>CM037838.1:3692941-4238102 GCA_021234535.1 Stichopus chloronotus | reverse complement strand
ACAATTTTCTGCAAAATGTTCGAATAACCATTTATCATATCTTGTTATTCAACAATTTTCCAAGATGTATGCTTGTTCATTTTTTTTCTAAGTGAGCATCTCAACAATTTTGTGAAAAATGTTGAAATGACATCTCATCACATCTTATCAATTCAACAATTTGCTTGAAAATGTTAACTTGTTAACTTTCTCCCTAAGTAAGCAATTGAACAATTTTCTGCAAATTGTTTCAATAACAACTTATCATATCTTGTCATTTCAACAATTTTCTGCAAAATGACCACTTGTTCACTTCTATAATAAGTGAGCATCTCAACAATTTTCTGTAAAATGTGTAAATGACAACTTACCACATCTTGTCAATTCAACAATTTTCTGCAAAATGTTGACTTGTTCACATCTTTTCTAATGGAGCATTAGAAAATTTTTCTGAAAAAAGTTCAAATGATAACTTATCACATGTTGTCAATTCAACAATTTTCTGCAAAATGTTGACTTATTGCGTTCTTCGTAGGTGAGCAATTAAAGAATTTTCTGCAGAATGTTTACTTGTTTACTTCTTTTTACGTGATCAACTGAACAATTATCCACAAAATGTTAAAATTACAACTTATCGAAGCTGTTACAGACCTCTCTACTGTTTCATGGTCAACTGAAGAAGATAATATCCTTGTATGAACGATTCCTCCACCGTTGTGTTTGTCTAGGACCTGCATCATGTTCTTTTTCGTTGTAAGTTTTGCTACATTTTCATGAATTTATATGTTCGTAAATGAGTAAGACAGGCTATGGCCAGAACGTCCTGTATGTCTGTACATGTAAGGGAAATTTAAGTAAGCTATACTGCCTAGCTTATTTTTTTAATGGAAAGGGATGAGATTTTGTTCTGGTAGATGTCGTAATAAAAAAGGACAGTTTCAATGGGCAAGTTAAGGCTTACAGACATCTGTTGCGATACCGATGGAAAGGCTTCTCCTAACGTTTAGTGTGTTGAAATTAGAAAGTCATGGTAATTCAATCCGCAAGAATCCCCCGCACCCCAATCCCTCATTACAGTGTATGTGTGGAATTCCGTTAAACTTGTTTGAAGCATATAAAGTAGTGTAGAATATTGAAAGACTACGGATCCTTAGCCAGTTTAGGCCCCTACCTCAAAAGGCCTATGGATTTCCCAGTAGCGGCACCAGGATTTTAGAATAGGGGTGGGCAAATGGAGGTCAAAATAGAATTACTAGTGGTAACATATTTTGCCTGCAGCACTGGCTTTATCGAGTAGCGTCCGTGGGGCCCGTCCAAGGGCTTGATGTAGCCATGTACAATGGGAAAAAACTCGGTGGGGTTCCGGGGCCCGGGCGAATCCACCGGAATCTCTACGGTTTTAGCATATCATTGTGTGCAAATTTAATGCCACTAAAGAAGGGGTTAGTACAAAGAAAACCTTAGTCGCCAAGTATGAAGGTCGATCCAGAACTAATGTATGTGAACCCGGGGAAGGTTTAGGAGCTTTTCGCCGTAATTTGTCACAGAAACACTAATATCAAATTCTATACTTGCCGAAATGAAATTGCCTCAATGCCATTCTGACAATGACTACGTAGTTATACATGTGCCATCGCGACATATTGTTCTTTATTTAACTTGCTTTCATCTACGTTCACTTTTTGCTGGTGCCGTAAATCATGCTATTGATGATCTATGTTTGAGGAACGTGGGACAAACATCCTAATTGGCTGACAAACTCGGGCTTCAAATCTCAGGATAGGTACATTTTGATTCATGATCCTTCATCTCATGCAAAACTTGTAATCGATTATCATGCATTTCGGTATTTCTCTAAGTTATTTGAAAACATTAAAAAGTAGAGTCTGATGGGATGTATGGACAAAGTCCCGATAAGATCCAAGGACCCCCCTCCTAAACTCTGCCGGAGTTATATATCTTGGGGAGAGATATGTCTCAGGATCTCAGAAAGAATGCAATATCTTTTGTTCATATACGTGTACCTGTTAGGCCGCTACATACCTCAGCTGAGGTTGGGATTTTCCCCATCTCCCTCCCCATGTGCCGCCACTGAGCTTCACCCATGGAAACCACTGTAAGCATGGCCCGAAAGGAAGCTGGTTTCTCCATGCACTTGTTCATATCCAAACATTGAATGAAAGTTTGTTTTGAAAGAATCCCATCAGGAAGTTTTACTCTTCTGCTTGCAGGCTTTTATGATACTGGTGCTTTTTCAACAAGGGACAGCTTCTCCCCCAGACTACACAGCGGCTGAATTCATTGGTTTTGTTCCGCACCTGAGAAACGCATTGATCATGCACTACTTGAGCCATGGTTACACAGGAACAGATATTCTTTGTTTGCTTGCTTTGAGACACGGCATTGTTCTGAGTTTACGGCAGCTTCGTCGAGTAATACGTAACAACAGGCTAAGGCGAAGAGATTTGCCGTTGGATCCTGTCGAACTGGTAAGAGTAATAACAAACGAAATCAGAGGAAGTGGACAGGCCATGGGTTATCGAGCAATGTGGCGACGTCTTCGCACCTCATATAACCTAAATGTTACCCAAGAAATAACGCGCTTACTGCTCAGCGAACTGGATCCCGTTGGAGTTGAAAGACGCAGGGGTAGACGAAAAGCACGCCGGGTTTATACATGCCCAGGACCAAATTATTTAGTACACATAGACGGGTACGACAAGATAAAAACATTTGGTATTGCAGTACACGCTGCAATCGACGGTGTTTCGAGGAAACTTCTTTGGTTACAAGCAGGACCAAGCAATAATAACCCTAGGTTCATCGCTAACTTCTTTCTACGCTACATAAAACACCTAGAAGGTGTCCCCAAAGTTGTTCGTGCATACAGGGGTACAGAAAATTGCCATGTCAGAGATTTACAAATATCCTTAAGATGGCGTCATCAAGATTCATTTAGACGATATAAATCTTTTCTGTACGGACGCTCCAGTGCAAATCAAAGGATTGAGGCATGGTGGGGTCAACTCAAGCGTGCTTCTACGAATTTCTGGATTAACCTCTTCAGAGCTTTGCAGGATGAAGGAACCTTTGACAACAGCAGTGCCGTTCACGTTGACTGTCTCAGATTTTGTTTTACCGATCTCATACAGAGGGATTTTGATAAAGTTCTGCAAGAATGGAACCAACACAGAATTCGATACCAAACTGGAATTGAGGTTCCAAGCGGAAAGCCAGACCTGATGTACTATACACCGGAAATTTATGGTTCACATGATTGGAAAATGCCACTGCTTGCCTCAGAGGAGGATCTTAACGAGGTTCAAAGGGATTTTTGTTCGGATTACCCTCTTCATGGTTGTAGCTAGGAATTTCTTGCCGGTCTGACTGAGATATTTGGAAACATAACTGATCGTCGCATGCCAAGCACTGTGGAAGAAGCGTTGTACCTTTATCGAAATCTAGTGGACATTCTTAGAGATTAGAAATAACAAACCTTTGAATTATCGGAACTCTACTTTGGTTGAGATTTCATCAACTCTGTCAATTGAAATTTTTAAGTGATTGGACGCTGTTTTCAGAGATTAATAACTCAAATAAAAATTGTACTGAGCAATGGCTTAATAAAACAGTCTCGCAGTAAAGTGACTTAATTTTGTTCAATGATCGATAATGCAGAGAATAATCAGTACTTAGCATCTACCCTTGAGACATGATTCATTTGATCTGATATCATGTGATAGGATTTGATGTCATGTGATTTGAATTGAGCTGATTTGATTCGAATTTATATATATGATATCTTGTAGACAAATGTCCCCAAATCAATTCTTTTACTATACATTTCCCAATTTAAGCCACGGTGTAACAGGTTAAAGAGAGATAGAACATTTGTTGCACAGAAAAAACAAAATGTGTGGCCACAGAATGATAGATTATTTAAGAAAAAGGAAAGAAAGATAGCCTTCATTTCAAGAAAATGGTTTCTCACAGGTATACATCCAGAGCTTCACAAGCACAATTTGTTGCCACAAACTTTCAAAAATTCGGATGATGCAATTTCCGACTCTCATCTTATACAATAACATATATCTTTGTTTGGAGGTGATGAAACTTTTGCGAGTATTTATTGAATGGTTTCAATATGATTAAAGATTTATCTTTGTTGGTCATACAATTCAAGTGCATTGAACGCCCTATTTCCCTTTCAAAATGCTATGTATAGGAGAGCCCACACCCACAGACAGGAAACTAGTAAAGAGAAGAGAAAGGATAGGAAAGAACACGATGAAATTTAAGAACAGAATAAAAGAGGGGAGGAGGAGGAGAGGAAAAAATCGAAGGAGATGGGGAACGGAGGAGAGAAAATAAAGAACGAAACTGTTAATCCCAGCTACGACAAACTTAGTTTGCAGTGGGGCCGAGAATTGCATGAGGGACACGCCAATCATATTTTGACCTAAAATAAGTTTACTTGAAAACAAATTTAAACAACACCCTTTTGCAGGGAATCTGGTGAGGCGTAAAATAAAAACAAGAAAAGTGTTTCGAACATTCCAATTTCGATGATCTGTTCAGCGTTTTTTGGCAGAAAAAAAAAACTACATGTATGCTCTGACTGATGGTGGCGCTCTGCTAGGATAATAGATGGAGGCGTCGTTAAGCCCTTTTGTCTTTAGAAGTTCGATTTTAGGTTTTTTTTTAAATATTAACGACATACGACGATATTTGCCCCTTCCCAAATCGCTAGTGTCTGGCAGCGCCGATGCATGTTCTCATGAGAAATCTAAATAGTCTTCTCACTTGAAGTGACAACAAAGTCATTGTAATCCGCCTCTACGATATTGCTGGGCATAGTCTGCCCTCATCCGATACGCCACTGCAATAGGGCGATCATATTTTATTTTGCTCAGGGTCGTATAAAGGATTTTGGACAATTGCTGATGTAAAATATGAAATACATGTGTATACAGTGGAAACCGGCTTTTCAGGACGCCCATCTGGGAGGACACCTAGTTACGTTCCACAAGCCAGAAAGCAATGTTAATCCTCTGGACAACGCGTGGGTGTCAATCGGTGTGTTTCCCAATTCTGGATAGGTGGGAGACAGAGTATCAAATGTTCTCATACAACTTCTATACTCATCCACACTTAGTTTCCTCGGGCCCGTGATCAACGCCTTTTTGGCTACTCTTCACATCGACGCGATTATTCCATATTTTTTGAACTGATCAGATCTTAACTGAAGCCTTCTCCTTTATAAAACTGGAAAGATTCAAGTCACAAAAAATACCAAAATGGGTGTCTGTTTTGTTTTTAAATACGAAAAGTTCTCGCATAAACTGTTTGTGGGAGTTCCCCATATTCCGTGGGCGCATCACTGATATCACGCCCTTTGGGGGCTAAGCCATGTCTATATCATGCTCGCGTGCAATGTTCGGTGGACAGAACCATCGAGGCCGTCGGTGGTGCGCGGAAGTACATACAAGAAAAATACCTGAAAATTTATCCATGCGGCATAAGCTGTTGCACATTTTCTAAAGTAACGAAGCCATTTTTTTATACTCCCTACTTACCCCCTGTACATCCTATGCGCTGAAGTGGCCACAGGAGGGTAGGCAGTTACGATGGGGGAACCCCCTTATTATCATATTTGATCAAAAATGAATTTACTTTTTACAGTATTTAATCTACATTTATTTGTAGGTGGTGGCGTTAAGAGGTAAGGTAAACAGAAAAAAATGTCGAGAATGCCATTGTACGTTTTCGACACGCCATTTCCAGTAGACGTCAGTGCGTTCAGCATCAATCGATGGTGGCCTCCGCTCAGTGGGGTTGGTCTTGTACTTAGGCCAAATTTAAGATCTTTTTGAAGCTTAATTCACGGTCGTCTAACGCGATCTGATACTAGTGCAAATATTTTAAAGAAAAGCAACCCACATTACTCCCACTCTTGTCATAGATTGGTGTTTCCCTTTAATTAAATGAGAAATTGCAGACATGATATCCCTTACTTCAAGGATGGGTACATGCAGCTAAGGACACATGGGAAGTTTCCGGCCATCCGGGGGGGGGGTGTATTAAAGTCAAAGATCATTCTTCTATGATCCACACCAACTGATGGTGACGCTTCACCTAGACAGTCCTGACCGGTACGGTGGACGCAAAAGGGGTAGGCCTGCATCCTCTGGGCAGACCCCATCCCCTGTTGAAAAAATTTAACAGACGCCTGTATGTACGTCTAAACGTTTGGCATTGGGTTCCAAAATATCATTTAACGGCGTCCCTACTTCAATGTAGTCTGAGAATAGGCGAAGTGCCATTTCCTTGGGCCTGACAAGTATTGTTATCTATTAAGTCTTCTGTCGTGCAACACGCGCCAACTGATGGTCCGCTTAGATAGTGTCAAGGGGAGCTCACTGTAAAACTTTGTTTGCAGTCATTGCATGAATAGTAACAATTAAATGGACAATGTGGGAAGTTATTGAAAAATAAAGTCTTTCGAAATGTTCAAGCAGAAACACAGCATAAGTAGCAAAGACGACAAATGCAGATTTGTCGACTTTTGCCCCATTCTTTGAAGAACATATTTTAACGGCGGAATCTTAATTTACCCTTACGCTACTTTGTCACGAAATTTAAAGTGTCTCAGGCTATGTAGAACCTTTTCGCAATCATTGTTATCATGGAAAATGATCCCATATTAACCAAACTTTCATATTTACTCACATTCTTTCATACTTCGTTCAACATACATAAACATAAAGGAGGAGGACGCAACCCCCCCCCTTCCGTTGAAAATTTTAGGATTAAAAAAAAATGCTGCCCACCTAGAGATTTAGAACTGCAACACCCAGATTAGAGCTAACCGAAGGTTGTGACGTTTTCGTTCCAAGCACAAGCAGAAATATTGCTAAACAACGATGAGAACTGCAGATACTGTACAACTGGATATGGAATTATCATCATGGGTAGTACGCGGGGGGGGGGTAACCTCTTTTCATTGTAGATGATAACCTTGTCTTTCAGTGTAGAGCTTCTTCCTAGAATCGCGATACCATACCCAGTGCCTTCTTAGTGTGCTGTCACTGCAATTGAGCCTGCAGCCTATCTACATAGTTTTAAATGTAGCCTTCCTCGGCGTCGAAGATAGTGTACTGTGAGATAATCTGTCATGCATGGTACATTCATATCTCCTCCTCCCCTTCTCAATTCATGAAAAATACCTTTCAATCAGGTAGGTAGGGAAAGCAAATAGACTTCCATAATGGCGGACTGCCATGTATGTGATGTCTTTTGCAATGGAGAAAAAATTTACTTGGAAAAGCTACATTTCTTTGTAGTGAGTGGGGTAAGGTGTAAAAAAAAGACTTGAAAATGCCATTTCCAGTGATCTTGGGTGTGTTTTCAGCCAAAAAGTTTCGGTGCGCTCTGCGCCGATGGGTGGCGCTCCCCTTAGAACGAAGATCCACGCGAAGACTTCTAAAAAGTGGTCACACTGCACAGTAGGTCTACTAAGGTCTTAAAGGACCCATTATTAAAAGTGGTATGAAGTGTACTAATCTGGCCCCACAGATGCTAGAAAATCTCATATATTGCATCATGCATATGCGACAACTTTCCCTCAGAGACACCCCCACACTGTCCTGTCAAAAATTCAGCCACTGATAGGTTTGGGTTCCTCCATACAAAGTTAGACTCCCGTCTCATCTGTCTGATCCCCTCCTATTAGAAAATTATTCATTATTTCTTGTGAAAGGTGCAGTAAACAAATTTCTATGTTTACATTTTTACGGTTACAGCCGTACCTATTGGACACACTCCTGTTGGGCTGGCCATTAGTATGTTCTTTCCACTCTTCTGTCTGAATGTCACCGAGGAATTATTTGAATACATCAAAGTGACAATGACTTCTTCAAACATTCTAAACTTATACTGCTGAGTTGGATCTTGTCAAACATTTACTACTATTGGTCCAGATATGATGACATTGATTCCTGTTAGTTCAGGGTAGAGCAAGTAATGGGAATTCCCTTCCATAAGCACAGTCATACTATTCTTTCATTAATTCTATTACCAGAACAAAGAAAAAAGAGCAATCTTCAATTAACTGATTGATGCTTTTTATTCAAGAATGATTTTCCTGGCCAGCAGGTAAATTAAGTCATGATTTTGATCCTTTTCAACAGGTTGCAATCAAGAAATAAAATCAATGATAAAAATTCAGAAAATCAAGGTGAGAATTATTTTAACGACAAGAACACAAGTAGTCAACAAACTCATAAACGGTTAAAAATATATGAAAACAAAAACATTGAAAAACAGTCACAAAAATCTAAATAAATATCTTATGTGGACAAGCAATCCAATAACGACAAAAAATTAACAACTGAACTGTAATATATGTTTGCTAAACGATTCTTTCTTTCACTTTCATTCTTGCAACACAAGGAGCAATAGTGACTTAAGGTTAAATTAAAAACCCAACTGCCTATTGCTTCCTAGGGAAAATAAAAGAAACAAATTCTTAAAATCGTACATGTCCACACAACACATCTCTAATCAGATCAGACATGAATTATCAGTCACATATATGACATCCACAATGATTTCATGATGATCGTGTATTAGTTTTGTTTACATGAAACCTTCTGTCAGAGCACTGTGAAGCTTAGACCAATGAACTCTATGTTTACACTCCCAACGATATTCCTGTAATGATATTTCTCACCCAGCATCCTCTCCATGATTACATTTCTTCATATTCTGCCTCCCCTCCCACTCCCTTTTTAAGTGCAGATCCAAATGATATACTCAGTCTACGTAAATATGATTTAACACATCTAAATATCTTTTCCATCATTCGTATGCTTTAATTTCTTCCTGCATATCCAGGTGTAAAATCTCACTAACACTTCAACGTAACCTACCCAGCCCCCCTCCCCCTTCCATATCCATCTTCACACTTGCTTCTATTACCCACATGAACAAGTAAACAAAACAATGTGTACAGCATCACATGCATCCCCTCCATTACTATTACTACACCAGATCCCTTCCCCAACCCATTCCTCTAAACATGTTCACTAGAACAGTGTGCCCTGTTTATCGACGCAGGATTTACAAAAAGGGCACTTCCTGTCCCCGTTGTAGATCCGATCACCACATTGACCACAAACCGCATGTCCACAAGGGATGAAGAACTTGTTCTTCTCTCCATCCATACAGATCTGACAGTGGTTTCTGATGTTGCTTGCATGAAACTGTACCTGCAAAAAATGTGACACACAGCTGGTTGCAAGATGTAATTAGTAAGCTACTTTTAAAGAGTATATGCATAGGTTGATCTTTTAATTCATTACATGGCAGTGCTAATGATGATGTAGGCTAGACCACAAAGTTATCATGCCAAGAAAAGGGAGGATGAAAAGGCATGGCTCAAACCAGAATTGGGAGATATTGGGTGGTTTTGATGATGCAGAACACTTTTGCTCCTTACCTGAAAATGTATGACTATGTTCTGTAATCAGGATACAAACTAAATACAAGCCCTATTTAATAAATTAGAAATTTGTAAAAGGTCCGATTCTGGAGATATTGTGTTTTTCACTATTTGTGGTTTTCACTATTTGACTTATGTTGCCCCAAATCATCTTTGACCAAAAACGATAGGGTTCTTGCACTCAGTGTAGCATGCCCACTTGCAGTAGTACAAATGAGTTCTGTCCAAGCTCCCCTTCTTAAGAAATTATGTTTACAACGTTTTCACAATGTGACCACTGCCGTGACCCAAAATGAGCTTGGATAAGTCCAAGATTCCCTGTTGTGATATGTTTACAAGCAATGCATCACAAAAATACATATGTACACATACACAAACTAATGCACACATACACACTCATGAAATCTTTATTACAAAGGGTACATCAAAACCAATAAGTATCCTTCTGAATTACCTTTTGAGGTAAATACAATTCTTTGAAATTTTCAGATAGTCATTGACCACCAAATGCAGGTAAGTTATTG
Source organism: Stichopus chloronotus (assembly GCA_021234535.1). Taxonomy (NCBI): domain Eukaryota; kingdom Metazoa; phylum Echinodermata; class Holothuroidea; order Aspidochirotida; family Stichopodidae; genus Stichopus; species Stichopus chloronotus. The sequence goes on along the minus strand of CM037838.1, from coordinate 4,228,097 downwards.
CTGTGAGGAGCCACTTTTTATTCAATACGGTCAAATTCATTAGGATCCTAGTGAAGATAATATCTGTGATTGCATAACAATATGAGATACATGGTTTTATTTGTCTTTTAGTGCTTCAACATTAAACAAAGTGGTGTATTGTATTGGGATGGAAAAAAGGCATAATCCTTTCTTATTTAACTTTTTTTATAATGCATGCCTCCAATTATGGCCAAGATCTAGTTACGTGTAAAAACATATCTTTCCTCTCATCAGTCAGGCAAGTGAAACTTGTAAGTGGCAACTCCTCAAAAGATTTCAGAAGATATTGCACTTCAATCAGGATGCACCGTTATTGAAAAAAAAATTGCCTCAAGGACTTCCATGGACTTTCTTCATACCAATTATGAAAAGCCAAGTTGAAAGCTCCATATCTGACCTTCACCAAAGTTATTTGGGAAGGTCATTCTCCTTACAAAAGGGCTTCAGTGATGTGCCCTGCTTACATATGTAGTCACACACACCCAATAAATGCATGGTGTTTGATATTCATCAAGACCAAAAGACAAAAACCAGAAAGAAAGGAGGCATTGTGGTTTTGATGATTCAATTACAGTATGAGTATTTTGAATCTGACATATTGCATATTGTGGGGATATGTTGATCCCAAATGATTTTTCACCTCTAGCAAAATCAATAGGCCTCTTGCACCTTATAAGGTGCATCTGAAAATCAAATATGACATCTGTCCAAGCTTCCTTTAATGTTAACAAGGTTTTCACAACATGACCCCACTTGATCCCAAATTATTGTTGGCCTCAGTGGAAAACAGTAAGCTAGCTTTGCTCAATAAGGCACAACTTTAACTCCATATCAGTTATGTAGGTGCTTCCCTTCTTGCATTATCATGTTCATGATATTTTAACAATTTGACCTCCTTTGACCCAGAGTGACCTTTGAGCTCCACCACGAACAAAACACTTCTTCTATTTAATGTCATACATTGACAAACTACATACCAGAAGTTTCCAGGATTCCTACCTTGAGTTATTATGTTAAGATTTTCAGTATTGATCTTTGGTGATCTCAGATGACATTTGACCTCCACCCCACTTCCACTACACCTTGACTCCACCTCCACTTGATATGATCAATTGACCTACTAAGTATAGGAAGTATCCAGCATTTCTATCTTGAGATATTGTCTTAACAAGATTTTCAGTGTTTGACCTCTGGTGACCTCAGATGACATTTGACCTCCACCAAAAACAATAGGTTTTTTTCTCAATATGGGGCATCTGTATACAAGTTTGGGAAATTTCCAACTTTCCCTTCTTGAGATATTGCGATAACGAGCTGGGCGTCACAAACACACATAACACACGGCTTAGTTTTCCATTCATTCTGAGGACCTCATTGTGCTTTTGTTTGTTTTTTCTTCTTCAACCTAACCTTGACAATAGACTGTCTATTGTTTATCTTGAGGGGGCCGAGCAACCTATTGATTTTTCTACAGAGGATCTAAAATCTACTGTTTCGGTCTTCAATCTCACCTGAAAATAAGGGCACACACGCACACACAATCATGACCGCATAGGTTTCTCTTTTCATAGAAACCAAAAACAGCTGTTATCACAATGCAGCTCATTATGATTTCAGAAAATTTATCTTTCAGGTTATTAGTAAGAAGCTACTGTAGCGGGTACCACTGGTAGCAGGCATCAGATGGGACCTGAATATCATCTTGTAGAAAGGCCACTTAAAAATGGATTCAGTAGGTTCATCATCTGATGACGATGAATCACTTTTGATGGTTTGACATTCATCTACGCCCCTGATAGACAAGAACGAAAAACATGATATGAGGTTATCTATAGCATTATTTCTTAGTTTGGTTCAGTTTGTCCATTCCTGTTATAGAAGGTCAGGGGAAGTAAAACACATACTAGTTTTTTTAATCATCATCAAAAAGTTTTCTATTTGATTGGAACATTTCTTATATGCGGCTATATTCACTCATAGTGCTTTTATATGGCTAGATTACAAGTGCACTGAAGGTGAGCAAATAGGCAAATATCTCTCACACACTTCATAATGAGAGGCCTTCAAATCTGCACATAATTAATGAGTATTCAATCTCGTCTATTAACATGTTGATTTCAGCTTACATTTAAATTAATTAACTATTGTTTCCTCATTACATTGTGACACGACATTTATAATTATATTTACAGTTCGTCAAATAAAAAAAAAATGTCAATTAGGTTTTTTAAGGCTTCATATTATAGTTTTACAATTGTATTGCTTTTTCAGAATTTTATCTAATTACGTCTTCTTGTACTTGATTTTCTTGAACAATAGGAATATGAGCAGGTGCATAATGGCATAGTCAGGATTTGTCAAGCCTCGACAACACCCAGGGTAGATAGACTGAATGAATAGCACCGAATGAACTCTTAATTTCAGTACATGGTTCAGTGTTCCATCTAAGGAGCTCTGAGGAGGTCCAGATGGTTGTGCCCTAGTGAGGTCCATGGGAAATGTACTGACAGAATTAAGACTGGGATGTTTTAAAATTAAATGTATTCAGAATAACACAACTGCAATTACCTTTCTTCAAATGAATTTGGATGCACCCTAAGCAGATTTACAATTGATGTGTTTAAACAGCCGAACCAGTGGGACTGACTAACAGCTGGAAGAATGATTATTTGTTAGACTAATTTTGAGATGGGATCAAGGACATATGATGGTACAAAATTCGGGGAGGAAGGAGGGGGGGGCTCTGAGTAGCTTGCACCCAAGCTGTCAACCAAGCTGTTCAATTTCAACATTCAGTTTAAACTGATGCCTGCAAAGAATTCATAAGGAAAACTTAGCCTGTAATACAATTTGTAATGTTTCCTGTCATCATGTCCACACAAAGGTTTGATTGAAGTGGTGAGGGCAGAAGTAAATGATGAGTTTTCTGAGGCCTGATTTTTGAACAGCAGATTTAGAAACTACAGCACACCATGCCAAAATATATGCTCATTTTTGAACATTTTTAGGTATTTCTGATATTTACGTGGAAAAGTGCACTCACAATAATGGAGGCTACCAGCACTGATGACCAACATCATTTGACTTGCATCGAAGGAGGAGTGAGTACAACTCCTTGTTTACACCTTTAAACAATGGTATACATAACAGCTACTATCCGTTTTCTGGTGGTGGTTGGGGGGTCATCATCTGATACTTGCCTCTTCTTGGACAACAAGTAAACTGGTCCTGCTTACCATCAGCATGCAAGGTTGATAAGCAAAATTCACTTTCTGTTACTGCAATTCCTCGTGAGTTAGCCATTTTGAACTGATAATGGTCAGCATCACCATCCTAAAGGATTTACCACTTGGAAAAAACAACATCTTCGCAGTGTCATAACATCCTCATATCGGGCAGTTCTTGGGAACTGTGCAAATATCACGCCGCCTCCACTTTGAGATTTCACTTGGGTGTAACATCTTCTCTGCTCATTGAAGTGCTGCCAACCGATAGCTATTTTGATGAGAGCCTTCTGTTTCCTTTCAGCAGGCTTAGAAAATTAAAAATAAAACAACAACAACAACAAAAGTTACAACCTAACATCAAAATTGTTGATTTCATAATTGAAGGCTTTATAGTCAGTATACATGCAGTTACAAAATGTTTCTGAATGCTACTTATAATTCGCTTTAAATGTGCTTCAAATGATTGCTAAAGTATAGTTGCAGAATCAAGTCTGCAATACATCTCTACAAGAAAAATTTCTTGCACTGACACAATCATTCTGGCAAGCTGAAATCTCCACCCTGTGACAGTCAATTTGAGCTGTACTTGATCAATTACCAGTTCAATACAGTATGCCATACTTCCAACACAATCTTGAAAAGAAATTTAATTACAGATATTTTGAAGTGACCATGACCTGAGAACATTATAAAACTACATGTAAGCTGCTCATTAGCTTTATAAATAGCCTATGACACAAGCTGAATAAGGGCACCAGCAATCGTTACACCTGTAATGCATCTTCCAAACCTATCCATCCTCTGACACCCAATTTGTCTTGATTGCAGCACCAAGGCAAATAACTTCATGCACTAATTGTGAAGTTGAATAGTCAACTGTCCATTTACATTGGTCCTGCCACAATAAAGGGCTTGACAATCAATGTAATCTCTTTCCTTTTGTCTTTTTTTTGAAAAAAAAAGAAAAGAAAAAACTTGCAACTTATAGTTAATTGCTGCACAAACCCGTGAAGGGATCAAATACGGTACTGTACTGCACTCCAGCAAAATCTGAGTTTACTTAAAAACTAAAGCTTTCGGCACCACAAACTGTGTTTCCCTTCTCCCCAAATGAAAGGACAACTGCATTAGTCAGTGTCTCAACCCATATCCTCAACCTGCCCTCTCCCTTATCATTTGTACATACTGGTCTTGAGAAACTATAGAAAATTTTGAAATCAATATTATAATGGAAATGAGCCCATAATCAAACAATGGAGGATACAGAGTGTAATCTCTACCTGATCAAAATCTTTCTTTCCATGGACTAGAGCAACGTTGAGGTTCTTCACTAAAGCAGATAATTTTGTTGATTCTGAACGAGGAGAAAATGAAGAGAGAGAGAACATTAGATATTCAGTCTGTGCTGAAATTTTGGCAATCACTATGAACCAGTTACAGAGGTTTCAACTGTACAATGTTCTGAGAGAACAGCAATCTTCTATCTGGAACTGGAAAGCCTGTAGGCATTGTGGTTTTGATGATTCAATCATGAAATTATTTTGAATCTGATGTATAGTATAAGGTGAGGCATATGTTAACCCCAATGATCTTTTACCCTATTCCAAATCAATAGGTATCTAATTCTTGCACTCATCGAGGTGCATCAACAGATCAAGTATGAGATCTTTCCAAGCTTCTATTCTTCAGATATAGTTTTTTACAAGATTTTTAGCAATTTGATGCCAACTGGCCCAGACTCACCTGTCATATTCACTGGAAGCAGTAGGCTACATGCCAAAAGTGCAATCATTCCAAGCTTTTCTTGAACTTGAGATATTGTGTTTACAGCTGGTTCAACAATTTTACGTGCATTGACCCAAACAAATTTTGATCTGCAGCAAAACAACACTGACCTAATACCAGACCTGTCCAACTTCCCTTCTTGCAGTATTGTGTTTACAATGTTTTACCCTTTGACTCCAGTTGACCCCAAATAACCTTTGACCTTCACCAATAACAGCTAGCCGACTTGTTGGACTCAATAAGGTAGACCAATACTATCATGTATGAGATCTGTCCAAGCTTCTCTTTTTGATCAATCATGTTTTACAAGGGTAGGCAACACAAATTAACCACACATGCCATTGTAATGCTAACCTTTAACATGAGAAAACCACCATAATGCCAGGATGCATTAGTAAAGTTTTGATGAATTCATTACATAACCTTTAGACTAATATTACCAGAGAAGAATTGTGTATATGCTAAATGTTCTGCAGTACTATGTGTAGTGAAGTCATACCGTACCATTAGGATCCCCACAGCTTGATGGTAGTGACCTAAGTTGGCCTCTCACCACAAGTAAAATCAATGGCCCTCATTTACTCAATAGGAAACAAAACAAGTACAAAATCTGTACTCTACCCTTGAAACTGCTCATGGCAACTAAGTGTGACTTCACTTTTCATGTGCAATTTATATCTGATCAACTATGCAATAAGGAATCCACTGCTGTGAGCTGACAGAAAGAAACCTCCTGTGACTTTGCAGCAAAGGATCTCCGCCTTCACACTAGCACAGGTCTCTCCTGTTACTTCACAGAAAACAGTGCTTGCTGATGTAGCTGCCCAAGGTTGAGCTTGTTTTTGGTTTTGGACAAAGACTCTATTGTATCTTAAACCAGAATGCAAAAATGCATTGTAGTTTCGATGTACTCATTTCAGATTCTTTATTAAGTTGTTTCTCAAATATAACTCTAAAACTAAGAATCAAGGGTTTATTTTGGTCCAAAGATTTGAGGTCATCACCTGAGGTGAAACACTGGGAAAACACTGAAAACCTTGTGCCTGTCATATTTCAAGAAGAGAAAGTTTCATACCATGTGTTAAATGCCTTGCTTTAGTACAAGAGTATCCATCACTCCCATCTGGAGATATCATGTGCACAAGGTTTTTAACTATTTGACCTCTGGTGACCCCAGATGACCTTTGACCTCTCCAACAAAACAGGTTTTTTTCCTCTCAATATGCCAAACCTACACACCAACGATGAAGAGTATTCATTGCATGCAAGAAATGTTCAGTTTTTCAGTGTTTGATCTCTGGTGACCTCAGATGACCTTTGACCTCCTCCAAAATCTATATAGTTCTACTTGATATGGGATATCAATGTATTAAGTAAGAGAACTTTATGAATTACCTATGTCAAGATATTGTGTAAACAAATTAATTGCATCACAAACACACACCATGCATACCGTCTGCACCCGTACACATACATGCAATCATAACTGCATAGATTTCTCTTCTCATCGAAACCAATAAATCTAACGTATAAAGGCCTATACTTGCCACTATCACAGGAGCATCTATTTGATACTGTCAATCATTAAATACTTATATTAGTTCATCGACTCACTTTGAGATGTACACCTGCAAAATTCTGTGTTCATGAGTTCCCTGTTCAATGGAGTAATATTGTTGTATAGAGATGGTAATTCTACCCCACCGTACACAAAAGGTCGTACAAAGTTCAGTCTTCCGGTGTTTACCCCAGAATCCCAGATTTATTTAACTGTTTCTTTATTTCCCTCTGACAGTCAGATTAGACAATAGAATACATTAAAAATAGTAAACTTAGACCCTGTTCTCAGAAAGGTTGCACAACACCTTTCATGATTGGTAGATCACGGATGGCAACCGCCTCACTCCATTACGTAGGTCAACCATTTGACCTGTGATTGGTCAGTGTCAGCAGCTCTCCTGTGATCCTTAGTAGTTCGGCGTGGGTCGATCAATCAACCTCGCCATGCCGCCGACACTGGCTTTTTGGATGTCGGACCGTCCACGTCGTTTTCCTTTGTGTACTATGTACGCCTGTGTTATGTAAACTCTCCCATCCTTTCGTTTCTCTCTTTCAATCATCGTCAGAAAATTTAAATTAATTTGTGTGTGTGTGCCAGTCGAATCAGAATAAAATGGAACTTTGATTGTATTATTGGAACGTCTCAAGTTGCTTGTTTTCTACGTTCTCTCATTACGTTAAACATCTGTTGCTGGGACAGTCACTTCACGACTGTGAACCCCTAAAAACCCCCTAATATTCTACAATATGATGACTTCTGTGACTAACAAACAGGCAAACACATGCATGTAGTTGCTGCAGGACTTCTTAAAATCAAAATCACACATCCCTTCAAGTAAATTTTGATGGACTTTTCTCTGACTTAGTACCAACATTAAATTGCATGATGACAAGCCTTGTACCATACAGTGTGTCATGTCAATTAAAGTCAACACTGCACATACTTCCCACTGTCAAATATCATCAGGCTGTGATTGCTAAGTCTATATGGTAATATTTATTCATAACTTCTATTAAGAAGAGTTGTTAAAAGCGTATGCGATGCTAGCAAATTCCCTCTTAAAGCATTTCTGAGTTGACAAGTAAAACCTAGAAGAGGATAAGTTTCCCTGTACTGTCTTGCTTTGTGATCTCCACTGTCTTTGTTCACCACAAATTCAAGTGTTCTTGGTAATCGGAACTTCAGAGGTGAGAATGTATATGGCACTGATTTTTAACGATTAGCTATTTTTTGATGGGCATTAATCTGATGTTCATTGAAAAGGAAGAGCTCAGAGAAGCTGGTGAAATTTGCATTCCATGGAGCAAATTCAAAGTCCGTTGTCACCCCTCCCTTCCTCCCCGCAGAAAGGGACTGATACACTGTGTATGGCTGTGTTAAAAAAAAAAGTGACTTGATGGATGCATGATATACCTTCATCAGTGTTGTTCCAGCATGTATGGCTGCACACATTCTTACCTGTTTCTGATTCATCCATGTGGAGATTGTGAGATGCTGTTCTGCAGACAATACAGAGAATGTAATGATACATTTTTATCTGTTTTTGGTATGTGCATCTAGTGCAGTTCAGACATAAACACATGCATGCAAAGTATATATGCAAAGGATGTCAATTAATTTACTATGTACAGAAGTGTTGTTAAAAACCTTTCCCACAATCTTGAAATGTACAACACTCATTTGGTCCAGACAGGGTCATTTAATTTGTATCAATGTAACAGCCAGGGAATAATTTAGCACGTATTGCATTTCATTTTGTCACACAAAATGGCCAAATTGCTACATAACTAGAACTGTGTAGCAATTACCTACATGATGCAAAATAATGGACTTTCACAGACTTTTGCAACAAAATATCCAATAAAACCCCCAAACTGCTATGCAATTTTTGAAAAAACTACATTACTCCCTGTAGCATATCTTAAATTGGCTTGAAAGAGAATTGATACATACATTACCCATAATACAATTCTCTCTAGGCCTATAGGCTGCATGGTCATACAGAATAAACATTTAGTGGGAACTGAAAAAAAGCAAATTTAATCTAAACTTATTAACTTAGTTGTCACTCAACTTCTAAGTTGTTATGCAAAACTACTGGCAACCCTCATTCCCCTTTGGGTGCCTACATAATATTTTCACTTTGCTGTTTACATAGTGCAATAAATGAACTGAAATGTCAAGACACTGCACTGTCCTGATAGTCTCAAAGAAGTTGGGTTACTACCTTGTAAACCACAGGTAAAATTACAGTTTTCACCTGCAGTTCTGCCTTGGTCGGACCGCAGCATAGGTCTAACGCCAAACTCCCCATGGAAGTCAGTGGCAGTGGAACCAAGGAGCAAATTTGAGGACTGAAATGTATGTTTAGCCCTGCCCCCTCCCCTAAAAAAAAATTCCATGTGCTCCGAAAGTAAATGAGAGAGGATCCACAATTCATTAATTGCAGAGATTAAATGCCTATTTCAATGCTGGGTAAACACTATACATGTTAGAACACTGGGGAATGCCATTTTCCTCCATCTGGTTGACTTGCAAATTATTCTCTTGTTTGCTCCAAGAATACCAATTTACTGTACAGTGTTGTTCTAGGTTAGATATTCCTGCCGGCAATCATGCAGTGCCCACCCCAATATTTCTTTTGTTAAATAGTGTCTGATAGAAGTGACAATTGTGGCACTTCAATACCATAGAACTTGAGGAAGTAATGAAGTTAAAACTTAAAAGAGTTGAATACAAAACAAATATATAATCCAAGACTTAATTTTATTGAAGTATTCATCCCCCTTTCTACATTCATGTATTAATTTTCATGACATAACATGACACAACAAGACCGCCACAAGTTAATTTTTGTGGTTCAGAAAACCTTACGTTGCAATATTTTGCCTCTGAATTAATGTGTTTGAAGACCTAACATCTCGGGTATTTGAACATTAGATGCTTCTGGATGTACAAATCATTCCTATTGTCACAAAGATTTGTTTGGACCATTACAACTGACATTATAGTCACATCTACATTTTGCAGCAACAGTTACTAAAATCTGAAATGTCGTCATTTAAATAAAGCTGAACAACTTTATATGGTGATATGATCCCTACACTTCCTTACTGATTGCACAGTGTGAATGACATTATCTTTCTTGGTTTTCCTACCAAATGGTTACAGATTTTACACTAGTTGATCTCCTTGGCAAACATACAAATCCTATTAAAAATAGTTTCTGAAATGGTACACTGTGGTCTAAAGGGACACTATGACATTGAGTGTTGCCAGGATTACCAGAATTGCAATAGTACTACATAAAGATTGTAGCTATTCTTCAGAAATTTTTCCAATAAGCAATCATTATGCAGGGGCTATCTTACACTTGTGAATAACAGGGGACTTTCACAAGTATTTCACCTGATGTTTGCCCAGGCAGCTAGAGTAGGCAACTCCCTAGTTTGCGTGACTAGATTCAACCTATTAAAATTATCAACTGCAAGCTGTTAAAACATCTGTATAGATTGTGCACAGAAAGTGTTGGAGACTGCTAAAATTTAGTATTTACCTAACTTGAAATAACTTCAACAGCCTTCGATCAAGAACTGGAATCAAAGTATAAATACTGAAACGGGCATAGTCCTTTACCTCTTTCTTAATTTTCCATTTACGTTATTGGCATAGCGCCGCCACTGTTATAAGCTATGGAAACTTTACAAACTAACCCAATCACTTGCCAACGTTTCCCCGCCTTACCGATTTCTATGATATGTGTCCTTCCTGTTGCGGCGGGTGACATTGACAACTTTGTGAGGATGATTGTACCGCGAGTGGTTGACCTGTCAAGACTGCATATATTAGTGTGAATATTTGAGCCTCATTTTTCGGGTTTTATTGTTGTTTTCTGTGGAGGAACCTTGGGGTCACCTTTCGAGGCAACGTAAGTAATTTAATCGCAACCGTAGTAATGTGTCAATAAATCGTTGAACTTCATATACTGCTGTTAGACTCCTCAATCGTGTCGAGTAAATAACCTAGGCCTGTGACCTGCTTATATCGTCAACTTTGAACTTACTATCCACTGGGTACGTCAACGTTACAATTGGTGGGCAGCGGTGGAATTCTAGATTAGCCTAAGCAGAGTAGTCTTTGATGTGAAAGTCTTGGATACTATAACGATGGACTCTGTTTCATCTGGAATTCTGATCGAACTTGATTCAGACCCAGTCGGTAGTTTAAACGAACATAATAGAGAGAATTTTCTTCATAGACCCTTTGTTGTTATCGATGAAGTTGGGTGTGATCAGACGCAAGATGGCGTTGATGGAGATCGGTGTAGTGACAGAGTTCTGCATCAAGACGTAGCCCTGCTATGGAAGATTGGAACGAAGATCGGTGCAGTGATTCCAGCTTTGGGATTACCGCATCACGATGTCCACAGAATCACGCTTCAGGCAGAAATGAACCCGTAGGAGTAATGATCACACTCGACCTTCATCCTATGGAATTCAGAATGCGCCAAACAATCCTAGGCTATATTCAGGTCAAAACAGGGACTGTGTAGGGCTATTAGATACACAATCGTACGATGCACAGCGGGATATTCAGGAGTTCACACAACTTCAGTAGGACATAGGCCTATGAATGTGTCTGCTGAAGGAATTTGTCATGAACGCAGTAATATGTCTTTAGAACAGGACAGTTGGTGGCTAGAGGGGCGATCAGGGGCAACCCAGCGTGAGAACCAGCATTCAGCAAGATCTACGGATCTGCCGTGGATGCCAGATGTCCAGTTGCCCCAGACGACAGTTCAAAGTCACCGGCAGAATTCCTCACCCCTAGTGAATGTAGAAAGTTTCCAGAGAATGCGTCGAACTCGCAATGGCTCCCATTCGTCGGACAAGGTGAAAATGCGTCGAACGCAATGTTCCGAATTTCGTCCGATGCACGAAGAAGATCCTTATCAGGAGCGATACCCGATGTTGCCTCAAACGAAATGCAACGACCGGCGTTTGACGAACGAGGGGGAGATGCGTCGAACCCAGAACTGTGAGCGCCGTTTGACGAACGAAGACGAAATGCGTTACGCAATTTCCGACTTGCGTTTGACGAAGAAGATGAAATGCGTCGAACGCAATATTCCAACTTGCGTTTGACGAACGAAGACGAAATGCGTCAGACGCAATATAACAACTTGCGTTTGAGAGATGAAGGACCGTTGCATCAAAAGAGATACCCGGTGCTGCGTCAAACGAAATGCAGCGATCAGCGTTTAACGGACGACGATGAAATGCGTCAAATTCCGCATGAAAGGTTGCGTCCTGCGGATGGGGAACTAATGCGTCGAACGCAATGTGACGAATTGCGATCGGTGGACAAAAAAGAGCTGCACTCAATGCAAAAATCAGAGCTGCCAGGAACACAGTGTTATGGGATGCATTCGGCGAACGAAGAAGAGATAGGTCGACTGCATTATGATTACGTTGGTCCAACGGGAAAGAGGCTGTACAAGAAATACACGACTCTCGTGAACCATCCGGTTCACAGTCGACCAACGAAGCCAGACCATATCATTCTCAACGCGTCCATTCATCTTGGACAGCAGTGGACGAACAGGACCAAAATAGACGAGGGAACCATTTCATGAAGCCAAGCTCTTTCAATGGAGAATCTAACTGGACGGATTATTTAGTGCAATTCGAAATGGTTTGCGATTTAAATGGATGGAAAGAAAACCAGAAGGCCCTTTATTTGGCCGCTTCTCTAGAAGGTCGTGCTAGGGCAGTACTTGGAGATTTGGATGCTAGCCAAAGGAGAAACTATTCGGCACTTGTCGCCTCTCTAAGTCGGAGATTCGGATCTGAAAATCAGGCACAGCTTTTCCGAACGATGCTGAGGAATCGATCTCGGAGACCAGAAGAAAGTCTACCACAGCTAGCCCAAGAAATGAGAAGACTAACCATGAACGCATACCCTGAGGCTTCGAGGGAAATGGCAGACGCCCTGGCTAAGGACTTCTTTGTGGATGCAGTTGGAGATTCCGATGCCAGATGGAGAATATACCAAGCGAGACCAAGAACGTTGGACGAAGCCGTAGAAGTTGCCGTCGAGTTGGAGGCCTTCCACTTAGCTGAAGATAGAAGAAATTATGGACGAAAGCAGGTTCGTGTTATTGGGAAAACAGATGGATTGCAACCAGAGATGCAGTTAGAAGAACAGCGGATGGAATACCTATGCAAAACCTTAACGGAAGCGATGAACAGTGGATTTCGAGAAATCGCCGAAAAAATAGCGCGGGCGAAGGCATCTCAACCGACCAGCAGTCACAGTCTTCCTGCTGGATTTTCCACCAACCAGGCTGGTGGTACAAAGAGAAGCAGCCAAGCGCCTCGGAAAGACTCCTGCTGGAATTGTGGGGAAATTGGTCATTTCCGTCGAGATTGTCCACAGCCAGATCGTCGCCAGACCAAAGCCGCTGATGCAGCAGACGAATTGGAAACTCCAACACGCCGAACTTGAGGGTCGAAGATCGGCAGGCGAATACGAGAGACCCAGGAGAAAATTAGTGTGCAGTGGCAGACTCGTTAGGATGGACGACGGGCTGTATATCAGTTTCTTATTGACACGGGGGCTAATGTGAGAGTAATCTCCCCATGGATCCTGAGGAAGATCCTGGAGAGCGACAGACCAAAACTGGAAACCCCCACGGAAGAAATTCATCTCGCAGATGGAGCCCCCATTGAAACTCACGGTTATGCAAATTTCAAGATTGAAATCGAAGGAAGGACCAAAGTTCACCAAGTATGGGTATCAGACATACGTGGCGAAGGACTCCTTGGGATCGATTTTCTGAAGAAGCACGGGTGCGTCATTGATGTGGGTGCAGGTACAATAACCATGGATCATCAACGTATGGACAGGTGACAAATGTGTCAGAGACTCCGAGAGTTCGTGTTATGGTACACGAGACAGTAGTTGTTGCTCCGGGGAGCGAAGCTATTGTAAAGGGGAGACTGACTGAAGACTGTGAAGGTCTTGGAGTTATGGAACCTGTCGAGAAACTGGAAAGTCGCCATGGAGTGGCGGTGGCCAGATGCGTTGCTAATCCACGGGATAACATGGTACCCATAAGAGTGATGAACGTTACTTCCAAGGAAGTGAAGTTGTACAGTGGTACGGTTGCCGCTGCGTTTGAAGCTGCAGAAGAGGTTAGCGAAATCGAATCCACGGAAGGTGAGAAAAGTTCCAGCAGCAGAGAGGAAATTCAAGAGCTTGACACAACTGCTAATCACTTTGAAGTCCCGAGACACCTAGAGGAACTATGGAGAGAGAGTTCAGAGTTCCTTACCGATTCACAGAAAAGTGCACTCACGAAGTTACTTGTCGACTTCCAAACCGTGTTTGCAGCTGACGGTAAGGACATGGGGAGGACAAACACGGTTAGGCATAAATTGACACCGGTAACAGTAGGCCTATCCGTCAACCTGCAAGAAGACTTCCAATGTCTCAAAAGAAGGAAGAGCTAAGGCAAATCCAAGAAATGCTAGACAAGGGTGTCATTGAACCATCCTCCAGTCCTTGGTCGTCTCCGGTAGTCTTAGTTAAAAGAAGGACGGCACAACTAGGTTTTGCATCGATTATCGTAGGCTTAATGCGGCAACTATGAAAGACTCGTACCCAATCCCACGGATAGATGACTCCTTGGACGCTCTAGCAGGCTCCGAATGGTTTAGTACTCTTGATCTAGCCAGTGGCTACTAGCAGGTCGAGATGTCAGAGGAAGATAAGGAAAAGACCGCATTCTCAACGGCATCCGGTGGGTTGTACCAGTTCAATGTGATGCCCTTTGGACTGTGCAACGCCCCGGCGACGTTTGAGAGACTAATGGAAAAGGTGCTGGCTGGATTTCAGTGGCAATCTTGTTTAGTGTACTTAGACGACGTCATCGTTTATGGGAAGTCATTCGAAAATGCACTACATAGAATTAGCGAAGTTCTTCAGAGGCTAAGAACCGCGGGACTCAAACTCAGTCCACGAAAGTGTAAGCTGTTTCAAAGAAGTGTGCCGTATCTAGGACATGTAATATCTGCGGAGGGTATTGCGACAGATCCCGCTAAAGTGAAGGCAGTGCGAGAGTGGCCGACCCCGAAAACAGCGTCCGAAGTTAGGAGTTTTACTGGGCTGTGTTCGTACTACAGGAAATTCATCAAGGGATTCTCCAAGATTGCAAGACCACTAAATAGGCTAACTGAAGCTGGAAGAGTATTCAACTGGACTCGTGAATGTGATCAAGCCTTTTTCGAGCTCAAACAAGCGTTGACCAATGCTCCAGTTTTGGCATACCCCAAAGAGAACGTCGAGTTCCTGTTAGATACTGATGCCAGTGACTTTGGTATAGGTGCAGTCTTGTCCCAGGCGGACAGTGGGGAAGAAAGACCGATCGCATACTTCAGCAGGACCCTATCAAAGGCTGAACGCCGTTATTGTGTAACACGGAAGGAACTGCTAGCTGTCGTAGCAGGGATCAAGAATTTCCATCATTACCTGTATGGGAACCACTTTGTAGTTCGCACAGATCACGGTGCATTGACTTGGTTGATGAACTTCAGAAATCCAGAAGGCCAAACTGCACGATGGCTGGAAGTAATCGGGACTTACAATTTTTCCATTGTGCACAGGGCAGGACGCAGACACGGTAATGCAGATGGTCTTTCCCGGCGACCATGCGGGGACTGTCGACACTGTGACCGCATGGAGGAAGATCAAGATGGATTATCAAGCAACCCTGACCACTGCATCGGAAGGAAACAAGGAACCTACTGACGGAGTCCCAACTCGGAACTCCAAGTCAATTGCTCGCAATGAAAGTCTTGCAGATGATGCTTTGAAACAGGCATCCCCCAAAATAGCTGTTGTCACCCGTTCGCAGGCAAGGGAGAAACTGGAACCGCCAAGACCACTCCAGAGGTTGGTTTTCCGTGGACTCATGAATGTCTTGAACGCCATCAGAGAGAAGATAAAGACATTCAGCCACTCCTTGACTGGAAGAGAAATCGAAACGAGAGACCCTATTCGCTGAGATCACACCCTGCAGTTCGGTGACTAAGAATTACTGGTCTCAATGGGATCGAATGGAACTGAGGGATGGGGTTTTATATCGAAGATGGGAAACCCCCTGTGGTGACAAGACTACATTTCAGTTAGTTTTGCCGAGCTCGTTGCGGTCGCAAGCTCTTTCAAAGTTGCACAATGACCATGCAGCAGGTCATCTAGGAATTAACAAAACTCTAGGACGCATTATGGAGCGGTTTTATTGGTGCGGGTGGAGGAAGTTCGTAAAGAACTGGTGTCGCAGTTGTGACGTTTGTTCATCGAGAAACAAAGTTAATAGAAAGGCTCGAGCCCCATTGCAGCAGTTTGTTGTGGGAGACCGAGTGGAAAGAGTGGCTATAGACGTTATGGGTCCATTACCTACCACTGAACAAGGAACAAGTACGTAGTTGTTATGGCAGACTACTTCACTAAGTGGACGGAGGCCATTCCTGCTCCGAATCAGGGCAACGACGGTTGCCCGCATCTTGGTGAACGAATTCGTCAGCCGATTCGGGACACCGCTACAACTTCACTCCGATCAAGGGCGAAATTTCGAGTCTGCTGTTTTCCAAGAAATGTGCAAAATTCTTCACATTGAAAAGACGAGGACTACGCCTCTTCACCCTGAGAGCGATGGCATGGTTGAGAGGTTCAACCGGACCCTGGAGGACATGATTGCAAAGGTTGTCGATGAGGATCAGAAGAATTGGGATGAATGCATTCCTCTCGCTATGATGGCCTACAGATCGGCAATTCATGAGTCGACTGGACTCACCCCAGCAGACCTAATGCTTGGCGGAAACATCAATCTACCTGTTGACCTAGTGCTACCTCCCACCCCAGAGGAAGAAGACCGTGCACGATACACTACCGAATATGCTAACCGTCTCGAAGACAGGCTTCGAATACTGCAGGCATTTGCTCGAGAAAGACTTGTCCTCGCTGTGCTAAGCAGAAGCGTAACACGACAGACGAGTGAACCACTGTGTTTACAACATAGGAGATCCTGTATGGTTACACTATCCACGGAGGAAGAAAGGAATATCTCCGAAGCTTTCCGTAGATTGGGACGGACCCTACGTGGTAACTGGATGCCTCAGCGATGTTACCTTCAGAATACAGAAGAATCCCAGATCCAAACCAAGGATTGTCCACTTTAACCGTTTAAAAGCTTATCAGGGAACTGACCCGCCCACGTGGTTGAAGGAGCAGCCAGGATCAGAAAGGAAAGACCGTGCAACACAGACCGGGTCAACTCGTTAATTATTACAGAATCATCTACTTTGAGCCGTCATACTGGCCAATTTGTGTTACATGTAATCTTATTTTGTTTTCTTGCAGACGATGTCCACAGCTCAGGAAGACTATGTTGAGGAGTACCGGTGCCGACACTGTAACCGTAGGTTTGAAGATAAAGGACGGTTGATGCAGCATCTAAGTGACAAACATCGGACGAAACGGCATCGTTGTGCTCACTGTAACTACTCTACCGATAGAGGGTTTGACCTCAGGAGGCACGGAGAGATACACAAGAGGCGTGATAGAAAATTTGTGACAGAAAAGACCCGCCTTGAAGGAGACAGCAAGAGCCAGAGCAGTGAGAAAGATGAACGTCAACGCCCTAAAGAGGATGTTGGAACATCACGAAGGGAGAGGTCACCGGCTGCCGAGAGGAAGGATGAGTCCATGGCGTACGCACCGACCCTGTCGGAGATTATGGAATGCCCTGGGAGTCCTCTGGAGAAAGGAGGTGATCCGTCATCTCAAGACGTTCTGGTCTACAAGAGGGAGGTGATCCATCATCTCCAAGAAGTCCAAGTCCACCTCAGGACCAGGCTTTTGGTGAGACTGTCAGAATCCCTACAGATGCGAAGGTACCAGGCAGTGATCCCCGACTCTTCCCACCAGTAGAAAAGCACCTGGACAGTGATGTGACTGGCATCCTACAGCGTTTGAAGGAGAAGGCAAGGACGACAGGGGAAGCAAAGACTACCCGTGAGTGGAAGGTTGTTAGACTGGGGCAAGGACGGATCTTCCGACGCCAGATAGATTCTGCCATCTTTACCGACGGTACCGTACTACAGTCTCAACTGGACGAGTGGGAGACCCCACACGGGAAGTGGAACGTTCTGGCCGCACATAGTGACCTGATCTGATCTGTCTGATATATGCTCCTTGTAATTCAATTGTAATTTCTGTTTGATCTGTAATTACTATGATCTGTAAATTCCATGATTTGTTGTATGTTGCCACTTTTTGTTCCTGTTCGGTGACTCCTAGGGTGATTCCGTGCACCTCATACCTCCTCTATGCAAATTTCCTTAATAAAGTGTGAGGACACACTTGGGTCCAAGTGGGGGATAGTGAAACGGGCAGAGTCCTTTACCTCTTTCTTAATTTTCCATTTACGTTATTGGCATAGCGCCGCCACTGTTATAAGCTACTGGAAACTTTACAAAACTAACCAATCACTTGCCAACGTTTCCCCGCCTTACCGATTTCTGTGACCTGTGTCCTTCCTGTTGCGGCGGGTGACATTGACAACTTTGTGAGGGTGATTGTACTCCGAGTGGTTGACCTGTGAAGACCTGCATATTTAGTGTGAATATTTGAGCCTCATTTTTCGGGTTTTATTGTTGTTTTCTGTGGAGGAACCTTGGGGTCACCTTTCGAGGCAACGTAAGTAATTCTAATCGCAACCGTAATAATGTGTCAATAAATCGTTGAACTTCATATACTGCTGTTAGACTCCTCAATCGTGTCGAGTAAATAACCTAGGCCTGTGACCTGCTTATATCGTCAACTTTGAACTTACTATCCACTGGGTACGGCAACGTTACAATACCATAAAAAGTGAGAGATTTGGAATTTTGGGGGCTGGTCAGTTTACAGTCAAGCTAACCCTTGCACAGTAAATTACCGTAACATTACGTATCCTGAAAAGTTTCCATTTACAGCCACGTACGTAATTTACATATTCCACTTAATGCAGTTGGCTGAAAAGTCTGCAGGTGTAGAGGAAATGTGAAATGGTTGTAAAGACCTATTGGCTGACTTGTACCAAAATAGAAGCAGTTTTTTAACATAATAGTCACTGAGGCTAGTGCAAATGTCCGGCAGGCTACTGGAATACTGTCACTTTGTCCATGATCCTGGTGGCTACCAATATTCAGCAATTTTGACAACCATTATTTCTGTTGGTTCAGCTTCAGAATTTTCCATTCTTCTGCTCATCATTTTTTTTTTTTTTTTTTAAGTTTTGCAATAAGTAGACATTGGGAGGCCATGATCAAACTCAGGCAGAACAATATAAGTATTTAAACTTTAGAATAACACCAACTTGAGCTGGCAACTTCTTTGCTTATTATTAGCTGTTCATATTCAAAACAAAAAGCCTAGTCTCAGTAAATTCTGTAACTTGAAATTCCACAAAGTCACTCTTCATATGCACACAAGACATAAGTATGAATAATAAAGCAGCACACGCAAATGAAAAACATATCCCAAGTTTTGGCAAACATTTGATAGAATTAAACACTGTGTCCAATACGAGGGGGCATTTTATACAGTGGGCATTTTCAACATACCAACAATAAACTTTTCCTTCTTTTGGAGAGTAAAGTCATCAGTCACATCAATCCAGGTGTCCCATTCACTATCAAAGTATCGTACATCAACCTCAGTCAAGTTGAGGTCCTCAAAAACCTGTGATGTAAAGTAAATGGCTAGATACAGTAAGCTACAGTTCTCTGCCATGTACGTGATAGCAGCCACCTAAATGAACTGACATACTGATCAGTTTCTGCATTGAATGTTCACCACAGTTGCTAACAAACCAAATAGATATTTGCTACCTGGTGATCAACTCATAATATAACTTCAGTGAGGACATAGCCAATATACACCTGTCAATTTTAAGGGATGTGTCCACATCCCACGCTGGGATCCTGTTACTTGCACATGCATTCTACCTGGTACTCATCCGCCGGGTGTTCTTTCAGCTTTTTCAACTCAGTAGGATACTTTTTTTCATAAAAGTTAAGCTAATTTGAAACTGGAACACCGACAGCACACAGTTACATGCCTGCCTCCCACAATTTGGAGGGCCGGTCAAAACAAAGACAACTCCAAGTGAGGTTGATTGTCCTTAATGTCATGGCTATTATTTTTACTTGTTGGTAAATGCGCCATAGCAGACTGCAAATCAATTTCTTTTTATCCTAGTTTAATAGTTAAAAGTATCATACTTATAAGAGCAATACTGAATGCATTTTTGGGAGGGTGGCTTAAGGATGGTAAAATATAAACTTTAGACTGGTTAGCAAGAAAAAAGACTGTGAAATGGGGTGAAATGGAACGTACACACCTGTTGGAAGGGGGGAGTCAGCATAGGCCTAGCCTAGGTCCTAGTCAGACACTAACTGTTGTAGAGGGTTCCCATATTTTGGTGCGTCCCCTATTTTCGTGCAGTAGGAATGATAGGCATGACATACAGCATTAAGCTATATCTATTTTAAAGCCTAGCTGCATGAAAGTACAACCTGCATCCTAATGAAGTGGAGCAAACAATTTTTTCAGGGAATCAGGGGTAAAAATATTCCTAAATGCATTAAAATCTATCATAGTCAATGGCCTAATCATACCCCCCCCCCCCCCGGGTTCCTTTTTGACCACTGGTCTGATTAAAATCACTTCACTCAATGAGTATATGCACCTAGAATGATGCGCCTAAGGATTTGATCGATGATTAGTGGGCCTATGAATTTGGTAAAATTTCCAAAACACTCATTTACATGGGGTTTAAGTACAAGCAGTACCTTACAAATGTAATAATATGAAAAAATTTCCTGTGCTGTCCCTTCTCACTTTAAAGTCGAGAACAGCATGAACCCATGATTTCTGCTGTTAGAAGTACCTGTATGCACCTAAATTGACACGTTGCATATAAGGTGTAAACATGTAATCATGTAAACTTATGTCTACCAGTGCATCATCATTTTTAAATATGGTGGTATTTTGAGGTCCTTCTGGGTTGTTTTGTAATCAAGTGACAGTTCAAAGTAGGATTTGAAGCCTAGCCTATTGGCAAGGGTGGAAAACCTCAAAGAACCAGGACTGGCAGGAGTAACAGGCTTCGATCATCAGCGACACTATGTTTAAGGAATTATGTAATTCTGTTTTTAACAAAATAGGTTAGGTTCTCTGAAGTAATACAGTCTCAGCAATGGCTACAGGTGCATCCTTCTAGGGGATGTGTCATTCTATGTACCCTTACTATCACTTTGACTAAGACATAGACAATCATAACGTACGTGAAACCACTGGAATTTAAAACGGAGTGAGCTAGGCCTACTCTGCGTTAGGCTTGACTAGCCAGTAGCCTAGCAACTGAAACGTTAGACTGTCATGTTAGAGTAGCTAGTGGCATCAAAAATTATCTTTCGATGACGTGATCGTTACTTATGGGCTATATAAGACGACAACACTTACCTGACGGCTTAAAGTCTTTATATCGCTCCCCCGCTTGCCCCTACCGGCGGAAGCCAATCTTGAATGGCCCCTACAGGTCAAGAGTATTTGGATTGTTTCCTCCGCCATGATTGTTTCGGTTAATTACATCGGACATTCGGATTAGGCTACTTCTGTGAAGTCTACAGACAAATTACTGTAATAGTACAGTACGTAATAAGATCATCAACCTGGCTGTACAGTATATGTACAGGTGGTTTACGAGGAACAGCTTACCAGAACTGAGGAAGTCGACATTTTGCAGAATATTGTTGAGTTAACAAAAAGTGGTAAGTGGTCATTTGAACATTTTGCAGAAAAATGTTGAATTGACAAGTTGTAATAAGTTGTCATTCGAACATTTCGCAGAAAATTGTTCAATTACTCACCTAAAAAAAAATGAACAATTAGACATTTTGCAAAAAATTGTTAAATTGACAAGATGTAATAAGTTGTCATTTGAACATTTTGCAGAAATTTGTTCAATTGATCACTTAAAAAACAAGTGAACAATTAGACATTTTGCAGAAAATTGTTGAATTGACGAGATGTGATAACTTGTCATTTGAACATTTTGCAGCAAATTGTTCAATTGCTCACTTAGAAAAGAAGTTAACAAGTCAGCAATTTGAAGAAAATTGTTAAATTGAGAAGATGCAACAAGTTGTCATTCGAACATTTTGCAGGAAATTGTTCAATTACTTACTTCAAAAAGAAATGAACAATTAGACATTTTGCAAAAAAATGTTTAATTGACAAGATGTAATAAGTTGTCATTTGAACATTTTGCAGAAAATTGTGCAATTGCTCACTTCAAAAAGAAATGAACAATTAGACATTTTGCAGAAAATTGTTGAATTGATGAGATGTGATAACTTGTCATTTGAACATTTTGCAGCAAATTGTTTAATTGCTCACTTAGAAAAGAAGTTAACAAGTCAGCAATTTGAAGAAAATTGTTAAATTGAGAAGATGTAGTAAGTCGTCATTTGAACATTTTGCAGAAAAATGTTGAGTTGTTAAGATAACACAACTGAACAATTGATCATTTTTCTGTTTTTTGATGAGATATTACCTCGTTATGTAGACATTTTGTTGAAAATTGTCAACTTATGGGGGCAAAGATATACTTATCTTGATGGCACTTTTAAGCTTCCGTATTTTTCTGTTTTTTGATGAGATATTATCTCGTTATGTAGACATTTTGCTGAAAATTGTCAACTTATGGGGCAAAGATATACTTATCTTGATGGCACTTTTAAGCTTCCGTAGAAAAGGCTCAAAAGCGGCAAGAGTATGAGAAAGAGTCTAGACATCGGGACTACCTGAAGCAGTGGGAGGAGTTTACACGGCTTGCAAAAACAGATAATGGTATGGTTTGCAAGGTATGTCAGTCCTATGAAGAGGTTGGCAGCTTCGTGACAGGATGCAAGAACTACAAAAAAGATTCCATAAAATGCCACGAGAGATCAGATGGGCACAAAACTAATATGAGGCGAGAGCAGGCCCGAAAAACCCCGGGCAAACCGAGGCATCACGAGCACTTAAAATGCTTAACAAACAGGTCCTATCGCGTCTGGCACTTCAGTTTCGCAATGTTCACGGTCTATGCAAAAAAGGTAGGCCATATACAGATTACACCTCGCTCTGTGATCTTGATGAAGCTTAAGGTATGGACATTGGAAATCAATACCTAACCGACAAAAAGGCGGCAGAATTTGCCACCAGCATTGCAGAAGAAGAGCGGGAAAGAATGAGAAAAGACTGCTCTTCAGCTAAATTCATTGCAGCTATCTTAGATGGGACAACAGACAGTTCTTTTCAAGAAACTGAGATTGTGTATATAAGGCATTGTCAAGCGAGAAAAATCAAAGTGAACTTTTCTCTAGTAAAAAACACAATGAAGGCAGATGCAAAAACAATTTCTGAAGTGATCGTTGAAGGAATTGAAAACTTGGTTTCAAATTTTGAGAACAAACTAGTAGCACTTGGAACGGATGGAGCGAGTGTTATGACCGGGCACAAAACTGGAGCAGTTCAAAGAATCCGGGAAAGGGTAGCTCGGCCATGGCTTGTTGGGGTACATTGCATACAAGGACATGGTGAAGCAAAAAATTCCTCTCTACGATAAGCTGGAGCCATTGCTCTTAAACATCTACTACTTTTACAGAAACAGCAACCTAAACAGAGCTCTTCTGAAGGAATCCTTTGCAACCTTAAATCAGAAGGTTATTCTACCCACACGTGTCGGTGGCACACGGTGGATTGGCCATCTGAGGTTGGCAATCGATAATATCCTACCTGGATACGAAGCCCTTTTGCAACCCTTCAATCAGGTAGGCTACCAATTGTGTAACAAGAGGGGGTGGTTAAAATTATGAAGTAGGTCACTCTAGCATTGTACTTGATCAGGGCCGTTTATTACAGTGCGTTTCACAAACCCTCATTCCACCATAACAGTGCGGGAGCTATGACGTCATTATGTATGTGCGGGAATGTAGGCCTAAGTCCGTAATATCAGGGAGTTGAAACTCCGCCTGGTAGCCTGATATATACCGATAAAATAACATCGTGGGGCTAGGATGAAACTTAAACTTGCGCAGAAAGATATGTTAGGTAATTTTGCATTTCATGTGGAATTTTATCTAAACAAGTATTGTTATTTCCTATCGTGAGTGTTTACACTGCAATAGGCAGGTGCATGTTTTCCACTGGGGTCGTAGTACGGAGGTGTGTGTAACATACTGTTAAAGTAAATACTCGGCTCTGATCTAGGACGTCAGAAGTATAGGCTCGCTGTACCATACATAATACACATCAGAGTAACTTCAAAGAAGTGCGGAATTACTGCACATATCGAATTAAATATCAAAGTAAGGAATGTTCTACACCCTTTTCGGGGAATGCTATACATGTTTTGAACCTAGCTAGCACTTGAAAAGCTGTTCATATGCGATTTTCCACATGACATACCGTCCACTGGACTAGTAATGTTGGGATAATAAGCAAGGTCTTATCTGAGTTTTAAAAATTGCCCACCCAATGTTTGAAGTAATTTCTCTTACCGGCACTGGTAAAACATACCCTTGTTTTCCAAGCAAATATTAAGCTATATCCGTCTTCAGAATATTCAGGGCATTGTTGTATTCACCTAAGTTGGCAGTAACTGCTTATCTGCATTACAGCTTCAAAACCCTGACGGCCCATTATTTGGCACAGAAAAAGCTTGCAAAGCTAAGAACTTTCACAAGATTCTCTCATCAAAAGATGCATGGTTGATGCTCCACTTCCTGCAGGATGCACTTGGAATACTAACAAGTGTGAGCACTAAGTTTCAGGATCAACAGGCTATTATATCTGAGATTGTTGAGGAGATAGAGATGGCCATTGTGAATCTTAAGAAGCTGAAAACAAGGTATGCTTTAGTTTCCCCCATGGTCATACCTAAGTCAGTTACAGCTCATTATCAGTGAGGTAGGTCATGTCCTGTACTTCAATTTTTTAGGTGGCAATTTGGAATTAGTAACCACGTCTCTTCCTCAATGACTCAATGACACACTATTTTTATTTGTTGAGATCCATGGCTGCTGAGTGGCAGAGTGCCCCGTGAGTAATAGTATTATATGTCTGACAAAAATAATGTGCACTCAATAAAATTGTATGGAGTAATTTCATCAATATTCACCTGGCACTGTACATTTGACCTTAACCTTTCAGTGATGGTCCTAATCTACGAAAAGCAAGACAAATGGCACCAAACTCTTTGACAGGTGACACCACCACATTTGACTCATTAAGTGTGAAATATGTAGAGCAGCTACTTGTAGCACTGAGGAAACGTTTCCTGGT
The DNA here is from genome assembly GCA_021234535.1 of Stichopus chloronotus. NCBI lineage: Eukaryota > Metazoa > Echinodermata > Holothuroidea > Aspidochirotida > Stichopodidae > Stichopus > Stichopus chloronotus. Next base: position 4,203,065 of record CM037838.1, on the reverse strand, counting down.
GGGGACACAGACAAGATTTTGCGCCACAGCTCTTTGATAAATTTGAAAATCTTTCCAAAGAGCAAAGAAGAGGCTAAAGGTGAGAATAAGTTATACACTGTAAGTTAGTGTCAGTTTATTATGTGCATGGGCACAGACGGTGTTGTGTATCTGGAAAAGAACTGAAAAGGAGGTGTTTATATTCTGTCATTGAAGTATATTCTATTTGTTTTGAAATCAATTTGCAGACTATGGGGATAACGAGATTGCCTCTCTGGTAGACTTCTTCAAGCCAGGACTGGACGCAGCTGGAGTAAAGTTGGATGAATGTGAGACTGAATGGATAAGCTGAAATTCAACTTATCCAGCAGGTGACTGCTTCTTTTACATGAATATTCTACCTTATTATTATGTCAGAATATATTTCAGACATGGTTTTGTACAGTTACCTTTACTCATACTCATGACAATGGATTTGTACTCGAACTCATAATCACAGATTTGAAAAGCAAGATTTTGTAGCAATGACATTGTACCCACACTGCAACTTCAAGTCTGATCTGTTAATTATATTACTTCTTTTATTAACATGTTTCATTTGATTTTTTGTCTGTAGGTATGATCAGTCTCCTTGGGGAAAATGGACATGGGCAAATGTCAATGAAAAGATGGGTGAGGCCTGTCACAACATCTTGAGTTTGGTAGATCTGCTCTTAACAATTCCATCGTCATCAGCAGATGCAGAGAGAGGCTTAAGCCGTCTGAAAACAACCAAAACAGACTGGAGGAGCAGTCTGTCTGATTCTCACTTGAGTGACTTGCTGGTCATCCTCATAGAGTCACCAGAGGTCACTGAATACAACCCTGATGCTGCAGTTGACCACTGGTTCTAGGCTGCACAAAGGAGGGGATTCCACAGTAGCAGCTGTGAAAATCGTCAAGACTTTAGAAAAAGTGATGATGATGATTATGATGAACACGATGACACTGCTGAATCTCTTGCTGATAATCATGAAGCTTATTCTAAGTTGTTGTCCCTTATGTAAATAATACAAAATACATGTCATCATAACAGAAACATTATACTCTTGTCTTTGACATACTTTTTTTCAAACTTGCAGTAACATTAGCATTTGTTGGGCAAACTGGGCCAGTGAAAACAATTTAGGGCCAGTGGAGTTTAACAGTTACTGGCCCTGCTGGCCAGTGAACTTTTCACCCTTGAGTCGAGCCTTGATGTCTGAATGTGCCGCTCTACTTGCAGAGACCCATGGTTACAAACACTAATTAATTTCTGATAAATGTTCAGAGTTCTACACAACAAATTCAATAACTTTACTGTAAGGGAGGCAGCAGCATCTGCGATAAGTCTAGTTGGAGGACCAAAAATCGTAGTAACTTTCTGCAACAATGCTTCACAAATGGTTTCAGCATCCAATGTTCTAAGTGGTGCACACACCAAATATCTTGTAATTTCATCACAAGCAACCATAATATGTTTGTAGCCAGCCGTGGATGTTGGCAAGTCTAGACTGATGCTGTCAAATGGCTTATAGGAATCTGGTATACGAGCGTGAAACATATGTGACTTATCTGGCTTACCCTTGAATTCTTGACATCTGAGACATGCTTGTACATAATTACTTACACATTGGAACATATTATGTATGTAAAAATGTTGACGTAACGTCAAATATGTACGCAAAACACCTTGATGACAACTCAAAAGATTACCATGATTATTTCGAAATTACCTGATCAATCATATTGTCTGGAATGACCAATTGTAAAGTTGTTCTACACTTGTTCTTAGGATGAAGATACACTCGAAAAAGAAGACCAATGCAGAGAATGTAATTCTCCGCTTTCTGAGAAACTGCACGTGCACCTTTAGAATCTGAAGGCAAAATATCATGAGCCAAATAATCATAAAGTGGTTTGAAATGTGGGCAAGACTCTTCCTGAATTTGCAATTCTTGTGCATTAAATGGTAAATCATAATCCCTGATGATCTTATGTTGAATATTCTTCATTACCTTTTGCAATTCTCTCTGTTTAGGTATGTGACCTGTAATCAGCTTGCCTATTCTTGGAATAAGTGGCTTAGGAGGAGTATACAAGGCAGGACGGGGGTCATGGATAACTTCCTGTGGGGTAGAGGTTTTATCTACCAGGCGTGGTTCAGGTTGCATCATGTCAGGCATTTCATGCTGTGAAGAAGGCTGGAAACTAGGCAATGAAGGCAAATTACGTTCAGGTAATGGCAGTGGCAAATTACATGAAGGCAATGTAAGGGAAGAAACAGGTTGCTTAAAGACAGAAGATGGCTCTGATAGAGACGTAGTCTTTGAAGATGCCGACTGTGTCAATGGAACATTTGAAGTAGCAACCTTCGTTTTTGGAACAGTAACATTAGTGTGAGTTTTCTGTTCAGGTGCCTTTGGCATTTCCTCACTTGTCGCCTTTTTGCCTGAGAACAGATCTGGGATATGCACACCTAGTGCTTTAGCTTTAGATCTGGTAATGATAAGGTGGCATTGCTCTTCAGTTACAGGGGACACATTATCATTAGAGCTGTCACTGAATGCAAGTGGCATTATACAATCTATCTCTGAATCATCTGGAGGAGGAGCACGTGACAAATAATCTGCTAACACAATTTCAGAGTTTTTCTTATAGCCCACTTTCATCGTATATTCTCACAATCGAAATAGGAGTCTACTAACTCTCTGTGTTGGTGGCTCTTGCTTAGATCTGAAAATATCTGCAATAGCTGCATGATCAACATAAGCATCAAATTCCACTCCTTTAAGAATATACTTAAATGCAGTAACATTGACAAGAAGATCATACAATTCCAATTCTGTTACACTGTAACGTTGGCATGCATCAGGCAAAATCTTTGAGTAGTATCCCAAAATTCTCTCTTTACCGTCAAATGATTTGAGTTAGATACGAACCTGTTGCAGTTCGTGACGTATCACTGTACAAAGATAAACGACCTGTTTTCCTAGGCATGTACAAAACTGGTGACTCATACATGAGGTTATGTATTGTATCGAATGCATTTTGATGAACATCTGTCCATTGAAATTCTTTGCATTTCTTACTCAATGCATGCAATGGTTTCAGAGTTGTCTGAATGGATGGATAAAATTGTGAAACAATTCACTGCACCAACAAATCTACATACTGCTTTAAGATTTCTGGGACGTGGTGTGTTTCTGATTGCATTACATCTAGATTGTAATGGTTTAAAGCAAGCACAACCTTCATTGTCTATACCAATTAGGTGTCCCATATACGTAACAGACTTATGAAACAAATGACACCTCTGAGGAGAGATTCTAAGACCATGGTCAATCAAGGCTTGAAAAATGGATTGTAAATGACGTATACGTGACGTAATATCCTGCAAAAATACAATCAGATCGTCGTGATGTGCGATGACGAAATTGTCTGAATGAGAAATGGTCGTTAAGACACCACTAATCTTTGCCTGAAAAAAGCAGGTGACAAATTTAAACCTTGAGGTAATCTCCGATAAAAGTAATGCTTAGAACCTGCAAATGGAGCGATACCTGTGTATTTCTGTGACCTTTCACTCAAACGAAAACAGAAGAATGCATTCTTTAAGTCTAGTGTACTCAAAACGGTGGCTTGAGAATGATCTATTTTCTTCAAGGTGTCATTCACCAATGGAAATGGATAATTGAGACGTGCTATCATGCTATTTAAATTGCGAAAGTCTGTCACAACTCTTTTCTCGTTAAAGTCTTCTTTGGGGATCAGAAATGCTGGGATGTATACGATTGGTGTCCAATTGCCAAGATACCCATTTTGACAAGTTTGTTCATCTCCTTTGATGCCAATTGCTTGTCTCTTTCAGCCAGTTTGTAAGGCCTAATGAAAAATGGCTCTTCATTGTCCAATTTGAAGTCAACCTCTGAATCAGTACATGGCAAAATTTCACCGTATAGAGAAAATGCTTCTCTGTTTTGCTCCAACATTTTGTAGATTTCAGACCTCTCTGCATCGTTCAAGACACTACCATGAAAGTTAACATATTTGTGAAAGACTTCACGTTCAGTAATTGACGCTATAGGGTCAGTACGATCTAGATGAGGATACTTATTACAGTTCTCTATTACAATAGAACGACGTGTCTGGTCGTTAGAATATGATGACATTGCATTACAATGCATAACATCATCACTATACACTGGCGTAGAAATAGGCGTAGGAAATACTTCAGGAGGACACTCTTGCAAAACATTGACTACATATTGTGTGGTGACATACGCTACTGGAAGATTTTCTGTGATAATGAACGGTGTTTTACCCTTATTAGTCAGAAGAATATGAGTACAATTTTTGTGCAGTTTCAAGAGCATTATTGATGGGCAAAGGTGTTTAACAAATCTGCATGGGTATGCTAAGACGTCACAATTTTTGAGTGCATTCGGCATTGAGTTTGAACAACAACATAACGACTTCCACCTGGATAGATGACTGTATGTTCAAGTGGTTTTAGAAAACATTTACGTCTGTGTAGACGGAACGTACAGGTATTGTCTGTAAAGTCAAGGCTACCCTTCAGATTTTTCAAAGAGTTGGATCCCAAAATAAGATCAAGGCCTGTCAAATTATGTGCAACAATTGCCGAAAATTGAAATGGGTGACCCTGAAGCATAACTTTAAATGAGATTTTACTGTCACCATAAATGTGGTCTCCATTGCCCAGTCGGAACGCCACCGGTTCAATGTTCTGATTTACCGATTTACCGGAGCCCACCGGCATCAAATGTAGATGGGGTCGTGAGAACTGGGGCAGACAGCCATCTCTGGCTTATGTAGAACCCCCTTCTTTTCTGGAAAATAGGATCGATGATGTTTTTAAATCCGTTGACTGTTGTGGCAGTGACAGCCTCCCGTGGCAGATTGTTCCATTCAGTAAGAACACGCTGACTGAAAGGATACTTCCTAATGTCTAGTCTACAGTGGTGCTTCTGGAACTTAAGCTGATGACCTCTTATTTTACTAACATCCGACAATTTAAAAAAGTAGCCTGATCAACATTTTCCAGACCCTTAACGATTTTAAAATCTTCAATCAAGTCGGTTGTTAGTCTACGCATTTCAAGAGAAATCAAACCAGTTCTTTCAAACCTTTCTTCATAACTGAGAGTAGACAAATCTGGAATCAATTTTGTAGCACCACGTTGTACCTTTTCGATGTGATCAATATCTTTCTGTAGATAAGGGCGCCATGCCTGACATCAGTATTCCAGATGTGGTCTAACAAGAGATTTATACAATTTCAGTATATTACTACTACTTTTACAATCATACGTTGTATTAATAATACCAAGGACCTTGTTGGCAGAGCTCACAGCTTTAGCACACTGTCTACTAGGGCTCAATGAATTATCAATAATAACACCTAAATCCTCATACTCAGTGGTTTCAACTTGAACACCACCAATAAAGTAACTAGCTTGAGCATTGAATGACCGAGGTGAAGACACTTGCACTTCTGTGCATTAAATAGCATTTGCCAATCGCAAGACCATTTATACAATGTATCCAAGTCCTGTTGCAACTCAGTCAAGAACATCAGAAAAGACCTTAGTATCATCTGTAAACTTCAGTACTGAATTATTCAAACTGGCATCCAGATCATTAATATACAATATGAAAAGAATAGAACCTAACACAGATCCCTGCGGTACGCCACTAGTCACTGGAAGCCAATCGGAAAAATGACCATTTAATACAACTCTTTGCCACCTATTATCCAGCCAGTTTTCAATCCAGTCAGCCACTACTGAACCAATACCATGAGCTTTAACCTTTAAAATAAGCCGCTTGTGAGGAACTTTGTCGAAGGCCTTACTGAAATCTAAATAGACAACATCTACAGGATGACCTTCATCAACCTTTCGAGTAACAACTTCTAGAAAGCAGAGAAGGTTGGTAAGACAAGACCTTTGTGACCTAAAACCATGCTGAGAATCAACTATCATGTCATTACCCTCCAGATGGCTAACAATACTTTCCTTCATAATTGATTCCATCACTTTACAGACCTGGGAAGTCAAGCTGACCGGTCTATAACTACTAGGTTGCTTCTTAGGACCTTTTTTATACAAAGGAGTCACATTTGCTAGCTTCCAATCCATAGGAATCTGACTACATTGCAAACTCTTGCTAAAAATAATGCTTAAAGGCATGGAAATGACTTTAGCAAGATTTTGTAACACAACCGGATAGATACCATCAGCACCAGGTGCTTTGTCAAGACGTAGATTCTGCAACTTCCAGAAAACCACCTTCTGAGAAACATTTAGGTCATATAGTGCATGAGTTACACCACTGACACCATTGACAACTGGAAGATTATTGACATCTTCGGTAGTGAACACCGACGAAAAATACTCATTTAACAATCTGGCACTGACATTATCATCCTGAAGTGGATGACCATTTTCATCGATCAACGGACCCACTACATCCTTAGTCTTGACCTTACTACGAACATACCTGTAGAAGGCTTTGGGATCATTCGCCACATTCTGAGCCAACTTACTTTCAAAATTGCGCTTCACTAACCTTACAATTCTAGTAGCATAATCAAGCGCACTTTTGTACCTTACATGATCATGATAGCTACCAGTCTGCTTGTAAGTTATCCAAGCTCTCTTTTTCTTCTTCCTTGCTACTTCCACATTGAATGACCACCAAAGTGGCTTACTATCTTTCCTTCTCTTTTTCCTTGGAGTATACTTTACGACAACCTCATTTAACTTACTCTTAAAAATATTCCACATACTTTCAACACTAACATCACTAAAACATTGAAACCAGTTGACCGAGATCAGTTCCTTTCTCATTCTCTTGTAATTAGCTCTTCTGTAGTCATGATAAAACTGTTTCCATTTCTTCCTTTCGACATTGCAAACCAGGTTGGAGGTTAAAAAGTTATGGTCACTACTTGCATACTGCTCATGGACATGCAAATTGTCCACCATGGACACATCGGAAGACAGAACAAGATCCAGAATATTGTCACCCCTGGTGGGCTCAAAAACACGCTGGTGAAGGAAACAGTCTAAAGTAAGATCCAAGAATTTCTGGCCTTCGGTAATGGAGTGTAAAAGCTCCCAATTAGTACACCTGTAATTAAAATCACCACATATGAGGACACTAACGTACCTACAGTACTACATGCTGTTCTAATAACGGAGTGGAGAGCATCCTCATTAACATCTGAGGCAGAAGTACTATGATAGCAAACACCAATGGCAATACTAGACCCAGGAGTAAAAATTTCACACCAAACAGTTTCAATGCTCGGAAAATAAGTTAAATCCTCAATCAAAGTGCTAGAAAAGAAATCTTTAATGTATAGAATGCAACCGCCTCCTCTGGAAACTGTTCTATCATTACGGAAAGTCTTGTAGCCCTTAATACTAAATTCAGCATCTGCAATAGCATCACGGGCCCAAGACTCAGTAATCATAATAATATCTGGGTTATAGTCATAAACATAACACTCAAGATCACTCATTTTATTGACAGTACTTCTTGCATTTGCTAAGAAACATTTTAGTATTCCATGGCTTCTAAAGAGATATGACATAGGCCTACTGCTATGAATACTTGCTGTAGGAGAGGACTGCTCGTTTATACTATAAGGCTTATCAGGGACAGAATTTACAACATTTACATTACTATCCTGAGGTGTATCAGGAATACTATTTACAATATTTACATTGGTAGCATTGGCCTGTGCTAGGACACATCTGAAGTGTGCCCTCTGTGCCAAAAAGATGCACCAGTACTAGTGTGAGATCTTCTAACAATTTGACCACGGCGCAAAATTAAATCAGTCTCACCACTCCCCCTTCTACGTTTCAATTCATTTCTAATCTCTGTTGTGGAAGACCAGACAGATATTTGGATTTGGCCACAGTGTCACGAGAGATGAGGGTTTTGTTGGAACCGCTATGTAACAGGATGAGAATACAGGCATCCTGCAGATAGCCCTTAATGAAGTTCTTACCGTCCAACTTTAGTGTGATGGTATCATCACTGTGGCCTAGGTATGTATCAACAGGTTTTCGAGAAGTTTCGAGAAGTAGGAGTCTGATTGCACTGGTTCTGAGATCGATTTTGATTACAAAAATTGTCATTCTGATTTTGAAATTCCACATTTGAATTTTCCATTGCCCTCATTAAATAGTAATTGCAGAATATGTTGATGTGGCCTGGATTGTGACATGTAAAGCAGATTATATCTTGGTTGAAGGTACGGTGCTGCACCTCGTAATTATAGGCCATTCGTTGCCGTATGTATGTTCGGCTCAGCATAGGTCTAGGTGGCCTGTGTACTCTCTGTACTGGTCTTCCCCTGTCATGATCGTTTGTCACAGCCATTGTACGAAATATTACACTAAAACACGCTATGAAAAACAAATAGGGGTATACTAACATTTCGTTCCCTTGTACACACGTATAAACGTAGGCCTAGCCTATTTACGATAATACCGTTAGTTACACTATAGGTGGCAACATACACGAAGCCAAAATGTACCAGTTACGCAAAATTATTTTACGCAATTCACATGACAAAAAAAGAACACACAAATGGAAGTTGTAACGTCTCTGACTGGGGGGAGGGGTGGGGACTGGGAGACAGAGCTCTTACTCACCCTTAATTTTCAACTGGTTGTCTCTCGCTGTCGTCGGTGGTGGTTTTTCCGGCGTCTAGATGGTTTAGGGAAGCCTCGGCTGATAGCGTTTACGTTGGGTTAACCTGAGTTGCGCGATACGTCTAGGGAAGCTAAGCTTCAAGCGTAGGTTGATAACGATGTTAACGGGAGCAGGATCGCTGCCACGCACACCGATGGAATTCTTGGCATCTGAGGCATGCTTCTACATATTTACTCACACTTTGAAACATATACTGCATGTGTAAATGTTGACGTAACGTCGAATATGTACGCAAAACACCGTGGTGACAACTCAGAAGATTATCTTGATATTTTGAAATTACCTGATCAATCATATTGTCTGGGATGACCAAGTGTAATGTTCTAGAGTTATTCTTAGGATGAAGTAATACTAAAAAAGAAGATCATTGGAGAGAATGTAATTATCAGCCTTCTGAGAAACTGCACGTGCACCTTTCGAATCTGAAGGCGAAATATCATGAAGAAATAATCATAAATTGGTTTGAATTGTGGGTAACACTCTTGCTGACACTTTATGTGCAAATGAATTCAAGTCATAATTTTTTATGATGTTACGTTGAATACTCTTCATGACCCTTTGCAATTCTCTCTGTTTTGGTATGTGACCTGTAACCAACTTGTCTATTCTTGGAATAAGTGGTTCAGGAGGATTACACAAAACAGGAAGGGTTATGAATAACGTCCTCTGGATAGAGGTTTTATGGTAGATTCAGGTTGAATGCCAGGGTAATTCATGCTTTGCAGAAGGCTGGAAACTCGGCAATGATAGGACATTACGTTCAATCAGTGGCAGTGGCAATTTAGAGGAAGTAACAGGCTGATTGATCACAGAGGATGGCTCTGACAGAGACGTAGTGTTTCAAGATGTAGACTGTGTCTTTGGAACATTGGAAGAAGCAATCTTTGTTTTTTGGAACAGAAGTGTTAGATTGGGTTTTCTGTTCAGGTGCCCTCGATGTTTCCTATACTTCTCTCCTTTTTTCCTGAGAATAGATCTGGAATAAACACACCTAGTCCTTTACCTTTAAATCTAGTAATGATAGGATGACATTGCAATTACAGGGGACAGACACATTATCATGAGAGCTGTCACTGAATGCAAGTGGCATAATTCGATCTATCTCTGAATTATCTAGAAGAGTTGAAAGTGACAAATAATCTGCTAACACGGTTTCGAAGTCTTTAAGAATGCAGTAACATTGACAAGAAGACCATACAATGCTAATTCTGTTATACTGTAAGTGTTATGCGTCAGGCAAAATCTTTGAGTAGTATTCCAAAATTCTCTCTTTACCGTCAATGATTTGAGTTACCAGTCTCAGTTCGTGAGGTATCACTGTAGAAAGATAAACGACTTCTTGGTGACTCACACACATGAGGTTACATATTATATCAAACGCATTTTGATGAGCAATATGTCCATGCCAATTCTTTTCCTTTCTTATTCAATGCATGCAATGGTTTCAAAGTCGTCTGAGTGGATGTATAAATTGTGAAACATACATGTTTCACTTCACCAATTAATCTGAGTACTGCTTTAAGATTACATGGTGTGTTTCTGATTGCACTGCATCTAGATTGTAATGGTTTAAAGCAAGCATAACCTTCATTGTCCCTACCAATCAGGTGTCCCATATACGTAACCATACGAAACACATGACATTTCTCAGGTGAAATTAAAAAACCATGCCTTTATTTTTTAGGAGAATACGTGTGCAATTTTTTTTTTTTTTTGAAGTTTCAGGGTTATTGCCGATGGGAAAAGATGTTTTACAAATCTGCATGGATATGCTGGGGCATCACATTCGGCAAATGAGTTCGAATAACAACATTATACATAGCGACTTCGGACAGATGGATGTACGTTCAAGTGGTTTCAGAAAACATTTACGTCTATGCAAATAAAAGATATTTGCCAGTGAAATTAAGACTACCTTTCAGGTTTTCAATGAGTTGGATCACAGAATTACATCAAGACCTCCTAAATTGTGTGCAACCGTTGCCGTGAATTGAAATTTTACTGTTGATGATACAATGGAGGAAGGCAATGGGTTGATAGTACAATGGAGGATCCATACGTGTGATCCTCCATCGCCTAGACGGAATGCAACAGGTTTTTTGCAACATATTTTCCTTTGGAAGACCAGATAAATAGTTTGATTTGCCAACAGTGTGAGATAAATTTCTTGCTATAGTCGCTATCTAAAAGTATAAAGGCATCTTGAAGGTAGACCCTAGTGAAGTATTTATCGTCCATTGGTGTTATCACATCTTCACTGTGGCCTAGAGTACGAATAGGATTCTGAGTCTGATTGGACTGTTCTTGAAACTGATTGGAAAAATATTTGATTCTGACACTCCTCGAAATTTCACATTGACCTCATAAAATAACAATTGCAGTAGCGACTAATGTGGCCTGGATTGACAATTTTGTCAATTCCACTAAGGACATTTTTTATCATGCAATAACCACTGCTATTTCGAATAGTAATAATGATAATAATAAGATAGATTTATACAGCACCTAAAATAAGTACAATCACAAAGTGCTTAACAAAGGTTCAGTCTTTGAACAGGTGTGTTTTGAGTAATCTCTTGAAAGAGTTCAGAGATGTTGCAGTACGAATGTTGACAGGGAGGTTGTTTCATATGGTTGGGGCTGCCACAGAAAACATCGCTCATCATAATAGGTACACACAGATGGTGAACGGTAGAGCAAGGACTGGGAAGAAGACCGTAGAGAGCGGGAACAGGCTGGTATTCAGACAATAGATCAGTAATGTGTAATGGTGCCATGCCGTGTAAAGCTTTGTATGTGCTCTTGCGTTTGGTTTTCTACACTACCGAGGATAAAAACTTGTCAACTCATCCATCTCCCGAGGACTTGTTTGCCGTCTGAGGACGTAAACACGCGTCCTCGGAGGAAGTTGCCTTCAAATGAGCCGTGATGACAAAATAATGGTAGTAGATACCGATTTACAATCGTCCTCGGTTGCACAGTTCAATCGGATTGTGTGTAATAAAATGTGTGCTACCATATGCCTCTTCTACACACACTTAGAGCCGTTTATGGATGGCGCCACCACACACATGCAGATTGTATGCAAATTAGCACACTGGAAGATAAACGAAGATACTATTGGACATGTACGTATATCGACTACTACTAGATACTATACTACTAACTGCAGTAAGACTGGGTGGAACCAGACGTCCCTTTGGTAACATTTTAAGAATGGTTTTCCTAGGCCTTTTTTATTTCATTTGGTCAAAATAGGATACATGCTACAGATATTTAGTGGCAATTCGGAAGCATACAAAGAAGCAGTTATATACAAATGTATGAAGAAATAGTCTACTGAAAGTACGTCCTTGACGTCGTCTGTAGATAGCGTTATACTTGTAGCTGTAAATAATTGCAGAGATAGAACTAACTTAACGTTAGCCAATACTAGTGGGGCAAATGTTACCCTACGTAAAGTTAGAGTTGCGGTGTTTGAAGGATATGTATTGTGACTAATAAACGTTCTACAAACTTCATTTGTGTTGGGCCAAGTCAAGTTTCCAGTGTTGGAGCTGGTAATGACGATTAGGCTATAGCTTGTAATGCGACGTTAGCGCTTAGGCCTGCACAAAGTTAGGCCAGGCTATAGGCCGGGTGATCGTTCATAAATCATAACTTCGTGACTGTAATTAGCAACGGCTTAGGCCTGGCTATTTAATATTGAAAATAGCCATGTATCGAGGCTTACGTAAGCTAGACGAAGAATCTCACACATTTGGTTGAGAACAAATAGGCCTAGCCTAACCAGTTGACCGAACGTTAATCTGTTAATCCAGGCCCTAAGTCGTACAGTAAATTACAGTAGGCTAGTACTAGTTACTAACGTTAGGTATCGACTTATGCGACAGTCGATTTAGGCTAGGCCCACGAAGCTCAATAGTTGTTCGTTACGCCTAGACTAGGCCTAATGCTAGGCTAGGCCTAACTTAGTTGTTAGAGATAGATATAACGTTAGGCCTAACTAAGTGTAGCCACATGTGGCGTGACTTTACTGTGACTTTGAGATCTAGCGTAGTAGGGGTCTAGCCTAGCTAATAACATTGTATGGGACCTAAATTTCCAATAAGTCTACCTGTTAGCCCTAACGTTAGTGTTACACCAATTCACTTAAAACCATTTAACCTTGCACTGGGATTCATATGTACAGCCTCCTACTACTGGCAAGGCTATAGGCTACCTTACCCTCAATATCCTTTGATTACGAATATTTGTCAAAACAGAGTAGGCAACTTGAATCAATTGTGCTGCTTGATTCCTTTGGTTTTTTGGATATTGGATGCTTATTACGATGGCTTATTAATCCTGAAAGTTACAAAACTAGGTAATGTCAGTGAACAGATGGGAATGATTTTGTAAGTAAGCTCATGTAGGCCTAACTCTGGAACTTACTTAGGATTAGGGCTCCATTCCTCTCTTTTAGTCTACTAATCAAGCAATTTTTACAGAAAACCAGCCAGCAGAAAATGTTTTACTTTTTTAGCACAGCGATTAGTTCAGGGCTAGGCCTAGGCCTACTTGTAAGTAAGTGCAATCTAATGAGTTCCACATAATGCAAACAACAAATGCTTCCTTAGGTACTTTTAATTGCTATGACCAAAAGGATAACAATAAGTAGGCCTAGGTGCAAATCATGAATTGCATTTATAAGCTTGCATATGCAACAATTATTTGCATAAATCCATCAAGTTTGATTTCTTGGTGGTTGCATTAATATCAACAATGAGTTAGCCAGATTGAAGAGAAACTGAAACAATTTGACATTTGGAGAACATGTCCAATGAACATTTGTAGGGCCTTTGGTATTTATACAACATATAAACAACATCATGGAAATGACAGTTGGGATATTGTATGATGCTGCACTGAGTTAATTTACTGTGTACAAAAATGAGCTCCAATAAAATGCATCAGGATCAGTACAATACAATATGTTGAGAAGATGATTTGATGCAATGAACAGAACTTGCCTACTTGTAGAAATTGTAGCATTAGTGTTATTGTTAATGTTAGGAACATTTTAGTCACCTTTCCGTACAATATTTTTAAAGGTCTATAAACATAACTTTGTTTCATTCCTATGCGACAGTAAATCATCTATAGTAACTGGCATGGATTAACCTCCAGTGGTGACACATAGCTTCTCTCTACTTTGCTATTTAGTGCCAGTACTATAAAGATTTAAAATCAAACTTTAAATAAGCAGTGTGTGATACAGCTCGATGTTGATACCCTAAAGGAAATACTACATTTTAAGCTATATATACTAGGTTCAGTTGTAGTTCTTAGATCTCTAATTTCCCTGGAATATCTGGTCAAATGTTTTTTTTTAGTTGCCACTTTTTTCAACACATTCTATATCTCCCATCAATATATGTCTCACAAAGGTTTACATCTGCACAACTTAAAAATGTGAAAGAATGACAAATTAGAAAACAACTAGGTGTACTGTAAATTTTAACTGAATCTTTTTTTTTTCTTTGAAAAGTAGCATGCCTTTGATACTGAATTTGGTACAATATTTGTAGGCGATTCTTACAACAAAGTTATGATTTCTTTCTCTTCAGAAAGCTGCACGATGAGGTTGAGAAGTACCAGGCCTATTCAGAGTTTAAAAATCTTAACTTCCCTCGAAGATGCAAAACAAGCATGTCGTCTACAAAAAGATTACGATCACTTTGTGGTCAATTTTATTAATGATTTTATTGGTAAGTACAGTACAGCCTTTTAGCTACAGTACATGTATTGCATGATCTACACATCTGTTGCATAAACCTCAGTCTTACACTGCACACTTTTATGAAGTTTAAGGCACTCTGGCCGCTGGGTCACACCTGATGCTTCGAATATAGTAGGCCAAAATTTACATGGATTAATGTTATTGTGTGTAATGCAGTAGTTGATGTTCAATATCAGTTATCACTAAAGCGTTCTCTTTCATGCCTTATAAACACTCAAAATTGTGTTGCTTGTATGCAGTTCATTGGCCACAAAAGAAAAAACTGAGGTCAAAACAAAAAACTGAGTGCTACTGCCATGCGATTGTCGTGTCATTGTTTTGAGTCAGTTTTAGGGTTACGATTTTAAACTACTGTGGAACGTCGTGGGTCATTGCACATCATTATGTAATCACTTCTCCATTTTCATTTCGCTATATGATGGACTGCAAAGTACAGTATATGGATTTTTATTGATGTTTTGTTATGATAAATGTCACTTAACAAAGACGAAATTGACTTTGGATTATTGATATGTGTTCCATTCAGGGCTGACATACTTTGATCACAATGATTTCCACTGCCACACCTTAACATATTGGGAATGTAGACAAAGACACTTTAATAAAATACAGTTACTTCCATTGTAAATGTGTTATCACCAAAGACATAGAACATACAGTTGATCTAAGGAATACATCTAAAGCTTGGACTAGAGTACAGCAGTGTGTGCTGTATGTTACTTGATTTCTTATTGTTCACTTAAGATTTGGCTTATTTTTACCAAACATTTTTTCTTAAATGTTCAGGGTATGGTGTCTTTACGAGAAAAGACATGGAGGAAGGAGAATTCCTGCTAGAGTACAAAGGTGAACTTGTCAGTGCGAAGGAAGGTCGATTGAGAGAAGTAAAATACCCCCCCCCCTGAAGCAGGATCTTTTCTCTTCTTCTTTCAACACAGTGGTAGTACAAAGTGGTAAGCTACAGTAGTCTCCAGTTTTCCATCTGTTTTACAGTATGTTGTTGAACATTTGTCACTACATTTGTGCCTCTTCCAGAAGATAAGTTATGAAAGACTGGTGAGTTATATAGGGAGTTGCTCTTAGAAAAATAGAAGCTCCCTGGTAAGGACAGTAACATTTTACCTATGTCTACAGCCTCTTGGTTTCCATCCTGGTTCTACAGTTTTAGAGGAATGTTGGCTGCAGGTGGCCAGTCTTCTTTTATGTTTATTTGAATCCATTCAAATGTGGTAAGTGTTGCACTCATGCCCAGTACATTGGTGTCCTATAGTAACTTGGGCCAACAAGCCCTAAACAAGCCAACTCATAGTTCATTTCACATTATAAAATACTCTCAGTAATGTACTATGAAATGAATACAAACAACATAAGGACTTGTTGAAAATAATTATCTCAGAGAATTTGCATTGAGGATTGAGTGGTGTAACCAGTCGTGTAATGCAGTCAGATTGATGGTGGAGGGAAGACACGCTGTGCATATTAATGAAAGTGCAGCTGAGTATACATTCCCTTTTGTTGTTACTTTGGATGCTATTAATAGGAAATAGGGCATGAGACATGACACCCTTTCTTTGCCTACTTCCCATCAACTGATCAGTTCAGAAGTATTTCGAGGTTTGATATGGACATCAGCTGTACGATGACTTTAGCTTGAAAGGAGAAAACAGATAACATTGACTAGATAACATTAAACCTTGTTGTCTTGGAGAATTCATTCTTGTCAACTGTAGTGTATGAGTACAAATGTTGAAATTTACTTTTATGCTGACTGTCCAACATTTTGAACACCCTTAAAATATTACAAACTGTGTGTTGAATTGTTTACTTGTGAAAATATGTTTAAAATGCGTACATATGCTGGAATAGAGTCGACTCATTTTACAAAATTAAATGCGGAAAATTCTAAATTGTGAGGTTAAATCCACCCACATTTTTTAAAATCTGTTGCATCAATTTTATGATTAAGAAACCATGAACCTGTTTTGCATGCATAAGAGTATCTTGTAATGTTTGGTGCATTGCTTTCATATGTTACATTGTATTATGTAACTGCATGTCCATGATGCATCTCTGTAAGATACGTGAAGATCTGTTGAAAAACTAGGGCTTGGACTTATTCACTTCTAGCCTTCAAACTTTACAATTCTAACCTGGTCTACTTAATTCCAGCCCTACTAGACTTTTTTGGAAGAATAATATCATAGACTCGGTTGATTGAGAGGGGCATACCTTAATGTATATGTTAATTGAAAGCTGTATGTCAGGAAAGGAAATTTGAGGGCTTATGGGAAAAAAAATCAGTTGTATTGACATTATACTGGCAAACGCAAGTGTTCTTCCAGCATATCAAAAGTAACTGGGCAACTACTTTCAAGCACTTCGACAAATTTTTCTCACTCTGAATACGTGCCAACCTTGTTAGAATTGAATTCCATAGCAAATGTTTGTTACAGACTTTACGTATAGGATTGTGGTTTCACCATATAAATCACCTGTTTTTGGCTTATTTTACAGTATCGATGCCACAAATTGTGAAAACGGTGCCGGAAGAATGGTGAATGACTCCACAGAACCCAATGCAATCATGAAGGTCATTATTGTAGACATGAAACCACATCTTTGCCTTTTTGCAAAAAAACCAATACTGAAGGGTGAACAACTAACCTATGATTATGGTGTCGATGACCTTCCATGGAGAAAGGTTAGTAAATCACTTTGCTGTGCTAGATTATGAGAGAGGTGTTCCAAAACATAATAGGTTATTTAGTACTCTGGTTTTCAGAAAAATGAAAGAGATGTGCCTAACACCATAAGATCACCTGCATATAATTCAATGTGATTTTTAAACTTCACTGAATTTGTCCGAAGGCATTTGCAGTTAAGCAGTTTGTTTTCACTTGGAGTAAATTCTAGGTTAAGTAGTGTAATGTAATCCACAGCTCTGGAAGGCTCTCAACAGCATAGGAGGCAACACAATCTTGGTATATGTTGAGCCCTCCTGTGATAGATATTTAAAAGGATGGGCATATATCACACAGAGTAAAGAAAAGTACCCTAACTAGACCAAGGTTACATTGGGATTTATGTTTGTGTATATTGACTTTGATGCAATACGTGATGGGTCCTCAATGGGATAGTAATTTCAGGGGGCTAATAGACCAATGGAAAACCTCTGTTGTATATGAATATATGTTTTGTGTTTATAAAACCAAGGAATGTTACTTGTTGAGCACTCCTGTGATAGATATTTTAAAGGATGGGCATATATAACACACTTACAGTAAAGAAACAAAGTACCCTAACTAGACAAAGGTTCCATTGAGATTTATGTTTGTGTATATTGACATTGATGCAATATGTGATGAGTCCTCAATGGGATAGTAAATTCAGGGGGCAAATTTACCAATTGAAGACCTCTGTTGGATGGAAATATATGTTTTGTGTTTAGAAAGTCAAGAAATGGTATATGTTAAGCCCTCCTGTGATAGATATTTTTAAAGGATGGGTATATATAACACAATTAGAGTAGAGAAACAAAGTGCTCTAAATAAACTAAGGTTGCATTGGGATGTATCTTTGTGAATATTGAAGTTGATGAAATATGAGATTGGTCCTCAATGGGATAGTAAATTCAGACGGCGACTTTAACAATAGATGACTTCTTTTGTATAGGGGTGTTGTGTATATTGTGTCAGGTGATATATGTTATAATTAGGTCCTCATTTGGGTAAACTACTTTCAGGAGATGTAGATAGCAATTGTTAGAGAAATGATACAAGACCTCAGATGCATAGAGATTTATGTTTGTGTCTATTGAAGTTGATCCAATATGTTAATATGCCTTCAATCTAGTAAATTCAGGGGGTGAATTTGACAATAGAAGACCTCTGTTGTATGGAAATAGATGTTTTTTGTTTAGAAAGTCAAGAAATGGTATATGTTGAGCCCTCCTGTGATAGATATTTTAAAGGATGGGCATATCTAACACAGACAGAGTAAAGAAACAAAGTACCCTAACTAGATAGACTAAGGTTACATTGGGATTTGTTTGTGTATATTGACGTTGATGCAATATGTGACGAGTCCTCAATGGGATAGTAAATTCAGGGGGCAAGTTTACCAGTAGAAGACCTCTGTTGTATGGAAATATATGTTTTGTGTTTAGAAAGTCAAGAAATGGTATATGTTGAGCCCTCCTGTGATAGATATTTTAAAGGATGGGCATATATAACACAGCTAGAGTAAAGAAACAAAGTACCCTAACTAGATAGACTAAGGTTATATTGGGATTTATGTTTGTGTATATTGACGTTGATGCAATATGTGATGAGTCCTCAATGGGATTGTAAACTCAGGGGGAAAATTTACCAACAGAAGACCTCTGTTGTATGGAAATATATGTTTTGTGTTTAGAAAGTCAAGAAATGGTATATGCTGAGCCCTCCTGTGATAGATATTTTAAAGGATGGGCATATATAACACAATTATCTAGTAAAGAAACAAAGTACTATAAATAAACTAAGGTTGCATTGGGATGTATGTTTGTGTATACTGAAGTTGATGAAATACGAGATGGGTCCTCAAAGGGATAGTAAATTCAGAAGGGCGACCTTAACAATTGATGACTTCTTTTGTATTGGAGTGTTGTGTATATATATTGTGTCAGGTAATATATGTTACAACTAGGTCCTCATTTGGTTAAACTATTGTCAGGAGATAAAGATAGTAATTGTTAAAGAAGTAATACAAGACCTCAGTTGCATACAGTAGTGATTCATGTTTGTGTCTATTGGAATTGATGCAATATCTTAATTATGCCTTCAATCTAGTAAATTCACTGGCCGAATTTACCAATATAACACCTCTGTTGTATGGAAATATATGTTTTGTGTTTAGAAAGTCAAGAAATGGTATATGTTGAGTGCTCCTGTGATAGATATTTTAAAGGATGGGTATATAACACAGTTAGAGTAAAGAAACAAAGTACCCTAACTAGACTAAGGTTACTTTGGGATTTATGTTTGTATATACTGACGTTGATGCAATATGTGATGGGTCCTCAATGGGAGAGTAAATTCAGGGAGCAAATTTACCAATAGAAGACCTCTGTTGTATTAAAATATATGTTTTGTGTTTAGAAAGTCAAGAAATGGTGTATGTTGAGCCCTCCTGTGATAGATATTTTAAAGGATGGGTATATAACACAGTTAGAGTAAAGAAACAAAGTACCCTAACTAGACTAAGGTTACTTTGGGATTTATGTCTGTATATATTGACATTGATGCAATATGTGATGGGTCCTCAATGGGATAGTAAATTCACTGGGCAAGTTTACCAATAGAAGACCTCTGTTGTATTCAAATATATGTTTTGTGTTTAGAAAGTCAAGAAATGGTATATGTTGAGCGCTCCTGTGATAGATATTTTAAATGATGGGTATATAACACAGTTAGAGTAAAGAAACAAAGTACCGTAACTAGACTGAGGTTACTTTGGGATTTATGTTTGTATATATTGACGTTGATGCAATATATGTGATGGGTCGTCAATGGGATAGTAAATTCAGGTGGCTAATTTACCAATAGAAGACCTCTGTTGTATGGAAATATATGTTTTGTGTTTAGAAAGTCAAGAAATGCCATATGATGAGTGTTCAGTGCGATGGATTTTTTATAGGGTGGAAATACAACACAGTTAAAGACAAAAACTGATCACCCCAGACAGTTTCAATTCTTAGAAGCACCGAAGTCTAGTCCCTCCCTCAGCCTGTCTGAAATTCCTCCACATGTCAATCAAAACAATGGATCCCTGTGTACGTTGTGTCATATGAGCGACTCGGTATCTTTCGAATTTGCTGTCAGTCAAAGAGTACTGTAACTTAGAACCAGTTGAGAATTTTGCTTTTCGGGAAGTAAATATATAGCTTAGGGTGATGTGTTACAGCCTTTAAAGTAAAGGTACAAAGTACTCTAAATATACATTTACCTCAGTTGCATAGTAATACATGTTTTGTATATTGGAGGTCGTGCAGTATGTGATTTTTGTTCAATGTAATAGTAAATTTAGAAGGTGATACATACATAGGAAAAGATGTTTTGTGTGTACTGAGTCAAGTAATGTAAATAAGATCTTCAGTTTGATACCTAAGGAGATAAATAGCAAGTGCGTGATCAAAATAATAATAAAAAAAATACTTTATCTCAGTTGCAGAGGGATATATGTTTGTGTATATTTCAACTGCATCTAATATGTTATAAGTCATCATTTAATTAATAAATTCAAGAGATGCTTTAAATATAGTAACTTGAGGGAGACCTCAATGCATAGGGGATATGTTTCTTTTTGTGTATTCACAATAGTATTGACTATCTGTTCTTTCCTCATATAGATAAGTCAGGAAATAAAAAATAGTAGTGGAATGAGAGAGATAATGAATCACTTCAAGACCTATGTTACCCACAGGGAAATAGGATTGGTGAATATGTAGTAGTCATGTAGTATATGTTGGGTAGTCAACAGTATATTAAGATATTCTATAATATGAGTCTTTCTCCAATCTGTTGTATCATTTTCCTTTTTTTTTTTTGTGAGAGGGGGTGGGAGTGGTTTATATTTTAGCAAGGCAGTTGCATATAGTCATTTTAATCAGCTAAATCTGCAGTCCTTGCATGGTGAAGATTTTAATCACTGCTTTAGGATCCCAAATAGCATAGCTAGGATAACATGCCTGCTTTGTTGATACTTTGATTTTGTTACCACATTACTGTACTATACACACATTTGCCTTTGTTAAATTTGCTGATAATCATTTTGTTTTCCAAACAGATAAGATGTTATTTTTTCATTTTCAGATTCCAAACACACAGGATAAACCTCAGAGTGTTTCACCAGAATCAGAAGGCAGTTCTACTGATGACGCTGATAGTAACGAAGATGTAAGTTTTACTGAGCTGGATCTCTGCAATGTTCTGCCACATGTATTCATGTCTGCAGTGACATCTGTAATTCACAGAATATGAAGTATGATCCCTTTCACACAGTACTGTAGTTGGTAAGGTGTTGCACAGTATATACATTGAGTCAAGTAATATATGCTAAGTCCTCATTTGGATAACTAAAGTGATGAATTTAACAGTTGTTTGGTCAGAGAAATAACACAACAATACAAGACCTTTATTTTCTTATTTGGGCATTCATAATAGTATTGAATATCCGTTCTTTCCCCATTGAGATAGATAAGTCAGGAAATTAAGATAGCAGTGGAATGAAAGACATAATGTACCACTACAAGACCTATGTTGTCCAGAGGAAATTAGGATTGGTGAATATTTAGTAGTCATGTATTATGTGTTGGGTCCCCAACAGAATAGTAAAGTCTTCTATAATGTAACTCTTTCTTCATTCGGTTGCATCATTTTATTTGGTTGGGGAGGGACGGGGTTATACTATAGGAAGGCAATTGCAGATAGTCAGTTTAACCAGCTACATTTGCAGTCCAGGCCTGCTTGGTGATGATTTTAATCACTGCTTTAGGATCCCAACAGCGTAGCTAGGATAACATGCCTGCATTGTTGATTACCACATTACTGTACTATACACACATTTGCCTTTGTTAAATTTGCTGATGATCATTTTGTTTTCCAATCAGATAAGATGTTATTTTTATATTTTCAGATCCCAAACACACAGGATAATCCTCAGAATGTTGCACCGGCTTCTGGTGGTGGTTCCACTGATAAAGCTGGCAGTGACGTAAAGGTAAGTTTTACTGAGCTGGATCTCCGCAATGTTCTGCCACATGTATTCATGTCTGCAGTAATAGCTGTAATTCACAGAAGGTGTAGTATGATCCCCCTCACACAGTACTGTAGTTGGTAAGGTGTTGTGCAGTATATACATTGAGTCAAGTAATATATGCTAAGTTCTCATTTGGATAACTAAAGAGATGAATATAACAGTGGTTTGGTCAGAGGAATAACACAACAATACAAGACCTTTATTTTCTCATTGCATCATTCCATATGTGTTGTATATATTGGGTCAAGTCACACATGTTAAGTCCTCACTTGGATAACTAATTTTGGTAGATCAGTGGAATACTACAATAACAAGTAATCAGTTACATAGGGATATATGTTTGTGTGTATTAATATTGATGCATGTAAGCGATGGGTCCTCAATAGGATAGTAAATTCAGAGGGCGATTTTAACAATGGATGACTTCTTTTGTATAGAGGTGTTGTGTATATTGTGTCACGTAATATATGTTATAATTAGGTCCTCATTTGGGTAAACTATTGTCAGGAGATGAAGATAGCAACTGTTAAAGAAGTAATACAAGACCTCAGATACATAGTGATTCATGTTTGTGTCTATTGCAATTGATGTAATATGTTAATATGCCTTCAATCTAGTAAATTCAGGGGGGGAATTTACCAATAGAAGACCTCTGTTGTATGGAAATATATGTTTTGTGTTTAGAAAGTCAAGAAGTGGTATATGTTGAGCCCTCCTGTGACAGATATTTTAAATGATGGGTATATATAACACAGAGTAAAGAAACAAAGTATCCTGACTAGACTAAGGTTACTTTGGGATTTATGTTTGTATATATTGACGTTGATGCAATATGTGATGGGTTCTCAATGGGATAGTAGATTCAGGTGGCTAATTTACCAATAGAAGACCTCTGTTGTATGGAAATATATGTTTTGTGTTAAGAAAGCCAAGAAATGGTATGTGTTGAGCCCTCCTGTGATAGATATTTTAAAGGATGGGCATATATAACCCAGTTAGAGTAAAGAAACAAAGTACCCTAACTAGACTAAGGTTACTTTGGGATTTATGTTTGTATATACTGACGTTGATGCAATATGTGATGGGTCCTCAATGGGACAGTAAATTCAGGGAGCAAATTTACCAATAGAAGACCTCTGTTGTATGGAAATATATGTTTTGTGTTTAGAACGTCAAGAAATGGTGTATGTTGAGCCCTAATGTGATAGATATTTTAAAGGATGGGAATATAACACAGTTACAGTAACGAAACAAAGTACCCTAACTAGACTAAGGTTACTTTGGGATTTATGTTTGTATATATTGACGTTGATGCAATATGTGATGGGTTCTCAATGGGATAGTAAATTCACTGGGCAAATTTACCAATGGAAGACCTCTGTTGTATTCAAATATATGTTTTGTGTTTAGAAAGTCAAGAAATGGTATATGTTCAGCGCTCCTGTGATAGATATTTTAAAGGATGGGTATATAACACAGTTAGAGTAAAGAAACAAAGTACCCTAACTAGACTAAGGTTACTTTGGGATTTATGTTTGTATGTACTGACGTTGATGCAATATGTGATGGGTCCTCAATGGGACAGTAAATTCAGGGAGCAAATTTACCAATAGAAGACCTCTGTTGTATTCAAATATATGTTTTGTGTTTAGAAAGTCAAGAAATGGTATATGTTGAGCGCTCCTGTGATAGATATTTTAAATGATGGGTATATATCACACAGAGTAAAGAAACAAAGTACCCTAACTAGACTAAGGTTACTTTGGGATTTATGTTTGTATATATTGACGTTAATGCAATATGTGATGGGTCCTCAATGGGACAGTAAATTCAGGTGGCTAATTTACCAATAGAAGACCTCTGTTGTATGGAAGTATATGTTTTGTGTTTAGAAAGTCAAGAAATGGTATATGTTGAGCCCTCCTGTGATAGATATTTTGAAGGATGGGCATATAACACAGTTAGAGTAAAGAAACAAAGTACCCTAACTAGACTAAGGTTACATTGCAATTTATGTTTGTATCTATTGACGTTGATGCGAAATATGTGATGGGTCCTCAATGGGATAGTAATTTCAGGTGGCTAATTTACCAATAGAAGACCTCTGTTGTATTGAAATATATGTTTTGTGTTTAGAAAGTCAAGAAATGGTATATGTTGAGCCCTAATGTGATAGATATTTTAAATGATGGGTATATATCACACAGAGTAAAGAAACAAAGTACCCTAACTAGACTAAGGTTACTTTGGGATTTATGTTTGTATATATTGACGTTAATGCAATATGTGATGGGTCCTCAATGGGACAGTAAATTCAGGTGGCTAATTTACCAATAGAAGACCTCTGTTGTATGGAAGTATATGTTTTGTGTTTAGAAAGTCAAGAAATGGTATATGTTGAGCCCTCCTGTGATAGATATTTTGAAGGATGGGCATATAACACAGTTAGAGTAAAGAAACAAAGTACCCTAACTAGACTAAGGTTACATTCCAATTTATGTTTGTATCTATTGACATTGATGCGATATATGTGATGGGTCCTCAATGGGATAGTAATTTCAGGTGGCTAATTTACCAATAGAAGACCTCTGTTGTATTGAAATATATGTTTTGTGTTTAGAAAGTCAAGAAGTGGTATATGTTGAGCCCTCCTGTGACAGATATTTTAAATGATGGGTATATATAACACAGTGTAAAGAAACAAAGTACCATGACTAGACTAAGGTTACGTTGGGATTTATGTTTGTATATATTGACGTTGATGCAATATGTGAAGGGTCCTCAATGGGATAGTAAATTCAGGTGGCTAATTTACCAATAGAAGACCTCTGTTGTATGGAAATATATGTTTTGTGTTGAGAAAGCCAAGAAATGGTATATGTTGAGCCCTCCTGTAATAGATATTTTAAAGGATGGGCATATATAACTCAGTTAGAGTAAAGAAACAAAGTACTCTAACTAGACTAAGGTTACATTGGGATTTATGTTTGTATTGACGTTGATGCAATATGTGATTGGTCCTCAATGGAATAGTAAATTCAGGGAGCAAATTAACCAATAGAAGACCTCTGTTGTATGGAAATACATGTTTTGTGTTTAGACAGTCAAGAAATGTCATATGATGAGTCCTCAGTGCGATAGATTTTTTATAGGATGGAAATACAACACAGTTAAAGACAAAAACTGATTACCCCAGACACTTTTAATTCTTAGAAGCACCGATGTCTAGTCCCTCCCTCAGCCTGTCTGAAATTCCTCCACATGTCAATCAAAACAATGGATCCCTGTGTACGTTGTGTCATATGAGCGACTCGGCATCTTTCGAATTTGCTGTCAGTCAAAGAGTACTGTAACTTAGAACCAGTTGAGAATTTTGCTTTTCGGGAAGTAAATATATAGCTTAGGGTGATGTGTTACAGCCTTTAAAGTAAAGGTACAAAGTACTCTAAATATACATTTACCTCAGTTGCATAGTAATACATGTTTTGTATATTGCAGGTCGTGCAGTATGTGATTTTTGTTCAATGTAATAGTAAATTTAGAAGGTGATACATACATAGGAAAAGATGTTTTGTGTGTACTGAGTCAAGTAATGTAAATAAGGTCTTCAGTTTGATACCTAAGGAGATAAATAGCAAGTGCGTGATCAAAATAATAATAAAAAAAATACTTTATCTCAGTTGCAGAGGGATATATGTTTGTGTATATTTCAACTGCATCTAATATGTTATAAGTCATCATTTAATTAATAAATTCAAGAGATGCTTTAAATATAGTAACTTGAGGGAGACCTCAATGCATAGGGGATGTTTCTTTTTGTGTATTCACAATAGTATTGACTATCTGTTCTTTCCTCATATAGATAAGTCAGGAAATAAAAAATAGTAGTGGAATGAGAGAGATAATGAATCACTTCAAGACCTATGTTACCCACAGGGAAATAGGATTGGTGAATATGTAGTAGTCATGTAGTATATGTTGGGTAGTCAACAGTATATTAAGATATTCTATAATATGAGTCTTCCTCCAATCTGTTGTATCATTTTCCTTTTTTTTTTGTGAGATGGGGTGGGAGTGGTTTATATTTTAGCAAGGCAGTTGCATACAGTCATTTTAATCAGCTAAATTTGCAGTCCTTGCATGGTGAAGATTTTAATCACTGCTTTAGGATCCCAAACAGCATAGCTAGGATAACATGCCTGCATTGTTGATATTTTGATTTTGTTACCACATTACTGTACTATACACACATTTGCCTTTGTTAAATTTGCTGATGATTATTTTGTTTTCCAAACAGATAAGATGTTATTTTTACATTTTCAGATTCCAAACACACAGGATAAACCTCAGAGTGTTTCACCAGAATCAGAAGGCAGTTCTACTGATGACGCTGATAGTAACGAAGATGTAAGTTTTACTGAGCTGGATCTCTGCAATGTTCTGCCACATGTATTCATGTCTGCAGTAACATCTGTAATTCACAGAATATGAAGTATGATCCCTTTCACACAGTACTGTAGTTGGTAAGGTGTTGCACAGTATATACATTGAGTCAAGTAATATATGCTAAGTCCTCATTTGGATAACTAAAGTGATGAATTTAACAGTTGTTTGGTCAGAGGAATAACACAACAATACAAGACCTTTATTTTGTCTTTTGGGTATTCATAATAGTATTGAATATCCGTTCTTTCCCCATTGAAATAGATAAGTCAGGAAATTAAGATAGCAGGGGAATGAAAGACATAATGTAACACTACAAGACCTATGTTGTCCAGAGGAAATAAGGATTGGTGAATATTTAGTAGTCATATGTGTTGGGTCCCCAACAGAATAGTAAAGTCTTCTATAATGTAACTCTTTCTTCATTCGGTTGCATCATTTTATTTGGTTGGGGAGGGACGGAGTTATACTATAGGAAGGCAGTTGCAGATAGTCAGTTTAACCAGCAACATTTGCAGTCCAGGCCTGCTTGATGATGATTTTAATCACTGCTTTAGGATCCCAACAGCGTAGCTAGGATAACATGCCTGCATTGTTGATTACCACATTACTGTACTATACACACATTTGCCTTTGTTAAATTTGCTGATGATTATTTTGTTTTCCAATCAGATAAGATGTTATTTTTATATTTTCAGATCCCAAACACACAGGATAATCCTCAGAATGTTGCACCGGCTTCTGGTGGTGGTTCCACTGATAAAGCTGGCAGTGACGTAAAGGTAAGTTTTCCTGAGTTGGATCTCCGCAATGTTCTGCCACATGGATTCATGTCTGCAGTAATAGCTGTAACTCACAGAAGGTGTAGTATGATCCCCCTCACACAGTACTGTAGTTGGTAAGGTGTTCCGCAGTATATACATTGAGTCAAGTAATATATGCTAAGTTCTCATTTGGATAACTAAAGAGATGAATATAACAGTTGTTTGGTCAGAGGAATAACACAACAATACAAGACCTTTATTTTCTCATTGCATCATTCCTTTTATTTTTTGAAGGGGGGGGGGTGTTGAGGGAGTGGTTAAAGCAAGACATATTCAGATCGTCAGTTCAATGTATTTTAAGTCCTCATGTGGATAAGTAATAACATGAATATAACAGTTGTAAGATCAATAGAATAATACAAGACCTCAGTTGCATAAGGATATTTGTTTGTGTATATAAGTTGATGCAATATGTAATGGATCCTCAATGGGATAGTAAATTCAGTGACGAATTTAACAATAAAAGGCCTCTGTTGCATAGGATGTTTTTTTTTTTATATTGAGTCAAGGAATATACTGTACATTAGGTCCTCAGTTGGTTATATAACTAAGATGTATATAATGTATCATTTTCTCTTTGTCTTTTGGAGGGGTAGGTCGGTTATAGCAAGGCATTTGCAGATAGTTGAATCATCTACATTTGAAGTCCCTGCTTGGTGTAGATTTGAATCAGTGCTTTTGGTTGGATCCTCAACAGCATAGGATATCATACCTGCATTGTTGATATTTTTATTCCATTAGTCTAAAACCCCTTGTTAATTGATGACTAATTGAAATACAAAATGGTTGAAGAAAACTGAAGTTTCTTGAGTTTTGATGGTAATCACCAAGTCCTTGTTGCAATTCAAAGACTAAAGACTTAATGAATGCTGCAAAACTTTTTAGAAGCATTTCCAATTTCAGTGAATGCAAAGCTGAATAAATTCAACGAAGTTAAGGTCAGAACATTTGTCTTGTACAAGTCTGACCTGTTTTATACACACAGTGTCCTTGGATAAATTTGCTCATGGTTGCTTTGTTTTCCAATCAGATAAGATGTTATTTTTATGTGTATATGTGTTGTATATATTGGGTCAAGTCATACATGTCAAGTCCTCACTTGGATAACTAATTTTGGTAGATCAGAGGAATAATACAATAACAAGTAATCAGTTACATAGGGATATATGTTTGTGTGTATTAATATTGATGCATGTAAGCGATGGGTCCTCAATAGGATAGTAAATTCAGACGGCGACTTTAACAATGGATGACTTCTTTTGTATAGGAGTGTTGTGTATATTGTGTCAGGTAATATATGTTATAATTAGGTCCTCATTTGGGTAAACTATTGTCAGGAGATGAAGATAGCAACTGTTAAAGAAGTAATACAAGACCTCAGATGCATAGTGATTCATGTTTGTGTCTATTGCAATTGATGTAATATGTTAATATGCCTTCAATCTAGTAAAGTCAGGGGGCGAATTTACCAATAGAAGTCCTCTGTTGTATGGAAATATATGTTTTGTGTTTAGAAAGTCAAGAAGTGGTATATGTTGAGCCCTCCTGTGACAGATATTTTAAATGATGGGTATATATGACACAGTGTAAAGAAACAAAGTACCATGACTAGACTAAGGTTACGTTGGGATTTATGTTTGTATATATTGACGTTGATGCAATATGTGAAGGGTCCTCAATGGGATAGTAAATTCAGGTGGCTAATTTACCAATAGAAGACCTCTGTTGTATGGAAATATATGTTTTGTGTTAAGAAAGTCAAGAAATGGTATATGTTGAGCCCTAATGTGATAGATATTTTAAATGATGGGTATATATCACACAGAGTAAAGAAACAAAGTACCCTAACTAGACTAAGGTTACTTTGGGATTTATGTTTGTATATATTGACGTTAATGCAATATGTGATGGGTCCTCAATGGGACAGTAAATTCAGGTGGCTAATTTACCAATAGAAGACCTCTGTTGTATGGAAGTATATGTTTTGTGTTTAGAAAGTCAAGAAATGGTATATGTTGAGCCCTCCTGTGATAGATATTTTGAAGGATGGGCATATAACACAGTTAGAGTAAAGAAACAAAGTACCCTAACTAGACTAAGGTTACATTGCAATTTATGTTTGTATCTACTGACGTTGATGCGAAATATGTGATGGGTCCTCAATGGGATAGTAATTTCAGGTGGCTAATTTACCAATAGAAGACCTCTGTTGTATTGAAATATATGTTTTGTGTTTAGAAAGTCAAGAAGTGGTATATGTTGAGCCCTAATGTGATAGATATTTTAAATGATGGGTATATATCACACAGAGTAAAGAAACAAAGTACCCTAACTAGACTAAGGTTACTTTGGGATTTATGTTTGTATATATTGACGTTAATGCAATATGTGATGGGTCCTCAATGGGACAGTAAATTCAGGTGGCTAATTTACCAATAGAAGACCTCTGTTGTATGGAAGTATATGTTTTGTGTTTAGAAAGTCAAGAAATGGTATATGTTGAGCCCTCCTGTGATAGATATTTTGAAGGATGGGCATATAACACAGTTAGAGTAAAGAAACAAAGTACCGTAACTAGACTAAGGTTACATTGCAATTTATGTTTGTATCTATTGACGTTGATGCGATATATGTGATGGGTCCTCAATGGGATAGTAATTTCAGGTGGCTAATTTACCAATAGAAGACCTCTGTTGTATTGAAATATATGTTTTGTGTTTAGAAAGTCAAGAAGTGGTATATGTTGAGCCCTCCTGTGACAGATATTTTAAATGATGGGTATATATAACACAGTGTAAAGAAACAAAGTACCATGACTAGACTAAGGTTACGTTGGGATTTATGTTTGTATATATTGACGTTGATGCAATATGTGAAGGGTCCTCAATGGGATAGTAAATTCAGGTGGCTAATTTACCAATAGAAGACCTCTGTTGTATGGAAATATATGTTTTGTGTTTAGAAAGCCAAGAAATGGTATATGTTGAGCCCTCCTGTAATAGATATTTTAAAGGATGGGCATATATAACTCAGTTAGAGTAAAGAAACAAAGTACTCTAACTAGACTAAGGTTACATTGGGATTTATGTTTGTATTGACGTTGATGCAATATGTGATGGGTCCTCAATGGAATAGTAAATTCAGGGAGCAAATTAACCAATAGAAGACCTCTGTTGTATGGAAATACATGTTTTGTGTTTAGACAGTCAAGAAATGTCATATGATGAGTCCTCAGTGCGATAGATTTTTTATAGGATGGAAATACAACACAGTTAAAGACAAAAACTGATTACCCCAGACACTTTTAATTCTTAGAAGCACCGATGTCTAGTCCCTCCCTCAGCCTGTCTGAAATTCCTCCACATGTCAATCAAAACAATGGATCCCTGTGTACGTTGTGTCATATGAGCGACTCGGCATCTTTCGAATTTGCTGTCAGTCAAAGAGTACTGTAACTTAGAACCAGTTGAGAATTTTGCTTTTCGGGAAGTAAATATATAGCTTAGGGTGATGCGTTACAGCCTTTAAAGTAAAGGAACAGAGTACTCTAAATATACATTTACCTTGGTTGCATAGTAATACATGTTTTGTATATTGGAGGTCGTGCAGTATGTGATTTTTGTTCAATGTAATAGTAAATTTAGAAGGTGATACGTGCATAGGAAAAGATGTTTTGTGTATACTGAGTCAAGTAATGTAAATAAGGTCTTCAGTTTGATACCTAAGGAGATAAATAGCAAGTGCGTGGTCAAAATAATAATCAAAAAATACTTTATCTCAGTTGCAGAGGGATATATGTTTGTGTATATTTCAACTGCATCTACTATGTTGTGAGTCATCATTTAATTAATAAATTCAAGATATGCTGTAAATGTAGTAACTTGAGGGAGACCTCAATGCATAGGGGATATGTTTCTTTTTGTGTATTCACAATAGTATTGACTGTCTGTTCTTTCCTCATATAGATAAGTCAGGAAATAAAAAATAGTAGTGGAATGAGAGAGATAATGAATCACTTCAAGACCTATGTTACCCACAGGGAAATAGGATTGGTGAATATGTAGTAGTCATGTAGTATATGTTGGGTAGTCAACAGTATATTAAGATATTCTATGATATAAGTCTTTCTCCAATCTGTTGTATCATTTTCCTTTTTTTTTGTGAGATTGGGTGGGAGTGGTTTATATTTTAGCAAGGCAGTTGCATACAGTCATTTTAATCAGCTAAATTTGCAGTCCTTGCATGGTGAAGATTTTAATCACTGCTTTAGGATCCCAAACAGCATAGCTAGGATAACATGCCTGCATTGTTGATATTTTGATTTTGTTACCACATTACTGTACTATACACACATTTGCCTTTGTTAAATTTGCTGATGATTAGTCTGTTTTCCAAACAGATAAGATGTTATTTTTACATTTTCAGATTCCAAACACACAGCATAAACCTCAGAGTGTTTCACCAGAATCAAAAGGCAGTTCTACTGATGACGCTGATAGTAACGAAGATGTAAGTTTTACTGAGCTGGATCTCTGCAATGTTCTGCCACATGTATTCATGTCTGCAGTGACATCTGTAATTCACAGAATATGAAGTATGATCCCTTTCACACAGTACTGTAGTTGGTAAGGTGTTGCACAGTATATACATTGAGTCAAGTAATATATGCTAAGTCCTCATTTGGATAACTAAAGAGATGAATTTAACAGTTGTTTGGTCAGAGGAATAACACAACAATACAAGACCTTTATTTTGTCTTTTGGGTATTCATCATAGTATTGAATATCTGGCCTTTCCCCATTGAGATAGATAAGTCAGGAAATTAAGATAGCAGGGGAATAAAAGACATAATGTAACACTACAAGACCTAAGTTTTCCAGAGGAAATTAGGATTGGTGAATATTTAGTGGTCATGTAATATGTGTTGGGTCCCCAACAGAATAGTAAAGTCTTCTATAATGTAACTCTTTCTTCATTCGGTTGCATCATTTTATTTGGTTGGGGAGGGACGGGGTTATACTATAGGAAGGCAGTTGCAGATAGTCAGATTAACCAGCTACATTTGCAGTCCAGGTCTGCTTGGTGATGATTTTAATCACTGCTTTAGGATCCCAACAGCATAGCTAGGATAACATGCCTGCATTGTTGTTGATATTTTGATTTTGATACTACACTTCTGTTTTATACACACATTTGACAACAGATAAGATGTTATTTTTATATTTTCAGATCCCAAACACACAGGATAAACCTCAGAGTGTTGCACCAGAATCAAAAGGCCGTTCCACTGATGGAGATGATAGTGTCGAAGATGTAAGTTTTTCTGGGCTGGATCTCTGCAATGTTCTGCCACATGTATTCATGTCTGCAGAAATATCAGTAGAATAGTGATATATGTTTGTGTATATTGAAGTTGATGCAATATGTGATGGATGCTCGGTCTCGTTAATTCACACAGTAGGGCTAATTTAATCATGGAAGACCTCTGTTGTATAGAAATATGTTCTTTGTTTGTAAAGACAAGAAATGTATGTTGAGTCCTAAATGTGACAGATATATTAAAGGATGAAAATATAACACTGTGAAACGAAAGGAACAAAGTACCCTTACTAGGCTTTAGTTGCATTGCGATGTATGTCTCTGTATATTGAAGTTGATGAAAAATGTGGCTGGTCCTCAATGAAAGAGAAAATTTCGTTTTCAAATTGACAATGGAAGACTTCTCCCCTATGGGAAAACAAGTGTTGTGTATATGAAGTCAAGTAATACATGTTAGGTTCTCACTTAGAGAACTAAGGAGATGAACATAACAGTTGTTAGATCAGAGGAATAATACAACAATACAAGACATCAGTTGCTTACGGATGCTTGTGTATATTAATATTGGTTCAATATGCGATTGGTCCTCCACATTTGGAGTTCCTGCTTACTACATGTTGAATCACTCTTTTTTTATCTTCAACTGCATAATTGATGATTGAATGCAG
This sequence comes from Stichopus chloronotus, assembly GCA_021234535.1. Taxonomy (NCBI): domain Eukaryota; kingdom Metazoa; phylum Echinodermata; class Holothuroidea; order Aspidochirotida; family Stichopodidae; genus Stichopus; species Stichopus chloronotus. Next base: position 4,169,479 of record CM037838.1, on the reverse strand, counting down.
TAAAAAAACGGTTAAAAACTGAACTTTTTTTAATTACCTTTGATTAATAAATCCTCATTGCAGTTTAATGATTGGAGAATTAGTGAATACAGCAAAACTTGATAGAAACCTTTCACAATTTCAGTGAATGCAAAGCTAAATAAATTCAGAAATGTTTGGTCAGGACGTTTGTTTTATACAATATATTATAGGGGAGAATTCTACAAATCTGACCTGTTTGTATATACGTTTCCCTTTGTTACATTAGATCATCATTTTCTTGTTTTCGAATAAAACAAGATGTTGTTTTCATAGTATCAGATCCCAAACACACAGGATAAAATAAGGTTTGGTACAGAAGACCTCTGTTGCTAGAAATATATGTGTTGTGTTTATACACCTACATCACAGAATTTCCACTTGCTAAAATTATTTCTCAAGAAGACCTTTTCTACATGATAGAATATGACGTGATAGCCAGATACCATAATAGTCAGGGTAGGTAGCTCTCAAGAAGTGATAGACATGTATGATATCATTGAGGATTGGCTGGTTTATGAAGTCGAGGAATGTATATTGAGTCTTCAGTATGCAATAGATAATTTAAAAGTTGAATGTGCAATCATGCGACTTAAAAAGAAGGAACAAAGTAACACTACAAGTTGCGTAGTGATATATGTTTGTGTAAATTGAAGTTGACACAATGTGATTGCTCCCAATGGGATAGTAAATTCGGGGGATGAATTTACTCTAGAAGACCTCAGTTGTATAGCAAATATGGTGTTTTGTGTACATTGAGTCAAGAATTTTATGTTGGATCGTCATTTGGATAGGTAATCAAAGAGGTCAATATAAGAAAGACTAAAGTAGACAACATCAAAGAGTAAAATAAACTAATATAACAATAATAATGCAATAATTATGTTATATTATCTTGTAATAAACATTTTCCTGTACAAATGACGTCTTCCATTGTTAAATTGGCCCCCCTTAATTTACTATTCCACTGAGGACCAATCTCATATTTCATTAACTTCAATATAATACACAATCGAAAATCCCAATGCAACCAAATTCTAGTTAGGGTACTTTGTTTCTTTACTCTAACTGTGTTATATATGCCCATCCTTTAAAATATCTATCACAGGAGGGCTCAACATATACCATTTCTTGACTTTCTAAACACAAAACATATATTTCCATACAACAGAGGTCTTCTATTGTTAAATTCGCCCCCTGAATTTACTATCCCATTGAGGACCCATCACATATTGCATCAACGTCAATATATACAAACATAAATCCCAAAGTAACCTTAGTCTAGTCAGGGTACTTTGTTTCTTTACTCTGTGTTATGTATGCCCATCCTTTAAAATATCTATTACAGGAGGGCTCAACATATACCATTTCTTGACTTTCTAAACACAAAACATATATTTCCATACAACAGAGGTCTTCTAATGTTAAATTCGCCCTCTGAATTTACTATCCCATTGAGGACCACTATGCAACCGAGGTCTTGTTGTGTTTCTTTGTTCCTGCATTTTAAATATAATACATTCATCTTTTAAAAATATCTTTCCCATTGAGGACGCAACATATGTTCCTTAACCTTGAAAACACACAACACATATTCCTATGCAACAGAGGTTTTCCATTGTAAAAGTCACTCCCCCCCCTGCGAATTTACTATCCCACTGAAGACCCATAACATATTGCATCACATTCAGTATACACAAATATATATCAGCATGCAAACGAGGTCTTGTAATGTTTCCTTGTTTCTCTGATTTAAATTATGTTGCTTACATTTCCTCAGGTGTTTATCTGAATGAGGACCCAGCATAAATTTCTTGATTTTAGATACACAAAAGATTTGTCTGTACAACAGGGGTCTTCAACTTAATTTTTCCCCTGAATTTACTGTTCCATTGAGGACCCATATTGCATCAACTTGAATATACACTTACAGTTGGTACAATATGTGATGGCTCATTTTTTTTTAAACCATTTTTTAGTGTATGAAGCTCAACAAGTTACTGCAATGTTAATACTGCAAAGCTGCATGAAACACATTATGTGTATACTCCTTCTAAGGCAGGAAGGGACAGGCTCTAGATCAAGCACTGGAAGTTTGTCAAAAAATCTAAGTGTGATGGTGTACATAACATAAGAAACTTGGTTTACAATTTCATTTTTTTTTTCTGTTTTACACAAGATTCCCAAAAATTGTGGAGGATGTACATCCGAAGTTGTGTATCACTCAGCTGATGAAGGAAGTAATCAGTCATATGTCATACCACTTCCTGCGAGACTTGGATTTGTTTCAGATGAAGTGACATCTACAATCGTTGATGAAGTGTCATCTACCAGTGAATCCGACTGCAACCCATTTGAGCTCAAACGTAGAACCAAAACAAGAAAAAGAATCCAAAGAATAAGGAAGAGAGTTTCATCAGTTAGCAGCGAGTCTGATCTTGATCCATTTGATAATAAAAGTAGGAGCAGAACTATTGCAACAAAAGAAGTTCACAGAGTTAGGAAACATCCTTTGACTGATGACAGTGATGATACTGATTCAGAGGATCCCTTTGAATTGGAGGACTCAGGATTTAAGTCTAAAGGAGGCAACCTTAAACGAATGAGATTGGAATGTGACCGTCAACATCCCAAGGCAGTACATCATGTGAGTGACTCAAGTGAATCGGAATGCAGTGCTGACGAGACATCCACCATCGTTATTGACAGTGAGCATAGAGTTTCACCATACAAAGACAGTCCTGCAGAACAAGATTCTGCTGTGTCTTCAACTGCATCTAAATTTTTTGTTCTTACAACTAATAACAGGCATGGGAGAAAGTGGGATAAGAAACACTTTTGCGTATTCTGCATGGAGAAATTTCCAAAATTGCCCAGGCATTTTGAACAGATGCATTCTCAAGAGCTATCTGTCATAGAGGCTTTTAGTTACCCAAAAGGGTCAGAGAAAAGAAAATGCTTGCTAGACGTATTGCGCAATAAGGGCAATCATGCTCACAATCTTATTGCTTTAAAGAATAACTGTGGGTACATTATTCCAGCTAAGAGACCTACTTTTAAAATTGAAGCTACTGCCTACCTACCTTGTGATCAGTGCTTTGGTTACTACATAGGTAGTGACTTGTGGAAACATGTGAAAACATGCCCTGCTAAGAAACCTACACAAGATAAGAAGAAAGAAAGACATCAAGCCAAGTGTGCATTGCTTTTGCCTGTTTCTCAAGCATCGTCCAAAGAGTTTCAAAAGAATGTCCTTGGTCGGATGATTACAGGAGAATATCATTTGCAGCTAGATGCGATGACATCAACAAATTTGGTGAAAGATTGTACAGCAAAATGGGTAATGAAGTACATCAGCACCAATACATTAGTCAGAAAATGAGGGAGCTAGCCAGATTATTAATAGCACTGAGAAATTTGGATCCAAAGTTTCAGGAGTTTACTATGGGGGATTTTATCCGTCCTAGTCATTTTGATTCAGTCCTGGAGTGTGTTCACCAGTGTGCAGGTTTCAGTCCCGTCACTTGCAAGTACAAAACGCCATCCTTAGCCTTAAAATTGGGGCTCTCTTTGAAAAAATGCGCCTCAATTTTGAAAGCTGATGCTATTCGCATGGGACATCGCACCCTTAAGTCAGAAGCAGAAAGCTTCATTGAACTCTGTGAGATTGAATGGTCACACAAGGTTTCGTCGGGTGCACTCACAACCTTAGAGGAACGCAAGTGGAACAAGCCTGACATGCTGCCACTCTCGGAGGATATCATGAAATTCCATGCGAAACTGAACTCAACGGCAACAAAGGCAATAAAAGAAATGCCACGAAAAAGTGCCTGGATAGAATTGGCTGAAGTTACTTTGTGCAAGATAATTCTTTTCAATAGGAGAAGAAGTGGTGAGGCACAGCGTCTGAAGGTGGAAGATTTTATTGGCAAAAGACAAGGAAATGTGAATGAAGATGTCCTTCAGTCCCTGACAAAGTGGGAGCAAAATTTGTGTCAGGCACTAATAAGAATTGAAATTAGGGGAAAGAGAGGACGCAAAGTTCCTGTTCTATTGACAAAGGAGATGAATGAGGCCATACAGCTTCTTGTAGAGCATAGAGCAGATGTGGGTGTTGCAGAAAATAATACATGTTTGCTCGAGCCAACTTCAGTTCAGAAGCATGTATAAGGGGCACAGACTGTTTGAGAAAGTATGCACTCAAGTGTGATGCCAAGTTTCCAGAGCATCTCACTTCTACGAAGCTGAGGAAGCAAATTGCAACAGTGTCTCAGATTTTCTGTCTTCAAGACAACGAACTCGACTTGCTGGCTGGATTTCTCGGACATGACATTCGCGTACATAGAGAATATTACAAGTTGCCAGAAAATGTGTTGCAGACAGCAAAAGTTGCCAGGCTACTGATGCTGATGGAGAAAGGAACGATATCAGACTTTAAGGACAAGAGGCTGTCGGAGATAGATGTATGTCTGGATGGTAAGTGAAAATGATAGAAATAATAAGTGGGGAAATAAACTTATTAAAAAATTACTTACTTGTGGATATTCAGCACATGTTCAATAAGAAAAATGCATAAAATTGCCTTCAAACATCACTGACATTGTTACAGTTTTACTTCGACTGAAAAATGCTACAATTTACAAATGTGGAATTGCACACATTCATTAACCTTTTCACAGGTTGTAGTAAGAACTTTTGTGAACCATATGTTAATCTTTGTATATGTTTCACAGATCTAAGCTACATGGACACGTCTGATGGTGACCAGGAAGAAGATGATTCCCCACCAAGAGCACAGCTAGACCTTGAACCTTCAAGTGTAGACAATGTTGAGCTGCAAGAATCCATCGATAGTGACGAGAGCAGTTCCCATTCCAAGCCTAAGAAAGGTCAGTTTACTACAATAGCGAAATTACTTTTTTTTTGTACCGTCTGCAACATCAGTATAGGTAAGGTAGGAGAATTAGGTGAAAACTTGTTCTTAACATTGCATCCTTTCAAGAATTAAGCAGTGTGAACTGTTAAGAAAACATTTTCAGTTGATTTCAAACCTGCAAGCAGAACACTGTAAAGGCTAAAAATAATGGTATTTTTGCTTTAATTTACTTTTTCCGTGTTTGTATCTTGCTCACCTCAGGCATGAAGTGCAAATCATTTAGGACCACCGAGGAAACAAAAGCAGTTCAGAAAGTCTTTGCCAAGCATATCAGGCTAATGATAGTTCCGAGAAAGAAAGAATGCGAGACTAGCAAAAATGCTGAGAGAGTTCTCCGGGGAAAAGACTGGAAAACCATCAAGTACAAAGTCTATAATCTTATTAAGAACAATAAAAAAGGATCATAAGGTTGAATATATCACATTGTTTAATTTATTTTTTCCACCAAGAAGACAAAAGCAGTTCAGAAAGTCTGCCAAGCATATCATGCTAATGATAGTTCCAAGAAGGAAAGAATGTGAGGCTAGCAAAAATGATGAGAGAGTTCTTGGGGGAAAAGACTGGAAGATCATCAAGTACAAAGTCTATAATCATATTAAGAGCAAACAAAATGGATCATAAAGGTTTCTCAAGTTTTTCTGTAGCACATGTTTATTTTTTATGAAAGTATTCTCAGTTTTTAAAAAGAGTATTAAATTTTATTCATGTAAGCTTTGTGGTACGAAATTACTTTTAATTGTGAAAAGATTCTTGGGCCTGTTGATATTGTGAGCATACAGTATTGACAATTTTTATTCACACTTGATATTATATATTTAATTTAAAGGACAGTTGCTTGAGGAGTAAAAAGGAACTCCAACGAGAGTAAAAGTTGCAAAATTTCATAGCATTAAATTTGAAAAAATACATTGTTTATTGCAATACTTTGAAATGGAACAAAATCATTAAATCAAAGAATGTGAGGTTGGCAAAACAGGTCTCTTTTGGAAAAGTGGTGTCCAAGTTCAAGTGTAATCCCTATGACCTAATTACTTAAAGCTGAAAAGGTAATCAGGAAGTTAAATATCACCTGTGGAAGTTGAATATCACTTGTCAATTAGGGAAAAATTTTGCATCTTTGTTTAAGAATGGTCTTTGCTTCTCAAGTTTTCTTGAGTTGTTCATATTTCTACAGAAAGTATGTGTTAATATGACTGTCATTCATGTAGGCTTTCTTGTATGAAATCGTTTTTAATTGTCAAAGGATTCTTTGGGCCTGTTGAAATTGGTAGCACCCCATATTTGCAGATATTAGTCACACTTGATACTATACATGTGATTTCAGGACAGTCACATTAGCAGTAGCAAGGAACTTTGGCAAAAGTAAAAGTTTGGAAATTTCATAGCATGAAAATTTAAAACCTACATTGTTTGATTACAATGCTATTACATTAAAATGAAACAAAAACCACTGATTCATAATTTCTGATTAAAAAGATTAGCATATCCAACAGATGAAAGAGAATGTGAGGCTGGCAAAAAAAAAAAACAGGTCTCTTTTAAAAGAGTGGAAGCCCAAGTGTAATGTTTATGACCTAATTACCGTGAACTAAAAAAGTGATCAGGAAGTTGAATATCACCTATGGACTCTTCCACTAGGAACATTTTGCATCTTTCTTTAACAATGTGGTTTCTGCTTCTCAACTTTTCTGTCAGTGTTCGTATTGCTACAAAAGTAAATGTCATTTTTAAAGTATGTATCAACATGAATATCATTCATGTAAAGCTTTCTTGTACAAATCATTTTTGCTTTTAACTCTTACAGATACATTTGAAGACGTATTTCAAAAATATGGCTTTTTGAACAGAAAATTGTATCATTTCTGCTTTTAACTCTTACAGATACATTTGTAGACCTATTTCAAAAATAAAGCTTTTTGGACAGAAAATTGTATCATTGCTGTTTGCCTCCTCATTTTGCATTGCATCAAATATGTTAATGTAGTAGAGCATTAATTACCAATTGTACCAAAGTATGAAGGATTTACTTTTTGAAAATATTTCAGCAAAATTAGGCAAATGGTCAACCAAATCTTTAATTGAGTAAAAGAGTATTCATTTTGCAGTGGACCTTTTAAAAAGTAAAGTTGGTTGACGCTGCATCAAAGCCATGCTACCCTTCAAAGTTGTCCTAGTCATTGCATTTTCTGTTTCTTCTAAAATTTGACAAAATACACGAATACAGTGAATTATTACAGAAGTTCCACATGAACAAAAACTGTTTTCCCTGTGCTGTCTCAGGAACGAATATGACTAAAATAGCAAGTAGTTGATTCCTCATCAGAGGGTTGATACCTAACTCAAATCGAGAATCGCAAACCCTTACCAAGCTAAGGGAGCCTTGGCATGAATTTACACCAGCTAAAGCTGATGGCCTAGAACTATAGATAAATATGTATCCTCCATATACCAATTGCACATCAGTCTACTTGCCACTGTGTAGTGAAGATTAGAAAGGTTGTAACTAAAAATAAATTTCATAACAATGGTGGGTCATTCACCCTTTTACGGGCACTGCTTTCAAAATTAGAAGAAAATTAGCCAAATTGTGAAAGTCATTCTCATGATTACTGCGAATTGCAATATGTTTTTACAAGCAATAAAGCTGTTTCACAGTTTGAAGATGATGACAGTAGGCTGAAGGATTTAGATTTGATAAGTTTATTTTATATATAAGTTACCTGGTAATGAAAGCAAAATGTCATGGAATAATATAAAAATTAAAATCAATAACACAGACAAAAGAATTCAACTGAAACAATATCTCCTCCCTGTATACTACGTATAGGGATGAGACAACCAATATGAAGTAGGCTTAAGTCTTACAATACATAAATGAAATCCGCTTTCTTGCACATGCCAAGACAAATATAAGCATGTACTGGTTAAACTTCTAGGCTGTTGTGAAGAGTAGAATATGTAGCTGGAATACCAAGTTTAAATTCCAGCTATAGGCAACGTCACAGTGATGCTGTAATGCACTTTCCTGCAGTTCAGGCTACTCAGTTTAGCACCTATCAGTTGCCTAGGCTGGCATACACGAGCTACTGTAGGCGTATCTGTTGTACAGTATAAACTGTTCGTGATCACTTTTCCGCCATTCGGGAGTTCGCCTTTTTTAGTTGTTATGTAACGTCATTGCAAGGGGGCCTATATAGTAATTTAAGCTTATGCTGTATGGTAAGTCCTCAGGTGCATCGTAATATCCAACTTCAGTGGAGGGTCCTCGTCTGATTAGAAGAATATGGCAAGTCCTCAAGAGAGTAGCAAAATACCATTTGCACGACATAAGGGAAATCTGGAAATTTTAACCCTTCAGAGATTTTATGAAACCAAACATAAGACAAGTGTTGCACAGAATTGTTCACTTCGTATGGTAAAGGGTAGTCCTCAGAAGGAGGTGCGATGTCAAGGTCCTCCATGGCATAGAAAGACACGTAGGTGTGCACAGGTAGCCAGTGGAGCTCATGGAGAATGGTTTGATGGGTTCATGTTTCCGTCTGCAAGTAACGAGGCGAGCAGCTGGATTCTGCACACAGTGTAGGTTATCAATCTGAGTTTTGGGAGGTCGTAGAGAAGGCTGCTACAATTATCAAGGCGTGATGACACGAAAGCATGAACAAGACGTTCTGTGGATGATCTATCAAGGTATTTCCGGAGACGGTCTATTTTGTAAACGGCAAAAGAAGCTGCTTGGACGATTTTCCTTACGTAGTCCTTCATGTCCAGAGTGATGTCCATGGTAACTCCAAGATTCCTTACAAGACTTGAGATATTGGCAACAGAGTCACCGATCGTGATGTCAGGTGGAGGCATGCATGCCACAATATTAGTCAGAAGTCATCATTTGGCAACTTCATGAAGGACGCAGAAGAATTTAACTTGAGTGCAGCCACATGACGACCGAGTCATGGATCGATCATCCAATCGAATTAGCCACATATTTGATGCCAAATGCTACAACAAATTGCATCCTAGAGTACTTAAATATTCAAAATTTTCTCACAGCCCTCTCCTTAGACGACTCCAGACAATGCAGCTGTTAGCTAACGCCAATCAAAACTCCTGCCTACACCAGTAGTGAAGCAACATAGCCAATTAGCTATGTGTGTTGGGTAAAGTGTTTAAGGTTCCTCATGTTTAGATTATTGTACATTCACAAGTTCACTGTCACTGTACACCTATTTACAAATTTCCACAGGTCACATGCACACATACACATATACACAAGCACCACCCACGAACCTACCTATAATTTGCTCCCCGTCCTGCAGGGGCTGCATACATAGAGACATACCTACCTACCAAACTACCTACATAAACACGCACACATACATACTTGTACATAGGACCATGTGAAATCCTTGATAGAACAGTTTTTACATTATCGGAATTTTTTTTTTTTTTTTGCATTATCGGGAAACGAGCATCTTTACATTAAGGAGCGTTTGTACAACAACAAGCGTTTATACATTATCGGTTCAAAGATTTTTTATTATGTAGGTTTTTTTTACGGTATTGGTTGATAGCCCATGTCACATACTGTATATTGTTCTGAATGTCATTGTTAAATTTAAATATTTTTTTGAATATTAATGCAGAATTTATACTGTAATTAGTTATATTGTTATATATATAGTTATATTGTAGTGTTTTAAAAATAAGTTTCTCGTATTTGATACACACAGTGATTTCAAATCACTTACTTATTTTATCAAATTAACGACAACTACCCTTGCAAAGGTATAGTTTGCGTATACATTCATTGCAATATAACATGCCAAAAGAAATAAGCGAATAGCCCCGAAATGGGCTGATCTCAAGCGTAACTATTAAGTCATGACAGGTCTCATACTTGGCATTCTGGTGCCCACGGCAGTTGCGCATGTTAGTGTTAACCGTTGAATTCAAAATAAGGGTGAATTTCATAGTTAGACGGAAGACATTTATGAACGGTTGGGAATAGCCGTAAGAAGGGAGAATTGACTCACAAGATCATGGGCCATTCTAATATGTGTAGGGCACTAACCACTATAAAGAGACAAGAAAGCAATCAGACGAAAAAATGTAGTTTTTCAGGGTTTTGACTTTAGGGACGATGTTAAACATAATGCAATTTTAAACTTCCTTAATGAAAGCGTACATATAATAATACAATGCATGCAACGCATACATATAATTGAACAACAAAGTTTCCAGAGACATACCATATGTAAGTTCAACTTTGCAAGTTAAATTCTGTATTATAAAGAAACAAAAACAAAGATCTAAACATACTTCAGTTTCATTCTGGTTTTATTTTGATTATTTATACAAGTAACTCGCAATGCAGTTTTATATTTGTATTAGTTGAATAAGAAAATAAAACTATAACTAATTGGAAAGTCAATGAAAAAATTTGTGCTTCCTGTCCAAAGAGCTATCTATGCGGATAGAGTCCAGCAAACTGCATCACTTAAGCTGAAAGCATCGCAGGTCTTTGACCTTTAAAAATAAGAGAAATAGCTTTAGTCATTGTTAAACCATTCACTGTCATCAATAAACATTATGCTTGTGATGAGTAATGGAAGATGCATCGTTTGAATTTTGAAAAGTTTTTCACAAATTCGTGATGAACCACAAATAATTGAGTTTCTATCTGTGAAAAACTTATTTCTTGAAAAGAAGGCTACTGTCCTTTCTTATTTTGAAAAATCTATCATTCTGCGTCCACAAACATTGGTTTTAAAAATATGGATGTTTCCTGTAAAACAAACGCCCTATTTCCCTTTAAGCAATGAATCACCCCCACAATGGACAACCAACGATGTTCCAGCAACTTTCCTTTCTTGTCAAGTTCTTGAAATATTGTGTTGACAATGATATGCAAATATGACCTTCACTGACCTTAAGTTATTCTTAGATCATAACATACTTGACAGATTATCCACGCATCAAGACCTATCACTGTTTTCAGTTTGGAGTTGCAGCAACATTCACTTTTTCAGATATTTAACTTAAAATTGTCTGGTGACAAGAGCTGTAACGAGTCAGCTTGAGCTCCAGTTAGAAGTTTAGTCGTCCATATTACCAGCAGTGTCATATACACACATCATCCTTCACCAACACCATCGCCCTACAGATAGAATCAAGTCGAACCAGCAAGTCTTGCCAAGTCAGCGCTCCATCCGAGTCAGGGTCAAATAATTGGAAATATCACTTCGGGTCAGTAGTTATCATTAATCTATTCGGTTTCAAGGGAAAAAAGTTTTAACCCATTGGGAAAATGTTAAAAGAGGGGTATTAAGCAGCCAAAATTCAAATTTACCTGAGTTTAGCTGGTCCAGAAAAACTGAAAACTGTTTCAATACAAGCATGCTCGCAATGTCGGTAGTTAAGTTCTGGCTTACGTTTGTAATTGTGTAATTGCTGACATGTGACTGGCTTAGTTTACTGGCAAAGTTTCTTAAGGATTTGGTGGTGCGTAAACCCAAGTAACCCCCCCTCAAAAAAAAAATAGTGCCAATCAGGTGTCTTTATTGTTGTGAACCCCTACATAATGGCGAAAAGAAATTGCATGTTCTCATCTGACCTTTTATAAATAGGGTACTGTTCCTAACTGCATAGTATCACGCCACAAGTAGGATCATTGATAAACATATAAACCACATCTTTCATGTGGAAAAACATGAAAGAAGACGTAACTGATGTTTTGAGGAATTTATTCTCAGAAAATCAGAAATTTTCTTTTTTTTAAAGGTAAATTCTTCAATTGAAAACGCAGGCATTTAAATTTGAATTAGTGTATAATCAATCGTGTTTCATGAATAGCTTTTAAGAATCATGTGACAATATTTTTCTCATTACATTGAGAAAATTATGAGAAACTATTTAATTTTCCTTGGATGCAATATTCTATTCTGTGAAATGTAATGGAAAGTATTTGGAGAATAAAAGGTGGAATAAGAAAAAGAAAGTTTAGGACAACTGGCTTGGAAGTTTTTGATGGACATCGATGAATCTAAATGTATCACATATCAATTTGATCTGATTAACAGGCATAACCTCAGACACATATTGTCTCGGCATGAAGCAAGCAGTCGAATATGTAATTGTAAAAAGTAATGTTTGAAGATTTGGAGTCATTCAGGTTTGAATTAGTGTATAATCAAACGTATTTCTTAAATGGCTTGGAAGAGTCATATGAAACAATTTTTTTAGTTGAATTGAGACAATTATGTGAAACTCCTTAGTTTTCCTTGAATGCTTTATTCCATCCTCTGAAATGTAATGAGAAGTATTTAGGGAATAAAAAGAGATATAAGCATTTGGTTAAAAAGGAAGTTGATGACGACTGCTCTTGGACTTTGATTTCTTTTCATAAGGGAGCTTAAAACATTAACAACTTGTCCGTCATGTCCCTTTTTCCACAACCCCTCAAACTTTTCACATTGATGTTAGAATAACGGTGTGCTCTGAAGGGAACAAACAAATAAATGAAGCCCCCACATTGATATTGATTGCATTCTGTGAGTAGTAACATAGTTTGTGAAAAAAAAAATCAAAACGATTAGCTAAGTTCAGAGGAACTCACACTAAATGAGATGTTGGCCATGGTTTAGGTTTTCATTTCCTTCCTTTTCTCTTTTATTCGCACGTCATCATATATTAGTATCAATTGCAAGAAACCATCTGTACAACCTAGCTCTGCTGTAGTCAGGAATGTTACAATCACCAGAATATGGAAATTCCAATATAGATGGTACCAATAGTTTAATGTTCTGTACGTAACTTACTCTGCTTAAAAGCCAAGTTATACAGTTTCAGGTCGAGTAATTGGTGTTATGACTCGAAGCCAACTTATGTTAGTGACTAGTCATTACGACTCTTCTGTTGACCATCAAGTAAATTTTGACCTCCATAAAAGCCAGAACGATCATCTACTCAATATGGGCAACCCACATGATATACGTATGAAATTCCTACAACTAAATTACTTAAAATAGAGGCTTACAAGGTTTTCACATTTGAGATCTGGTAACCTCAACTAACCCGTTAATTCCACGATAGAAATCATCCTTTCAACGTATCCAACATCCACAAAGCACGTGGTTACTGCTATTACGCCCCTTAAGATACTTTGTTCACAAGTTTCATTACCACTCACCCGCTAACAGTGGCTTGGGACTTACTGTTGCCTAACATATTCAGCAATATACTAATACTAAAACACACGCTTTGCTAGCATAGTATCTTCCTGTGGAGAAAGAAAATATAACATTTTTTTATATATATGTTGTCTTATATATTGTTATAAACACACAAACTTTTGATATAAAATGTGCCATCCTCTTGCAATGGTATGTCAAAAGTGTCAAAAACCAAAAAGTGATTTCGACTTTAACCCAAACAGAGATGAACCAAATCTCAATCATATATAAGATGCCCATAGCCATAGCGGGAGGGGTGACTGAAAGATTTCACACACTATTACAAGGTTCTAGTTTATTTGCCGCTCCCCTTTTCCCATCTCCTCTTCCTTTGTCCATTGACAATTGAACTTGGAACCCTCAAAAGGGCACGTTTTTTTTCAACAGTGGTACGGTATAACACTGCATTAAAATGATGATTGCTTCACAATGAACATGATTTTCACGTCTTCATGGTTCCAATTGGTTAACACATCCACTTATTTTTGACACCCTCAACTAAGATTTCTTTCTCAGAAAAGTGGATTTCATCTTGTTAATAGGTATACTGATACCTAGCAACAATTACTTCTTGTGCATTTTCCAACATCATGCTCATTACGTAGGCTATAGGTCTGCTTCAAACATTAATGACTCTAAATGGATTTATTCCTAGGTATTATGTAGATCAATTTTAAATCACCATCCCTTTTTTTAATTTCTTTTTATTTAGATCATGCAGATGAAATCACACCTTACAGGAAAAAGGTAATGGGAGAGCATCACAAATACATACAAGAGGGCAATCTACTGAGTTGCAACTCATCCCTATCGTTGTCCATAATCATTCGCTCTTTTTACATGTATGTATTATCGAGAGTTTGATGGAACACCCGGCGCTTTACAATTGTGGTAGCATACCCTATGTAGAAGTCGGAGATTCCTGCGCATTTTGTTCACCTGTGTCGGTGAAAGTGTCTAACATTTGGACAACTTTTCTTGTATTTTATCCTTTGAAGCAGTGTATACAATAACTTAACAGTACTGTATAATTTATATTAGATATAATGAACTGACATGCAATTTTAAGGTCAAAACAGCAGCTAACTAGTTTGCCACTTAAAAGTATTTGATGATGGAGCAGTCACTTGTATCCCCAAACTGATTTATAATGGATTTGGATGTAGCAACTCTACACATTTAGGTGTCTTGTGGAGACCATTCACGTTTCTGCATTGTGTCAATAGCGAGTGTGTACCACACTGCAGTAGTAATACACTTACATATACCAGTGGGTTATAATAGGATCACATGCCTTAAAACTTGAACTAAGGGTCAAAATATCCGTTAAATGTTCAGTTCCATTAAATATTTGATGATGAAGCAATCACATCTATGCCTACACTAATTGCTAGAGTATTTTGAAGTAACTCTGTACATATTTGGGTGCCTTGTGGAGACTATTTCAAATTTCTGCATTGTCTCCATAGGGAATAAAGGTGTGTACCACGGTGAGGCAGTGCATACAATAACATATAACAATACTGTATTTGCACTAGAATCTGTGCTGAAACATGCAAGGGACAAAATAGCAGCTAGTTGTCCAGTTCATTAAATATTTGATAGGAAAGTAATCACTTCTATTCCCGGACTGATTTACAATGGATTTAGATGTAACTACTATACACACATGAGGTGCCTTGTGGAGACCACTCACGTTTCAACATTGTCTCCATAGGGAACAAGAGTGTGTACCACACCGAAGTACTGTACACAAAAACAGAAGAGTACCGTATAATTTACATTCACTAACATGCAATATTTGGGTTAAAACAGCCGCTAGCTAGTTGTCCAGTTAAGTATTTGATGATGGAGCAATCACTTGTATCCCCAAACTGATTAATAGTGGATTATACAACTTTACACATTTAGATGCCTATTGTCCCCATGGGGAATAACGGTAACTAACTGAGGAAGTATATACAAGCAGTACTGTATAATGTACGTAGGATCCCATGCACAGAACCAAGAGCTATAAAAGGGTCAAAACAACAGCTAATTGTCAAGTTCATTAAATAGTTGATGATAAAGCAATTATTTCAATGTCAAAACTGATTAAAAATGGATTATGAAGTAACTTCTGTACACATTTAGGTGCCTTGTGGAGACTTCATATTTCTCTGCCTTGTCTCCAAAGGGAGTACAGTGTGTATCACACTGAGGCAGTACCTACAGCGACGTATAACAATACTGTATATGCACATAGGATCTTTGCTGAAACATGCAATAGTTAAAATAAGAGCTAGTTGCAGTTTATCAATTAAATATTCGACGAGAAGGCAATCACTTCTATCGCCAAACCCAACTTAAAATGGATTTGGATGTAAATTGTACACAGTTAGGTACCTTGTGGAGACCATTTATGAATTTTACATTGACTCCATAGAGAGTAAGGGTTTCTACCACACTGCAGCACTTACATACCAGTACGGTATAATGGACATAAGACCCCATGCACTGAAATAATAGAGTCAAAACAGCAACTAAATGTCCAGTTCATTAAAGATTTAATGATGAAGCAATCACTTCTATCCCAAACTAATTAAACCTATTCCGTACACATTAGTATGCCTTGTGGAGACTGTTCATATTTCTGCATTGTCTCCATAGGAGTAACGGTGTGTATTACTGAAACATGAACTGAAAGGTCAAAAGCTAAATACATTGACATGACACAGCAAAGGAACCACTGCTCGCGAAAGCGCGCGGATGTTGGATTTGGGGATGTGTAGATGAGTCTAACCTTGGTACATGAACCCCTAACCTGCATGGTCACGCAGTCAGCAGTGCACGTACGAACTAAAGAACTCAGAGTACTTAGTTACTTAGTTATAGTTAGGCTACTTATTTACAGAGCGTAGACTGAATTACTTCTTGTATATATCTCTCAACTTATTTTACTTGTCGTATTGAAGAGACCCGGCAACCTCAGTATCAACACAACAACCTCAATACCTGTGAATTGTTTTAAGGCGTAAGCAGTAGCTTATTAAAAAGAAATACCTATTATCCACCAATCAAGGTGGTTGAGCACTTTTCTACAATTTTCAGATCGTTTCTTACAATTCTCACGTGCTGTCCGCCTCCTCTATCCAAAATAACGGATGTCCAACTGTAGCAGAGGCATGCTACATTTTCCTGTTCCTCACTGTTGGTCCATACTATTGGTCCACTTCGGCATGCATGTTCTTTCGACTAAGTCGATCACTCACGTATGCTGCCTTACCTAGTCCCCCCCTCCCCCAACTCTCCCTTTCAACAATCCTGGCAACTTTCTAACGTCACCGAAACTTGACATGTGACCAAAGCAATACCATCGTAAGCAATATACATCATTATAATGTGAGTGCAAACCCTGTAAGAGCAGTATGCAGAGATACTTTCATAAAGCACATCATCTCGCAGTTATCTTCAGATTGAACAAATTAGCCATACGTGATTACCTTGAAAATTAAAAACAAGAGAATAAAAGAATGATATTGATGAAGTCTTGGCAGCGGTCTTGACGCGAATATCCCATATCAACGGGGTTGATGCCCCTTTGTCTTCATCAATCGACTAGGTGGGTTCCGTCATCAGGTTGGCCAGGCAGAATTCAAGCACTATTTGGAAGCGTATGAACTTGCCTTAAGGGCTTCCACCATGCCATATAGCAGGTAGATACCATTTTCGGGCTTACCGCGTGGACCCATCTGAACTCTGTATGTGACATCGAATATCTAGCTGACGGACTCACCAATGAGACTACAAATATAAGCTTCCTTAATAATAATATGTAAGGATGTTTGGATCTATCATCTAGTTGAGCATTATACAATCGACCCCCTACACACAATATGCCAGAGCTTGACATATAGGGATCAAGCTTACTAATTCCACTGAATTTTTCAACCTTAAATCCTGACTTAGAGGTTACTCCTTTCATACCTTGATGAATGTTCTTCGCAATTGCCTCTTCTGCACACTGTGAATTCCCGTACAGACAGAGGTTGACCAGCTTCTGGTATCAGCTGATCAAGAACCTTGTGTTTGAAATGCCCTACAAACCGAAAAATCCAAGCTACATCTTTCTTCAGGCTGTACGAATCCGACCTGGACTCCCAAAGCATATCCATAACAGACTTGCTTGTTTGACTTGTAGCAAGACATGATTCAGCCCCCACCCTTAACCTGGATCTCTGGGTCTGAAACTACTTTTTCGAACCTTGGCTTTTCAGGCCATTGCTCAATACTGGTACACCATGAAGCCACCTAGCCTTAGCAACTAATTCATCAGGTAACAAACCTCGTGACACATCATCACCAAGGAACATATGGTGCCACTGATGTGGCATGGACCCATCATAAATTTCTGCAATTCCATTTGCAACAAAGGCGTGAAATCGTTTTCCACGATTTCGAACACACTGTAGCACAATAGATCTGTCCGTCCAAAAAGAAGGACTCTGAAATGTGAATATCCATTTCCCTACCCAACATTGAATCTAATTTCACTGAAAGTGTGGCTGCTGTTAATTCAGCCGCGGTATCGTTAACTGCTTCAGGGGTGCGAGACGGGCTTTAGCTAACAGAATCCTACAATGAATTTCATCTTCTTAGTCTACTGCACTCAAATATGAAACTGCACTATATGCACTTTCTGATGCATCAGAGAAATGATGAAGTTTGATTAGAAAAGAAGAGTAGAGACCAAGGTAAGTTTCTCTAAGTATAGAAGGTCTAGACAGTTTAGTAGAGTTAGAACTGCTTCTGGTGTATGCTGTGAAAGAGATACTCGTTAGACAAGAGAATGTAGCAACAGAGAGTGAATTGAAACAAAGGCCACGAACACTTAACAGATCTAGTAAAACCACAAATTGATGTAAGGCAGGAGGGGATGTTGATTGGTCAAAATGCTCCACAGGCATTAATGCCATTAGAGGTTAGGGAAGGACATATGGGTGAGCGATACGCTACACATACCAAATTAGGTCAAGGTCAGCAGGCTCATGGTCACCGGCGCGACATTACATTTTGTTTCCAGCAGTGAGAGATTAGAGGGGTAAGTTGAAATTACTTTGGAAATTGATGGAACAGATCATTGGTGCAGGACACTAAAAGGTTTATCCGCTGATGACAAGCAGGTGATAGCTTTGTGGGATAAAAGGATTCGTCAAAGGTATGGATGGGCATTATGAATTGGCTATTCCTTTTAAGCAACGTCCTTAAGGCTTGCCTGACGTTCTAACATCACCGAAACTTGACATGTGACCAAAACAATACCATCGTAAGCAATATACATCATTATAATGTGAGTGCAAACCCTGTAAGAGCAGTATGCAGAGATACTTTCATAAAGCACATCATCTCGCAGTTATCTTCAGATTGAACAAATTAGCCATACGTGATTACCTTGAAAATTAAAAACAAGAGAATAAAAGAATGATATTGATGAAGTCTTGGCAGCGGTCTTGACGCGAATATCCCATATCAACGGGGTTGATGCCCCTTTGTCTTCATCAATCGACTAGGTGGGTTCCGTCATCAGGTTGGCCAGGCAGAATTCAAGCACTATTTGGAAGCGTATGAACTTGCCTTAAGGGCTTCCACCATGCCATATAGCAGGTAGATACCATTTTCGGGCTTACCGCGTGGACCCATCTGAACTCTGTATGTGACATCGAATATCTAGCTGACGGACTTACCAAGTCCAACCCAAGACTTGATGAGTATGTTAGACAGTCTGTTGTAGGTTTTGGCCTTACATATGTCTGTGATATTCTGATATCGACGTGCCGACTCTCACACTCTGTGTAGTCTCATCTGAACATATCATGTCAACATATTTACAGTAGGTACTGACTTGATCCACCTGATTCGGACTTTCAGCGAGGAGCGTGACAGGGATGGAAGCCTTCCTTGCCCATTAGAATTTCGCAAGGTGAATGATCTGTTGAGTCGTGCACTCAGCATATGACGAAAGGGAGCCAGCTGTGCCAGTCTCGTTGATTCGGTAAAACAACTAATGCCAACATGCTTTCTATTATCCTGTTGAATTGTTCGATTATGCCTTCAGATTGAGGATAGTAAGGAGTTGTTCTGGTCTTGTGATTTCTACGAGTCTGCACAGCTCTTAGAATAGTGCTGTTTCAAACTGTCGACCCTGATCAGTGTGAATCTCATATGGGATACTGTAACGGCGAATGAACTCTTGTACCAGGGTGTTGGCCACAGTAGTAGGGTCTTGATTCGGGGGGGGGGGGCATAAGCTCCAAGTCCAACATTACTTGCATCAGTATCTATGATGTAAGGTCCATCGTCAGTTGGATACGCGCCGGCGTTGGTGTGCTGATTAAAGCAGTTTTCAGTTTGTTGAATGCCTCGTCACACCCATCTGACCAGACGAAATTCGCCTCCTTTTCTGTAAGTTTCTGAAGGGGCTTTCGCTATATCGCCAAATCCCTTCACAAATTTCCTATAGTATGTGTAAAGATCTGAGAAACTTCTTTGGCTTGGTGACTGTCATCGGAGCTAGCCAATCTCTGACTGGTTCGATCTTAACCGGATCTGTGGACACTAAGTGTCCCAGATATGCAACTTCTTCTAGAAATAAGCCAAAGACAATTATGTCATCTAGGTAGAGCAGACAAGCCTGCCAGTGTAATCCTCTCGACACTCTCTGATATTTGCATGTTTTCTTTTATCGGAAAAATGGAAACCCACATGTTTGCGTATTAATTAATGTTCATTTGGCATGATGAATTCAACAGTAGTTACAGTAGCTAGAGCCAGAAAATATATCTTATGCTGATTACCCTGGATCAGGAGTATTTTGTTTCAGCTTTTGCCAATGGCGATTTCCTCTTGGAATACAGGGAAGTACTTTACCATCTTAACAAGGTGTAAAGAGAGAATACAGATATGAAGAAACGAGAACAGAGAACAACTGAAAATTTCCTTGTCTTTTTTTTGTCAATGAGCGTTTGGAGAAGTGGTAACACAGCAAAGTTACACGTGAACTGATTTATCTCTCTAAACTCTTTATCAAGACACGTTGGCATGAACAACAATGAGATATAGCTCTTTCGGTGTCAGTCATGTGTTTTAAGCGAAAATACAGACAGATAGTTGTAAGCCAGCCCTTCACATCCATCCCAGATAATGCTTATCATCGAAGTATTGGTAGATCGCCTTCGATGAGTGGCGTTAGGCGAGTTTTAGTGCTTGGATTCACAAAAGACACAAAAGACATTTGCCATTAAAAATCCCATCGCAAAACATCTTCTCAACGAACTCAAGGTCACAAATCAAGCAGGCAAAGGAAACAACCACTCAGTCCCAATATGGTTTCGTATTGAAACCCATGGAAATGCTAACATGCAAGTAAAACAGACACACCACAAGCTTCAGGCAAAACAGTTTATATGTATTCGCCTGCACACAGGTATCCTCGAACCATGGTAGTTGTTGGCATGTTCTTCAAGGTTGTTTGGAAAGATGCTGGAATTGGCAATGCATCAAATCTGACAGCCACCAAGAACAGGCACAGGATAAGCACGATTTATTCCTCTCTTGAGTTTCTTGAAAAGGAACGAGCACTCTTTTTTAAGCACGTGGGAAAAAGCACTGATATAAATAAGAGCATATGTCAGGGATCCTGCTACCATCATGGAAGTCGTGAGCGTTAGGCAAGCAATTGTAGCAAAATCGGTAAGGTGAGAAACTGAGCACTTGAGTTTAAATCCTGATGTGTAGTTTGTGCTGATAGGAATTAATGTCTCCCACTTTTTGCTTTACATTTATACAATGTGTAGTAAATTGGCCACTATGAATAACACACTTATATGCACCCTAAATTAATTACTTTACGTTCACACAGTGGATAGTGGTCAATTCATAACTATCCCTGGGCTGTGATGTACCTGTCCACTTGCACTATTTGGGATGTGGAATATAACAATTAAGAAGGAGTGTCAGAAAAACTTACATTTATAACAATATAAATTGCAAATAGTAAATAGACAAATAATTTTGTCTTAAGCTATTATGTGTAGCAATTTACTGTTATTTTTCTTATTGACACAGCAAAAACCAAGCCCTCAAGATCATGTCTACACTTCAGATGATTGATAGAAAAGGTCAGGTATGGTAATGAGGTATCATTGTTATTCCTTGCACTCTGGGTAGAGAATATATCCATGATTTTGTGCTATCACGTTTTCATCTCTGAAGATTTATGCCATAAAGCTACCTTGTTATAACTTGCATAAAGTGAAATGTCCAATAAAATTAGGCCATACTAGCTTTGCACGTGTCAGCTGAGATCATGGGTGATTAGAATCAAGGCCTATCATTTGTGGTTTTGTTAATAAAAAATGTATTACATAAACTTGAGGGAATAATCATTTACTGTTATTAAATACAACACTTTCTTTCATTTATTCGTTTTTCACATCATACATATTTACAAACATATATACAATATTTACATCAATTTGAGTAAATCCTTTAGTTATGATGTGGAGGGAGTTGAACAAAAAACCCTCACGGGCTTGACAAAGTGCAAAAGCAGAGAAAAAAAAAAACGAAAACTTAATAAGAAACGTAACTTCCCCCACCTCATAGCACCGTCATTCTTTCATACGTGGTTGCTATCTGCTATTTGCTAATCCCCCATGACAAAACCGTACTTAAAGTGTGACGATAGGTCGCTTCAAATGTTACACAAATGATCATAGAAATTTGCAAAATTCCCAGTTGGTGGTTGATAAATTACCCCAATAACAATCTGTTTGGTAACATTCGGTACTGAAATTTCAATAAAAATACTTTCTAGATCATGATTTATTAGTGACAAGTCATGTCTAACTTCAAATACAAAATCATTCCTGATAAAGAGGCACACGCCCCCTCCCTTTTTAACCTGACAATGATTTTCAACAAGGCAATAACCCTCAAAGTGAATCAGTGGAGAGGTGTTTTCCTTAAACCAAGTTTCCGTAAAGCGTAGGGCCACAAAATTGTGATTTTAAAGTAAAAGATAATTATGAATATCATCAAAGTTATGAACGATGCTCCTACTGTTTAGGTGAAAATTAAAACCATTTCTTGAAAAAGCATTAAATTTTTCAATACTAAGATACCTTGATTCAGTGATGCATGCAATGTTATTTATTTCGGTCATATTATCCAAATTATTGCCAAGTACAACATTATCGAGCTCAGAGAAATCCTGAGAGGAGCTAGAATGACTGAAAGGTAGATTTCTTTCAGAACAGTATGGTTTGCAGACACCCTTAGGTGTATCAGACTTTAGAGACATAGAACATGCTTCATGGTAATACATTTGACATTCTTAACATTTTGGATGATCGTCCTTACTTAAACGCTTTTTACATAAAACATTGTGATACATACACACAAGCGACATACAACTAAACATGAGGAAAAGGTATGTTGCGACAAAATGATACTGCAAGTTAAATATAAACAAGCGATACAGAGTAAATGGGATATATTCATACGAATAAAACAAAACAGCAAGGTTCAGAGTTGTTCCGGGTTTCAAGTAAATACGTGGATCAAATCCTGTTTTCCCGTTGGGAGCTGTAAGGCTTGCCGCCACTTGGAAAGAAGGATCGAGGACCACGTCGTATACTTATATGTTTGTTTCTAAGGACGTATACCTGATGTGAGAAGACAGTTCTCAAAGGATCAAGGAAGACAGTGAGTATCAGAGTAGTTCCCACGTCATGAGTTCCTCGAATCCTCCCTCGATATTCAACGCCATCATTCCTTTCCAGTGCAGTGATGTTCCCATCTGTGGTCCATGCAGACTTAACAGAGCTGCATCTTTTTGTTAGGGAAAGAAGATTTTCATTCAGCTTGGTGAGATCCTCGCTGATGACTATTTGACTTCCTTTAAGTTTTCTTCTCTCTTTAATGAAGGAATTGTGGGCTCTGTAGGTAGCAAACTTAACAATAAAGGATCTGGTTTTAGATGGGTCTGGTTTTCCAGTTCTGTGAGAACGGTCAATATCCGATGGTGTAAGATTAACCTGCAACCGAAAAGAGGCAATATCAAGAACAATTTGGTCGGTGTTTTCATTGGGTTTCTCAGTAACACCTGATATGCGAAGCCAGTTCCTCCGTGAGTATTGTTCAGCATCATTAATGTCTCTCTTGATGTTTCTGTCAGCATCTTTCAGATTAGTTCTCTCACGTTGAAGGTTTTCGTCATCTTTAGGACTCGCTGCTGCACGATTCTCAAGATCATGGATGTACCCTTCGTTTTCTTTTATTTGTCTTTTAACAGGAGACAACATATCACGGAGAAGAGCTTCGATGTTATTTCTAAGGAGATTTTTGAAGTCGACACTCTTCAGTACCCCTTCAATGGCAGCAGACAACATGTCAACTTTGCTAGATTGCTTCCTGTGTTTAACGCTGGAAGTTAAACTTATCAGACCATGGATTTGTTCTGTTGGTATGTGAACATTGGCTGGGCTTTTACTAAAGACTAGACGGTTCTATGTAAATGCAGGATGAGGTTGAGGTACCTTAGTGTGTTAGGCTACCGATGGCCGATGACGTAGAATATGCAACTCCGAGGTGTTACACAGAACGACCAATATACATTGAAGAAAGAAATTTTGGAGTTTCTCACCCACGAAGAAGTATAAAGCCTTTCACTAACGCTTCTTCTGCATCCCACAAATAGCCTATATTAAACGTGTCAAATCATGGTATCAATGGAAAAAACTTGTAGAGCAGACAAAGGTCTCCTTCTCCTCTTGTAGCGCCCCCAATAATCTTACTTTACTTTCATCTCCTCTGATCATCTTACTTTACTTCCATCTCCTCTGGCTACATATATTTCAAAAACCAGTCCAGTCATGGCTGGGCTTACTTATCCAATAACACAGAGCAAACCTCAGGTAAAATTGTGTTTCTACATGTCAAACTTTTGTTTCGTTAAAAGTATGTTACTTTTGCTACAATATTTTGTAAGAAGAACAGTGTAAGGTTTAGATATTGTACAGTTTTCACAGGTTGATGGTATGAATTTACATGTACATCAACGGGAACTTTGTTCAGTGTAGTCACGTCAAATCACATTAGTCATAAAAAGCAATCAATACCAATTTGGCCAAATGAACTAAGTCAAAAATTTGCAATATTAAGTTCACCAAGTAAATACATGAACCACAAACAGCAAGTCGAAGTCATTGCAACATAAAAATGTTAAAAATGTAACAGCCAGTTGTGTTATGCAATACAATATAGAAGCTGTTAAATATTTCCACTAATAACACTGAGAAACAGAAATAAATACTAGCTCGCCATTATGCCTTGACTCTAATATTCAATGAGCATGGACAAAAACATTGTTAATGTGTCCTGTAACTTCTGACGCTAAACTCTGAGTAAAATAATCTATAGTACGTGGGCAAGATATGTTCACCACTTGATGAGACATCTGTAGTGTGACCACTAGCTCAAGGAACAGACTTTGTTATACAAACATAGCCAGTAGTACAGTTGGTGGCTTTTATTCTACAAAAAGAGTGCAAGAAATATTTGCAACTAACTCTGTACATACAAATGTGGAAAGCAATGATTATCACCATAGATCACCACGAAATAGGTAACCACAATTTACAATTACATACTTGTGAATATACATGTGAGAAATATCCATTTTAGTGGAAGACCTGGTGTGTTAAAATATATGAGCTTTTGACTAATAACACAAATATCACAAACATGGAAAGCAATGATTGTCACCATTGATGTGCAAAATGTGACCATAATACACACATACATTGAAACACGTTTGAGAGTTTGAAGCATGATAGAAGATGTCTGATAGGTAGATAGCTAGCCCCAACTGAAATATTGTTATTCTCACCATTTTTGTAGATTTACCCACATATGACTGTAACACCTTGTCTGCTATGTTGTTGGATATGCTGTATAGGTATAAGCTTTTATCTTCAACATTGCAACAATATACAATCAGTGTGTTACTCGTCCCAATTGAGTGTGTGTTACTTATCATTATCACCCCGCCCCACCCCAAACAGAAAGAGTAGCCGTTACCTAGTAAAAAGTATTTCAAGTTGGAAAGTGAATGATTATGTTCCCCGCTGTAATGCTTGGGTACAGGGTAGCCCAAAGACCCATCCTGTATTGTTTTTTTGATTATTGAACCTTAGTTTAAATTTATTGCCTGTCTGGCCAACATAGTTACCTTTATTACATATGTTGCAGCATAATAAGTAGACTACGTTAGGAGTATCACAATCGAGGGGAGGGGGCCGAATGTTATATGTAGTGCCAGGAGGGGTGAAAGTTTCATCAGTGACAATGAAACGACAAACTTGACATCTGGGTTTGCCACACTTTTTGTTACCTGTGTTTCTAGTGGTGGGAAGAATGGAGGATGTAAGAAGGGACTTGAAGTTAGATGGCTGTCGTCTAGCAGTTAACGGAGGGTCATTAAAAAGATCTGAGATTGAGTTATCTGATTGAAGGATGCTGAAATCCGAACGAATACATTGATGTAGACCCTCGGTTTTAGATGAATAATCAAAGACAAGAGGAATTCGACAGTTTTTTACTTTGGGCTTGTAGGACAGTAGTTTGTTCCTACGGTGAATGGAAACTTTGTTTATCCCCTCCCTGATAACATGTAGAGGGTAATCACAATCAAGTAAGAATTCTGTCAGATTGCTGACATGCTTATCATATTCATTCTCCGTAGAGCAGATGCATTTAATCCTAATACATTGGGAGTATACGATTGATCTTTATAAACTAATATGGTGGGAACTGCTAAAATCAAGGAAACCATGTGTGTCAGTAGGTTTGGAATAAAGAGTAGTTGATAGGGTTCCATTGTGTAACTTAACCAGTACGTCAAGAAAAGGAATTTCCTTGTCAGAACAGTCAAAAGTGAATTTGATGGAATGGTGAAAAGAATTACAATAAGATATAAAGGAATGTAAAGCAGGTTTGCCGTGCGGCCAAATGAAAAAGATATCATCAATATATCTATAGTAATGTAACGGTTGTATAGGGTACCCAGCCAGCATCCTATCTTCAAGATCGGCCATGAAAATAACTGCATAACTAGGAGCAATTCTGGTGCCCATTGCAGTTCCACATATTTGAAGATAATGTTGCCCGTTAAATTCAAAATGATTATGAGTAAGGATATATAGCGAATATCTTTAAGGATGTCATTTTGCTATATTTCGAAGTGGTCACCACTTCATCTTCAGGCAAATGCAAGGATACACGTGAGCACAAGCAGTAATATACAGATTGAAGATTTTGACACGATATGTATGAATAGAAATAGAAGGCTTTACAAACACAAAATAGCGTTACACAATGGGACAAAGCCAAAGTAGCAGGACAAGTTTAAGGTGGACTTCGGAAACAATGAACAAAGCTATACTAATACTTGGAAGGCTATAGAAACACAGAACAATGAAAAACAAAGGGAACAGAAATAGAGTAGCAGATCAAGTAGGGATAAAGGAGATTAAGATGTGCCAAGTTGAAGGGTGAAGATTAAAAGAACTCCAAATTGTAACTTGCAACGTTTCTTTTCATGTTAGCCTTTAAATGTTTTATGAGTGGGCTTTCTCTAATTTTACTATCTATACTTCTATCTAAATCTTAATATTTTGATATTTTGTGATTAATTCATAATGGAAATTATGTTTCCGATAGTGTCTTTGCAAATCAAGTTTTTGTGCTTTGTTTAATACATCAGATTTTTATTAATATTAAGGAAAAACAATTAGGTTGGTACTGTTTTGTATGATATGGTTTTGTATCATATCGATTACAGAAGCTAAACTATGGCTTGAAACCCCTCACCTTCCCGTATGTCTACAAAGGTTGTATAATGTGACCCTATTCAACCACATCATCATCACTGACCTCCATGACTATATTAGGTGGAAGAACCCAAACTACTTAACTAACTTTTCAAATGACATGGTCTATTAAAGGTAGTAATGTGACACAGTTTTACTTCCCTCACACGTATTGGCTTCTACCACTCATTACCAGGATTTTTAGCCAGACAGGATTTTAAGTCACTAAATGCAATGGTAATGCACTAAAATTTAACATTAATCTTGAAGAAGTCAGCACTCTATACAATCATCATTGTTCTATGCACCAAGTAGGATGTGTGAAAGTAAATGACATTACAAACAGAATGAACAAGGCAATGGAAAATTACTTAAAATTGACCTGATCATAAATATGAAAATACTGCTCTTAAATTACTTTATAACCAAACATCAAGGTAATAAATGTCTCAAGATATTAATGAAACAAATTTACCTTATGACACTGAATGAAAAAGGGAAAGCACTAGGTATCTGACTGGTGACCAATCAATTTATTTAAAATCTCATTCACCCATCACCAGAGGTATTAACAATGCAATATGCTAATCTAAATGACATTGAAGAAAAGCCAAATAAATATTACATGGAATGGTCATATCACACAATATTCCAATCCATTGAAATGCATAGTAGAGAGATACACATTTACAGTTCTTACCTGCAGTTTTACGGACTTGGACAGTTTCCATTTTATCTACATGGTAGTTCCAAACAATACATCTAGTAGTTACTATATTTCAAAGACTAACCAAATTACAAATAACCATTTGAAGGATTCTGTAACTGTATGCACTTCTTTTTCCTTCAAAATG
This sequence comes from Stichopus chloronotus, assembly GCA_021234535.1. Classification (NCBI taxonomy): domain Eukaryota; kingdom Metazoa; phylum Echinodermata; class Holothuroidea; order Aspidochirotida; family Stichopodidae; genus Stichopus; species Stichopus chloronotus. The sequence continues at coordinate 4,141,533 of CM037838.1, read as the reverse complement.
GTAGATAATTGTAACAGGAAAGAATGCAAATAAATATGTACCCGAGCCTAGGACAGATAAAACAGGCATGTTGCTTTAAGTTTCAATAGATATGTAATTAAATTCTCAGACTTAAGTTTCAGATAGATTAAAATTACAGTGTACAAACAATTTGGGTAGGATAATAAGGGTATTCAATTAACAAGAGCTTCGCAATTAGACTAATATGTAAGGATGGTACCTAATAGTGTAGTTCTCTATCTCAGATTGGAGTCTAGTAATTCAGCTGGTCTAACGTAGCAATAATGCTAGGACCCTGACGACCACAGTGCTAGATACAATGCTGGCATAAAATGTGACAGGTGGTATTCACAGCCAACCTCTAAACAGAAAGTGTACGTCGATAGACAGCAAAGCTTTGGCAATGGAGATGATGGTAAAAACAGTGGCCTAGAATATTAGAATGTCCCATGGCTCATGATTGTACAGCATGTAGGCTAGGAAGACATTATGCAATGAATAATGACTGCTGACTACTGTTGTGTCACTTAGGCAATATTACATAGACAGTTGACTTTAAGCAAGCACAGGAAATAGGACGTCTTCAGATCAGATTGTTGAAAAGAAATTGGCCTCTCTTGCAAGTGAAGAGAACGTTTACAAAACAGCCATTTGCTGGAACATTCCATTTGAGTATCTTCTCAAACGCACCTGTACAATGACATTATACTAAATATAGAAAACACTTCATTCCAGAATCTACATATTACTCAGCTGTTTCTGTACAGAGCTTGTGGTAAGATCTCGTAACTTCTCATAGTTGGCTTCATTCTTGAGGTTTAGTACTATGGAACACCAAGATGGTAACTTACTGTAATGAAATTAAATATTGGGCATTACCCTTATACAAAGTAACCTTTAATGCAATGTGTAAACGGTATAATTAAAGCCTGCACTATCATGGAAACAGAAAATTGAAAGTTTTTCATGAAGTATAGCTTCAACTTGTGAGTGGAATCCCAAATTAAAAGGGTAATTCCCACTGCAAAAATACATAAAATCATTTAAAAAAATCTTTCACAAATGCTATGAGCTGGCACAAAACAAATACCACACAGTGTAACTTTCCAGTGACTGGGTCATGCTGTGCAGTGAAACTAGTCCATGTTATTTGTAATACGATCCTTTCACTTAACTTTCAATCAAGACAAACTTTGCCAAGTTTACCGTCCCTGAAGTCGTTCAAGAATCTTGTTGCAGCAGCATGAAGATTAAGACCAACTTCCACTTCGCCTACAACGAAAATTAAAGTAACAAAGAGTACAATATGACCGAAGAAACATATCCAACTGGTAATAGAATATCAGGTCCAACAACTTGGTTAGTAAATCTGAACTTAGTGAAATAGATAAGAAAAAAAGTTTACAAAAGTACAGACATGAAAATACACTCACACATACATACACATATGCTTATAAATTTGTGCACTCTGGTATTTACAAAAAATGAGCAATGAAATCTGGACTGATGCAAGTAATGCTTGTGTCAACTGCAGTTCAGTCTGCACTGATGAGTTCTGACGATAATAAAACAGCAGTATCTGCAGAATGAGTGATTGTTCGGTAATGCATCATGTGACGGTCCGTTATTTTTCAATAACAGGCAGTTTATCTCATTAGTATGCAAAGACACCAGCAAGACACCTCATTAGTATGCAAAATCACTGGCAACACTCTGACTTGAGTCTATGGTTTTGTGCTACGCAACACTAATCCTTGACCCAGTTGTCAATCAGAAATCGACACCTGGAATCAAATGACAGACCATACTGACACTGTACAGTACATACAATAGTCTACAGTTCACAGAGTGGCGAGGGTGCAGGATGGGGGTTAAATTTGAACATGATTTTCAAAGTTAATAATTACAACAAAGTGAGCATAATTAGGTATTTAATGCTTAACCAGACCATTCCCCATTTGACCTAAACTTTCAGTCACCTGACTTAGATGAGGATGATCAAAGGTTTAGTAAGGACGAGACAAGCTGATACTTGGGAGGCTGACAAGTCGCAAACTTTAAAGAAAATATACAGGAATCTGCAAAATAACTAAAAATTTTGATTTCATTATTCATCCAGAAGGGCAGAAGGCATTGTGGTTTTGATGATTTAATCATAAGTATTTTGAATCGGGAATATTGCATAGGGTGAGGATATGTTTTGAATTGGGAATATTGCATAGGGTGAGGATATGTTGATCAAAACTGATTCTTTACCTCTAATGAAACCAAAAGGCTTCTTGTAGTAAATAAGGTGCAGCTGAAAATGAATGAGATCTGTCCAAGCTTCTCTTGTGTTAACAAGGATTTCACAACTTCACTCCAGTTGACCCCAAATGACCATTGGCCTTAGCAGATAGCAATACACTAGTTTTGATTAATAAGGCTACATGCCCCATATCAGATCTGCTCATGTTTTTCTCCTTGTTCACAGTGCTTTCAAAATTTTAACTTGAGTGACCTTTGACCTCTTCCATAAACAACAGGCCTTTTGAACTCAATAGGGTACACTTATGTGTCAAATAGGATATCTGTCCCGGCTCCCCTTCTTGAGATATGATGTTGACAATATTTAACCTGTATTGATCCACATGACATTTGACCACCACAAAAACAATAAGGCTTCTTGTATTCAATAAAAGTTATATATATATGGATTGTTCATATGAACAATCCATATATTAAGAATGAGAAGAACATATCATTCCTATCTTGAGATATCAGTTAACTAGTTTTTCAGTGTTTGACCTCTGGTGCATCAGATGACTTTTGACCTACCTAAGAAAAGTATCGATTATTCCTATCTTGAGATATTGTGTTAACAGGATTTTTGGTGCTTGACCTCTGGTGACCTCAGATGACCTTTGAACTCCACCAAAAACAATAAGGTCCTTTCTCCTGATATGACCAACACATATATTAAGAATGAAGAGTAGCCATCATTCCTATCTTGGGATACTGTGTTAACAAAATTTTCAGTGTTTGACCTTTGGTGACCTTAGATGACCTTGAATCTCCATTTAAAACATCCCTTTTCGAGATATCGTGATAACAAGCTGGGGGTCACAAACACACACATACCAATCGTGACTGCATAAGTTTCTCTTTTATTGTAGACTGGTTGCAAGTGAGACACCTTGACACCAGTTTTGAAATTTTACCAGAGAGAGAGCTTGACGACCAACTCAGACAGTTCTATCCTGAAGTCAATGGAATATCTGCACTGACTGAAGTGCGGTCTGCTATCAATTAGCATGTTGGCATTTCTCCTATTCACCAAAGCATAAACATAATAATGATGCTTCTTTCAAAATCAAACAGTGTGTTCACTGGACTGGTTAAACAAATGAAGAAAGAAGGTCATGACAAAACCAAACATCATGATCCTATCAGTCAGGTTGATCTCAGAAAACTGTTTTTTGTTTAGAGTATTAAGCAATGCAAGTCCACAATTCCTCTCAAGAACAATCTGGTTTAATGTCAGTTTGTAATTTGGAAGGTGAGGTATCAAAAGGCAGCAATGTCTAACAAAGCAGTCGTTTAGGTTTGGAACTGATTACCAGAGAAAAAATATGTGGAGATCGTGGTCAACAAGAAAGAGAAGAACCATTCAGACACCACATGTGATGGTCAACACAAGCAGTCAAAATTTTTTGACACTTATGACCGAGACATTTGTCCTGTTTCTGCATTAAAGCTGAGCATGTTAAGAGTTAATCCTAATCTAGATGCCTTTTTCCAGTGATCTCTTGTTACAAGACCAGAGGCTCAAGATGCACCTTGGATTGCCAGTGATATTATGGGTGTGAGGAAGCTAAAGGGGATGTAAACGGAAATGTCAATTCTTCGAAATCTTCCATGTAGCTACACAAATCACTGCATTCGAGAAACACACCACACAACACATGAAATAATGGCAGTTACCATATGAATGAGAGTAGTGTTAGATCTAAGTTATGTGAATTACTTGAGTTGTCAACAGAGACGACAGTTGTCAGAAACCCAAAGCTGCATGATTGTCAAAGATCAAGAAAACACTAATGTTCAAAGTAGGTCTAACTTCTCTGAACCATCTGGAAGCAGTTCCCAAAAGTGTACTGCTTCATCAAGTAATACTAAATTTACTGTCATTTGCAGGCCTACATCTCCTGCTATCATCTTACTACTAGCACTAGCAGTAACACAAGGCATAGAGTTAGCTGTAGACATGTCAGTGCCAGGACTAAGTTAGCAAAACTAACCTGTCTCTGTATCATATGATGATAATAATATCACTTTATCCTCAGTTTTTCAGGGTCGAATCTTTAATGTACCCATCAATGTTCACATCAGCAAAATTGCTTGAAAGATGCAATGTTTTCAAAGATTTTTCCATCTTACCGTTGCTGACTCATATTCATTCCATTTGTTTGCAGCGAGTCCAAGTTCCACAACTTCAATACTCCTTTGAAATTTACGTGTACAGTATGTGCACAAATTGTTGTTATTTTGTGTAATACCATACTTTTCAAACTATGACCTGCATGTTTACATACAAATATTGTGCAACCTAGCCATTACTATGAGGCAAAAGTCACCATTTTCTTTATTTGTAGGTTCAGAGAAAATAAATCTGTAATGAGGTCTAGAAACCATCAAATTTCTCGCTTTCTCATAGGTTGTCCCTTGGATTGTCACAATTTATCAGTTCATCATGGATGGAATGACACTGAAAAAAACTAGACATCTGAGGGCAAGTTTGACTGGTAAAGTTAGATGGGTGCTGTCACAGTTGCCTGAATGTGCTCAGTTCCTTATAGGAACATTTTAGGCACAAAGGACAAATGACATTAGTAATGGTTCAGTTAAGAGTCAGGAAGAACGGTGACACAGTTACGCAGCTAGGAGAATCAATCCAGTGTTTAGTAAAAGCAACGTACACAACTATCAATAACACCACATCTCAAGTTCTTGGTTAAGTATTTTTCAAAGCTACACTGAACGATAAGAAAATGGAAGACTTTCTCTTCTTGGGGAGATCAAAAGTCTTAAGGAGGTCATGAATATGGCCACAGAATTAAAGGCCAACCATATTGCACAGTTGCAAAGATAGTCTATAACAGTGAGCTACCAGAGAGGTGTCAGGTCAATATCTGAAACAAACAAGGTACTAGAAACAAACAAGGCACTAACAAAAATTAAGGATAAATTTGTGCTGCAGAATGAGCAACTTATACTGCCAAATCATCCCCACAGTGTAATGCTCCAGCATAAACCCTCCAACAAGGGAAGCAGTTGACAGGAATGCAAAGAAAATGGAGAGAGTATCCTCCCTGCAACAAAAAAATCTTGCACTCCCCACCAGGGAGAAGGGGTAGGGCTGGCATCTGGAACTGACTAGGCCATCTCCAACCAACAGACAGTCCATCTTTCCCTTCCTAAGCAATTTGACATGACATTGCAGGAAACATTCACTACAAGAGGGAGGCCAATTAGAATCCTCAAACACTATGAATAGTAGGAAGTGGTCAGCTGTTTCTGTGCACCATCCAGTAGTAAGTGTGGAGTCATGCGCTAACGTCAGACTGATTGAACATTGTGCAATCTCTCAGTCACACGTGTGGTACTATGCACAGTTTTCCTTATGACATGTTTGGATTCAGAACTATTAGAAGGTACTTTTTGGTAAATTTTACCCTGCAAAGCAAGGGGAAAATACAGAGTAGAAATTATACTTGTTTAGCATGTGGAAGGGTTTTTACCGCTGGAAGCCACCTTAGGAGCCATTTGGAAGTAGCCTGCATGTCAGAAACTAGATGTACATGTAAACCGTGTGGCCACCAAATGGAGTGGAAAAGCCACTGGAAACAATATCGCCCTGGAGAACAGTCCAATATTTCCCTCTCTACCATGCAAGAAATAGAGATGGAAATTTTTGCCAGTGGGAACTTGACCAGTAGTGATGGGGAATTTGGACTGAATGCAAGAAGAAGAAGAGAGACCGCCCAGCAGGGAGTTAAAGTTAGACTCTGAACTGTCAGTAGTAGTTGCAAAGGAGGAATTCTTGGGAACTGAGGAGGCCCAAAGAGGTCCTCATGAGCTGCTGGAGCATAGTGATGGGTTGCCCTGAAATGAGCGTGTGTGACGCATGTGTTTGAGTGCCATTTCCAAGAGCTGCAGACCGTAGGGGTAACGCAGTGAGGCAGTATTTTGTTCCTCCAGATATAACTGGAGTTGAAAGTAACAGGGGACCTATCCCTCCAGGAGCAGCAGTCGCATGTGCCCCGTTTGGTAACCCAGGGTGTCCAAGCAAGGAGGAGAGGGACACGTCCAGCAGAAGAACCCAAAGGAAGTTCTTTGGCAGGGCTGAACACTAATCAAAGATTTACAGACAAGTGCAAAAACAAGACCAAGTGATCTAAATTTTTTGTGTCTTTGCTTGATTCATGATTTACTTCTTCTTACATTTTGCATACATTTGTGTTATGTGTGTCTGTATTTGTCCAATGTCTTGGTTTTGGGATACTCAGATTATTACTTTGTTGTGTGTTATGTTAGATAAAGTGTACATATGGGTGGCATATTTCATTCTCAGCATGGTGGAGTGAAATGAAAAGTTTCTGTTTCTTAATGCACAGTAGAAATCTCTCAATCCATGGTTGGCTTGGAATTAAAATTTCAGATATTGTTAAGTTGCAGAGAGGAATTTTATGGTGTATGGTTAGTTTGGAAGCAGCTAGGTGTGGAGCATCACAGCTAGTCACATGCTTATTCATTGGGGGTTTAATTGGGTGGGAAGAATAACAAGTTGTAATTTTGTCCGATGGGAACTTGAGAGAAATATCACTTGGGAGAATGGCTGCAGCCAGGAACACCTGCAGTCACAGGGAGGAAAAAAACAGAAAAGACATTTACAATCTTGGAATCCAGGGAGATGGGTGTAGTCTAGTTCAGTGCTGTATACTCTTATTATGTTTTTCTGTTGAGTAGACTCTGAAGTTTATGTTCGTATCTCATTTTGAATGTCAAGTATAATTCAAAAGAGAACTTTTTAGTACTGGAACCAGGCTTATTTTTCTGTATTCGTTCACATTTGGGGCACACTTCTATCCCAATCCTCCTGAACTGGTTGTATACATATATTAGTGTTTTTGCTTTTAGAAAATTGTACCTGGCGAACACGAGCGCCGCTACCCCTCGGGTACCCGATTGTCAATGTGTAACTTCATTTAATGCTTTGAAATTGTATAGGCTTAGCCCTACAAATCATAACATCATCCCTCTCTACTTACTTCTACAGTAGATAACAAACCATTGAGTGCTTTAGGCCTACATCACAGGTTCTTTTTGTTGGATTTTTTCCTTTTGTTCTGTAACAATTGATTAGAGGTGTACTGTCTTAACAACTATAAATGCATCAATGGACAAGGTGTCACCTTGCACTGAAACAGACAAGGCACGCAAAGGTGAGCTGAATGCAATTGTATACATGTAGTAAAAATGAGGTTAATCCTGATTAATTGAAATGCCCCTATAGAGCCTAAACATCTCTTAATAAACTAGCGCAGCAATGCCCCTGTAGCTCACACAATTAAACTGAAGGTTACAGCCCTATGTTCTGACACACTTTTGTTCCCACACCCCATGTTCTGACACTCATATGTTACAACACATTCATTACATCAGGCACCATTTTGGGTCCCAGCTATGATGCTCGGCATAGTAATAACGCATTGATCAGCCACTGTCGGAATTTAAGTGTACATGTCGAAATACAAGTGTGTTGGAACATAAGGGTGTCGAAACTTTGGGCAGTCTCTGAACTAAGTAGAGGTAATCTTTGTTTGTAGCATTGCAAAATGAAAGTACATTACTTGGAAGGTGACAAAATGTTACATGCAAAAGTATCTAGTTGACACACTATCAAGCCTACGACATTGTCATATGCCAGTGTAGTATATTAATTTCGACATGTGAGGTTGAAAAATGGCATTAGGTGTACCAGCTATGGTCTGCAGAGAAGGTTAAAACTCCTTTCTGTTGAGTGATATGTAAGGATGCAATGGACAATGTTTAGATGCTGTCAGAGCTGGCTTTGGCTGGATCTAAATTGAAATGTGCACTGGACTAGATTTTTGCAATGGCTGTAAAATTAGAATGTACATGGTTTGTAAAAAAACACTGCAGTGTTGATGCAACAAATCAACTCTGTTTACCAACCTATCTTAAGAGTTTACAATGATCACTCAGTCACATGTTTTACTAACTAATTTGTGATAGGTGATAGTTCAGTTGAACATGATGACCCACAGGGCAGATAGGCAGGTAAGACCAACCGCAAAATTTGATTATTGTTTACTAGAGTGACCACAGAATAGCTCTCCAGCTAAACCCGTTCGGTTAGAGTGCCGTGTGCAAAAAAGTAACCAAAAACCCGATTTTCCTCCAAAAATAACATTGCAACTCCACTGTAAATTAAGCCAGTCGAAATGTAATTAGGTGGAAAAAAATATGTCTATCCCCCAAAAAACACACTGAAGAAATTTCAGACAAACATCTAAAAAACGAAGAAAGAGAAGGCTTTTGAAAAAACTTGATGACATCAGCCTCATTCTAATACCTCACACACTTGGTGTGTGAGCTAAAAATATTCAGCAGTTCATGTGTCCACTAAAATCTCTCACTCTCATCTTCTGTGAACTTTGAATCTTTTATTCATTTTGTTGGTTGCCATTTGTTTTTGGGTTTGCATTATTCAAGGTCACTTAGCCTAGCCAAGTAAGTACACGTTTTACTAACAGGCGTGTGAACTGTAAATCCAGTACAATGCCTCATGTACGAAAGTATTAATTTACTATTAAAGTTAACAATACCAACTTAGGTCTAGCCTCTACTATAGCTATGAGTGCGAGAAGATCTGGTTAGAACCAGTTTGAACACTGTAAGCTTGTTTCATTATTTGTATGTTTAACTACAGCAAGTTGTACAGATAATAACGTGCCGGAACATGCCTTGTGTACTGTGTTTGACATGATCCCTGGGTGTGTCTTCTGACTCAAAACTTCTCTTGTTGGTTGAAAACTTCATTGTGGCTTGCACAGAACGTGGCTAGAAAACAAAGTTAACACTATTACGAACATATATGCAAATTTGTAGTCCTGAGAAAAAGACGCTGATACAGTAATGCAACCATCAGGGTGACATTACTCTAAGCAACCCCCTTACAAGATGACCCCTAAGTGAAAGTTGTTTCACCCCCAAATACCCACTGGTTTGCCCTCTAAAAGTGACTTATACCAAATGTCATATTAATAGTTTTCAACTGCACTTTTCATGATAGCAAAGTGTTTTTTACCATAGCAAAACCTGTTACATGTGTAATGTAGGTAAGATTTGGAAAAATGTCCATGTTAGTAGAAGACTATATAGACTTATATGCTGCTTTAGAGATATTTTGTTTTGAGTACATGCAGTTAATTTCCCTATTACTGTCATGCTGCACTATCTGAAAACTGAGACACCCATCCTGTGCCTGTCTTGGTAGGTTTTTTGACTTGGTTTATCAGAGTTATCCTCTCCCACCTTGCTCTTCAGTGCAGTGGTGCATATCTCATCTCGAACAATAAACTGAGTTTAGCAAGTAGTTTCAACAACTTGTTGATAAGGAAGTTGTGGTCTATAGTTCCTTGGTAGCTTGTGTGCTCAAGAGATTAAATTATAGATAACAAGTCTGGGGAGAGGTAGATGAAGCTGCAGAGATGCAGCAGATTGCTAATGGGCTCTCTGACAACATGTAATATCTTATTTAACTGACTTAAATACACTTATTAATTTACCAATGAAGTAAAATTATGTTTAATCCACATTTTGAGAATGGCATGGGACTATCAGGTAAAATTCCGGCACCAAACTGGCACATTCTAGATGTACTCTCCGGTATATGCACACATGTGCATCAACAATGTAAGCAACCAATCAGGTGAAGTATCTGGAGAAAACCAGAATGCACACATGCATTGTGGTTTTGATGACTTCATTATGAGGATTTTTTATGAATCTTACATATGATGACTGATATACATGTGTCATGTCTCAACATGCACAAGTGCATATTACAGTGATGCAACACCTACACATTACATAAGAGATCTGTCCAAGCTTCCTACCTTGTGATAACATGTTTACAAGGTTTTCGAAATTCGAACCTGTTGACCTCAAATGATCTTTGACCTCCACCAGAAACAACAGGGTTCTTCTAGTCAATGAGGTACACCTTCATCAGAAATATGAGATCTGTCCAAGCTTCCCTTTTTGAGATATTGTGTTTACAAGGTTTTCACAATTTGACCCCTGTCGATCCCAAATGACCTTTGACCGCCACCAAAAACTATAGGAATAATAAGTAAATAGGTAGGTAGATAGACAGATAGATAGGGCACCCTTTGCTACATGTCCATCAACTAGATAGAGAGACAGAAAGACAGACAGAGAGATAGTCAGACAGACAGTTAGATAGACAGAAAGATAAGCATATAGATAGACAGACAGACAGATATACATATAGATAGACAGACAGACAGATAGACAGATAGATTAAGCACCCTGTGCAACATGTCCATCAACTTGACTGTGTACTGTATACAGTCTGCATTCAACTAAAGGTTGCTTGAATTCAGTGAAGTATATGTACATGGGTTAAATGGGGCCTCTTCAATTGGTACTAGCACTTTGAATGTGCTGCAAGTTTGCATAGTGCCTACTATGGACACCACCAGACATTTTGTCATACATCACACAACTTGCTATGGAACACACAACGCCCATATAGTAGCATACTCAATACCACAGTCATTAATGAGATGAAAAGGATACATCACCTGTAACAGATCTGAAGTTTCCAAACTTCCCATTGCTCTTGGCAATTTGTGCCAGTACATCAAAAATGTTATCTGAAGGTTCCTTTAGCTCATACTGAGTCACATAACTGTAAAGAGAAGACAAGCTGTTTGAGAGGTTGATAAGAAGTTAACAACATCAGTATTATGTTTTGTTAGTATTTGATCTCCACAAGTGCTAAACTTCTATACAAATTTGGAAAAGTAGTAATTTCAAGCAGTACTCACATAAACAAATGTACTCTGTCACAATTTTCATTAAAACTGTATCTACCATTTGGAAGGTATGCACATATATACAACACGTAAAAGAAAAATGATGCTCATGGTATGAATTAGTTTTTTATTGCAAAGTTTTGGGTATTGAACCCTTTTACAAAGGCAACTAAAACAATACTGCAACAATGCCAGCTTCAAAATAAACAAATTTATATAAACCAGATTTCAAAATGAAATGCAGATGCACTTGCAATGAATCATCATAATGTTACAAGCCTACACAGAACTGTCGCACACACTTTCACTTAATAAGGTGTGCACAAAGTCACAAATGGTCATGATTATTACTCATAACAGAGCATACATGGAGATTCATCATAACATTACAAGTCTATTGGAATACCACGCACATCTCAGGTCAATACACAGTGTGTATAATAATTATGTAAACATTGTGTCATAGGAGATTAGATATGTAACTATTACAAACATCAGACTTTACGTTGAGGCCATCAGGGCTTATAGTACACAGGTCATAAATCAGTCTTTTTTCCAATTTCAGTCTGTCAAAGTCATTGTCTTTGCACAAAAGGACTCCTTTGACCGTGAAATTGCTGATGTTAGTCCAGGGTTGGGGGAGTATTACTGAAGGGGTGGCAACAGGAAAACCTGGGAGCTGGAGACAAATAGACCATGGGTGTTCAGTTACACTATCAGCTAAACAACATTTGGTTTTGCTGATATAATAATTTGCATCTCTTATATGTACCACATTAATACATACACACGTAAAGTGATCCTTGACTCTGAATGACTTCTGGGGACCCTGTGTTTTTAAAAATTTGCCAAGAGCGATAAATCCATGATTGTTACATTGACCTCTGAAGCAGGAAAATTTACCAGAATAGCATGAGATTTTGAAGCTCTCACTAAATATTCACCGAGAGTATGGTATCTCTTGTACATTGTTATGAGTCCTGGAAAATGCCTTTAGTGGGGTCGCCATGGCTTACAAAGTTGCCATTTTACAGGGTGCAACTTACATAACCACGGACTATATAACTAGAAGTTGTTGCCAAGGGAAGCAGTAATAGGGCATGTTTACAAAAGAAGTAAAGCTTACTTCCAGGACTTAATTGCATATCCCTTATGCATTACAAACTTTCTTGAAATAATCTTTCTTCTGCTTGTGAAATAATATCTGTTTGTTCTGATTATGGATGTATGACATTCTTGAAGAATTTTACTTACACTATACTGTGTCCACATAAGGATACATACAACTGTTGGACATGCTGGTTGAATAGTACTATCTGACATTATATTACACTCATTTAACATTCAATAGTGCAACTGTTGTGTCCACCTGTATGTTTAGAATAGTTGAAGATTATTACCTCAGTGATTTTCATTTTTTATTATCTCATCACCTTATAGGGGTTAAGATGAAATATTGTAGTCACTTGGTTAGTGGGGCTATATATTGTACTGTGCTCCCATGGGAGAATGTTTGCCATGGAAACGCTTGGAGTGGATGAGTAGTGACACCCCAGGGGTACCTCATGGTAGTGTGACCACAAGTACAGCTGGGTCCTGTTGGGTGGTATAATATAAAAACGTGTCTGTGCCAATGTGTGTGCATGTGTGCGCTTGTTTTCTAGTCCTTTCAGAGGACCTGAACAAAAGAATTTCAGGTCATCGGAGAGAATCCTATTAAATTCTCAAGTCCTCAGAGAAAAAACAGTAGGGAGTGAATTGCTCAGGTTAGGGTTCAGAAAGGAACAACAAATGGAATTCAATGGAGTCCTCGCTCTGTATGCAATGTAAATCTGGGAGTGTGCATGTGTGTGTGCGTCTGCACGTGCTCAAATTACGTTTTTTCAAGAATACCTTGAAAAGTACATGAGCGATTAAGTTTGAACTTGGTAAGGTTGTGCATGATGCCAAAATGTCCACGCTGTATTGGTTGTATGGTAAATTGAGTCAAATTTGCTGATTTTTGAGGAAAAAAGCCAACTTTCCTCCAAATTGGTATTTCCAGAATATTTTGAGATGTATTTGAGCGTTTAATGCAAAATTTTGAAAGAACTTACCGGAAAATACAATTTTCAAGGTATATCATTTTTGAAGTAAAGAGAGTGAAATTTGCTGATTTTTGAGAAAAAAGGACAATTTTGTCCCCAATTTTTGATTTCTAGCATATCTTGAGAATTATTAGACCAATGAAATTAAAAATTTGTAAGGACTCACCAGAGAACACACAGTTCAACATAATATTACTGTAATGATAAATTGAGTGAAATGTGCTGATTTATGAGGAAGAAAGCCAATTTTGCCCCAAACTTTGGATTTCCAGCACATCTTGAGAACTATTAGACCAATTCAATTAAAAATTTGTGAGGACTAACTGGAGAACACACTGTTAAACATAATATTTCTGTTATGATAAGTCCAGGGAAATTTGCTGATTTTTGAGAAAAAAGCTAATTTTGACCCAAAATTTGGATTCTACAACATCTTGACTTGCACACTATATGCAAAATTTTGCAAGGACCTGCCTAAGAATATAATAATCAGATAGATTACTTTTATATTGAGTAGAATGAAATTTGATGACTTTTTAAAAAAATACCAATTTTGTGCCAAAATTAGGATTTCCAGCATATCTTGAAAACTATTAGACCACTTAATTTACAACATTGTAAGAACTTACCTGAGGACACATTGTTCAACGTAATATTACTGCAAAGCTAGATCCAGTGAAATTTGCTGATTTTTTTTAAAAAAAAAAGAAAAAAGTTTTGCCTCAAAATTTAAATTTCACCATATCTTGAGAGCTATTTGAGCATTATACACAAAAGTTTGTAAGAACTTATCAATGAAAATATTCAACAAAAATGATCAAGATATATCACTTTTATCACAACTTGGGTGAAATTTGCTGAATATTTAGGAAGAAAAAGACACTTTTGCCCCAAATTTGGATTTCTAGCATATCTTGAGAACTTTTAAACCTATAACATAAAACTTGGCAAAGACTTACCCTGATAACTTGTACAGTATGGGAAAATTAACTTCAGTCTGCTAATTTTTGAGAAAGCAAGCCAGTAGTAATTGGGGTCAAAATTTTCTATTTCTAGCATATCTTGAAAACTGAACAACAAACTTAAAACTTTGTATGGAACCACAATATTCAAGATACATGGTAAACTGAGTGACATTTGCAAATTTATGAGAAAAGGAAAAATTGCACCAATTTTAGATTTTCAGCACATTTTTAGTACTGTAAGCATTTTAATTTTGCAAGCACTCACTGGAAAACAAATTCTTCAAGATGTATCACTCTGATGCTAAATTGCATGAAACTTGCTGATTTTTAGGAAAAAGGCCCACTTTGCCATGAGAATAGATTCATTGAATGTCTATTTACATATGGCCATGTAAACTTGATCTCTAAATGGTAGCACTAATAGCCTTGTGATTAAGACCAGGAATAGAATTTTTAGGCAAAATGATTTTATCTCAATGGCCAGGCCATAAGGAAAGTAAACATAACATCTCAGCCAATAACCACAATACTTACAATTTGGCGTTTGAACATTCCTGGCGATAATGAGAACATTTTTTAAGTCAAATGATAATTTTAGGAAAACCGGGTCCAGAGACAGGCAAATTGGGGACTAACATGCGAATAACCCATAGAGGGTTGTTCTAAATACCCTGCTCTATCTCTTACCAATTAGCCTAATTTCTAACCCTAAACTAATAATCCAACATTATAATTTTGTAATTATACCAAAGTACAATATACACAGATTCTTTTGGGCAGTTATTGTTATCATTACTAGAACCAAAGTAGTGGCACTATGCTGGACATGCTACCCTAGAGATCAATATCACCATTTTACTTCAGTACTGCTGCGTATCACCATTTTATGTTTGCAAAATATTTAAGGTTTGCATGTGGTTCTATGTAGAGCTCTCTGACATGAGGTTGCAGTAAACTGTTATAAATCCCCATGGATGTCTATGCCCTGTATTTAAGTCTTTGTTAAAATCAATGCATTATGGAGAAGAGATATCCAGCTCAGTGGATTGCCCTCTTGTTTTTATATTCTTTACCTAGTCACATTTGCAAATAAGATGTGGGGATGTGTCTGGAAGTTCAGAGGAAACAGAATGATGTGATTTCGTATTCTTTTTTTGACAAGCAGTTTAACAATTTATGTAGTTGATTAAGTTTGGGTGTACTAAAACCAATATTTCCAAACAAAGATTGAAAAGACAGCAGACTAATTTTTCAAATATTTTCAAACAAAGCCAAGTCAACTGAAGACTATATTAGGTAGGAGATAAGTGAATCTAAACATTTGAAAAGGAAGACCTCAATAGATTATTGTAACATATATGAAACTTTTTTTCTTTTCTATGCTTCTATTTCTTGAAAATTATTTTCTAATAATAATTCAAGCCTTGCTAGTCTCTGCGATAATCAAATGTTAGCACTGGTAGCTGAAGAATATCATGTGTTGGATACGAATGAAGGAAATTACTTCCTAGGAGTAAACCAGAAAAGTAACAGGACTTTGTGATTCCTTGCTTAAGTTCATGACAATAGTTACCAGCAAACTGCATCCAGATCAATACATAGTTACAAACAACACATCGAGGTTTGAACTTCATGAAACACATTAGTGATCATTTACTAACAGAGGACAAACCTTACAAACCAAACAAAAATTTCTAGCAACTATATTCCCTTCTTGAGATATTGCTACAAGATTTTCAAACTACGACCACTACGAAACTCAACTACCCCTTTCATATACGGAAACCTTGTAGTTCTTGATGAGTAGATATCCCTTTCATATATGGAAACCTTGTAGTTCATGATGAGTAAATCATCTATGTTGTTTATGTTGGAGTAGGTTGCACTATTCAATCAGGGGATTCTAGCATTTAGCTGTCACACAAACCACTTCACAGCTATAACATGTGAGAAATCTTTTTGCTCCAACATTATAGCAGTAGCTCCAAGTCCAACAATTAACTGCAAACTCACTGATAAACTTTGTGCTTGTTGAGGGTGAAAAGAAGGTAGTCAGTCAGTTGTTCATGGCCAACCATATGATCTCTTAAAGTTCCTGCAAACATAAACATAATCAAGAATGGTGTCAAATTTTTACTTTCAATACATCACAAATCTTGCCAAATTTGTTGTCTATTATGACCTTCATGCAATGAGATGCACACAAATTTCACTTCCTGTTTATTGTTTCAACTATGAACTTACCAACTAATGCAATCTTCATTCCAACCTCTACATCTCTAAGAAATGGAGTCATGACACCAGGAGTATCCAGAACATACACAAGTGGATTGGCAGAAACCTGAAATTTTCAAAAATGTAGACACCCAAAAGTAAAAACTGTGCAAGCTGACTGGTTTGAACTTTGTGAGAGTGACAGCTTTCAAACAGTTTAAGGATTAAACTTAAGACATATTTCTATTGGAGGAACAGCCTTTCTACCGTACAACTCAAACCAAAGAGAAAACCTTTAATTTTATTTAAACCATAATTTAAATCACAAAGTTTCAATTAAATTCTCCACTAACTGAATCCATATTTCCAATGATGGCAAGGGTTATTATTTTTTAGAGTATGTGTAGTTGTGAGAAAGACCACACTCTCACTCTCTATGAGCAACATGCATTTTGCAAATATTATTAAACTAACTTGACCTCAGAACAAAAATGTCACTAAATTTAAAATTTATTGATAATTTTTTTTCTTGAAGTATCATGTTCACAAGGTTTTCACAATTTCACCTTTCTTGACCCCAAATGACATTTGACTGCCACAAAAAATTATGCACTTCATGTGCTCAATATGCTAAACCTACAGATCAAATATGAAATTTGTCCAAGAGATATCATGTTTTCAAGTTACGTATCACAAACATACACACACACATGCAAGCACACCCACACCATCATGATGGCAGAGATTCCTTGCCTGTCTTTGGCAAGGAATAAAACCCCAACCAGTACACCTACAATACTACTTACAATCAGTATACACAAATGCATTGTGAATTCATTACAAGGATTTTTTCATTAATCTGACATATTGCATAAGACAAGTAAGTGTAATATGCTTGATTATTGTAGTATTGCAGTAATGTATCATTTGAGATGTACAACAACATCTGCTAACCTAGGATAATGACTGATACTGTAAGCATCCATTAGAACATCCACAACTGCATACTACAGAGATATCCAAGAGCTTCACTACATGCCAAATATTAAATCTATGCAAGTTTTCCTTCTTAAGATATCATATATACAGGGTTGTCTTGACTCTCAACTTGAACCCTGCTGACCTGAAATGACCTTTAACCTTCATAAAACTAGGCTATTTAAACTTATTAAAGTAACTCTACATACCAAAAACAATATCTGTATAAGCTTCCCTTCTTGAGATTTTCTGTTTACAAGGTTTTCACTCATTGACCCTTGTTGACCCCCTAACCTTTGAACTCCACCACAATCAATAGAGCTCTTGCACTCAATAAGATACACCCACTAACCAAATATGACAAATGTGCAATTTTCCCCTCCAGATATTGTGTTTACCAATTTTTCACTATTTGACCCCTGTTGACCCCAAATGAGCATTGACTCCACCAAAAACAAGAGGTTTCTTGTACTCAAATAAAGCTCACCCATATAACAAATACGATATCCCTTCAAAGTTCCCATCTTGAGATATTGTGTTTACAATGTTTCCACTATGCATCCACTATTGACCCCAAAAAGACCTTTGATCTCCACAAAAATCATCGGGGGTTCTTGTGCTCAAATGATACAACTACATACCAAATATGAAATTTGTACAAGTTTCCCTTCGTGAGATATTGTGTTTTTTATGAAGTTTTCACCTTTTGACCCATGTTGACCCAAATAACCTTTGAACTCCACCAAAATCACTAGCCTTTTTGTACTCAATAAGGTTCACCCACATACTTAATATGCAATTTGTTTAACTTTGCTACCTTGAGATATCATGTTCACAAGGTTCTCACAATTTGACCCCTGTTGAATCTAAATGAACTTCTTGAACTTTATTAGGTTCACCAACAAACCAAACATAAGGTTTATACAAGTATTCCTTCTTGACATATTGTTTTTACAAGATTTTCACTATTTTACCCTGTTGACCTCAAATGACCTTTGACCTCCACCAAAATAGTAGGCTTTTGTACTTAATATGGTACACCTACATACTAAATATGACATCTGTACAAGTTTCCCTTTTTGAAATATCATGTTTACAAGGTTTTCACAATCTAACCTCTCTTGATGCCAAATGACCTTCGACCTCCACCAAAAACTACGGGCTTGTTGTACTTAATACTGCACACCTATATACTAAATGAAATCTGTGCATGCTTCCTTTCTTGAGGTATCATGTTAATAATGTTTTCACTATTTGACCTCTGTTGACCCCAAATGACCTTTCATCGTGACCAAAAAACGATAGGGTTCTTGCTCTCAATGTGGTACACCCACATGCCAAATATGAGATCTGTAAAAGCTCCCTTTCTTGAGATATGGTGTTTACAAGGTAGGCATCATAAACATACATACACACACATACAAGCACATCCACATGATTACAAAGGTTATGATTTGATCAAAATAAAAAAGAAAGAGAAGAAGGCTGTCAAAGTTAAGTGAGTTAGCATGGCTAGCTTAAACGGTTGATTCTGAATGTGTTATGAGCTTTCTTATCATATGGGTCTTGGAACATTTATCTTGTGAAGCACAATGTACAGGTTTAGCTACACTTGAAATGATGACAAGTTAAGAAAGTTGCACATAATATGTAATGGGAAAGTTTGTAACAATAAGTTTCGAAATGTGGTTAAGTGAGAATGGTTATTTGTTACGTTATTCTACTGAGACCTACAGAGCAGCTTCTGAGAGGGATTGGCTATTGAAGAAGACTGAAATTCCATAAAACTGGAAAATGGGAAAAAGGGAAAATGGGGAATGTTTCTCCTTATTGGTGAAATTTTTATATTTTTAGCATGTTCTGTCTAAAAGTTGTAGTGATGAAGAAATTTTACTTTTACATTGCACTATGAAAATTGCATTATGAGACTGGTGTGATGTAGACAGATAGACATAACTGCTTAGGTATCATATGATTTTGTTTTTCTTACAGTACCTCCAGAGATGTGACCTTGATTTCCACAGTATTTTAAGAATAATCAACAATAAAAAGTCTTTATCTTCCACTGGTGTCAAATTTTAATGTGAAATAAGCACTTAATTCAAAGAACAACAGACTTCTTACAGTTCTTACAGTATTTGCTGGTATTACATGACATTTTGTTCCTTTTGGAGCATCTGAAAATCTAAGCAGCTGGAGCTGTGTTTCTTCAAAGCAATTATCTTGACTTATGAAGAAGAGGTTGTAATGGAGACCGATGTTTCAATTTATCAAAGGAATGCAAGTAGGCTACAGAAGAGGCTTAGTAGTTCAAGAAGAGAGATAAACTTAAATGATGATTGTCCCATGTTGGCATGACTTGAGTTTTGATTTAGTCTACAACTGCACTTTCACTAAAAGGCCATATTAAAGTTGGTCAATATCAAAAGTACAATGAACATTCATCAGTTTAGTGGCAGAAAAAAATCCTATTCTGGTATTACCCCAAAGTTTCGAAAAGTTACGTGAGCTGCAAAAATTGTAGGCATATACACATTTGCAATTCCTTGTGCAAATCACAAAATGTATGTGATTCACAGCACATCTCTGTTGAAGACATCGGCAGTTTATTTCAACAGCTGAAAAAATATCTTCAGGCTTCTCGTAGCCAAAGATTGAGTGTTGAAAGCTGTTGACCCAAACTGACATCTGACCATCACCAAAAAACAATCAGGATCTTGAACTTAATATGGTACACATACAAACTAAATATGAGATTTGTTTAAAACTTTTCTTCATTATATATCATCTTTACACTGTTTTCACATTTTTATCCCTGTTGACGCCAAATGTCCTTTGAACTCCACTAAAACATATTCATGCACTCAATGTGGCACATATACACAAAATATGAGATTTGTCAAAGCTTTCCTTCATGAGATACCAAGTTTACAAGATTTTCACAATTTGACTCCTGTTGACCCAGATGACCTTCACCAAACACAATAGGCTTCGTATACTCAATATGGTGCATTTACACACCAAATATGAGATTTGTCCAACAAAAATGTTTACAACATTTCCACAATTTGAACCCCAAATGATTTTTGAACTCTACCCAAAACAACAGGGTTCTTGTATTCCATATATGGTACATCTTCCTCACAAATGTGAGATTTGTCCAAGCTTCCATTCTTGAAGTATTGTGTTTACAAGTAGGCATCACAAACATATACGAATAGACTCACACCTGAATTAACGCAAATGTTACGATGATCATTGAAAGCAATAATCCAATTTTGCTGTGAAAAATGAGAATTTCTCTTTTTCTTGAAAATTATGCAATTCAAGTAAAACTGGGTAATGACTTAATTATCTAAGAACACAATGCTCAAGATATAACGTTTGAATTTAAATTCACTCTTTAGTGGCAAATTGCCAAATTTTTGGCCGAAACTTGTTGCACTCATAGAATTAAAAACTCTTCAACATGGTGGTAATTTTATACTGTCACATCTATCAGTTCTCTCCATTTGGCTCCATCTTGAGGTTCATCATTGCTGCCATCATTACTCCTGACATTTGTCTGTGCAAATATCTGTCCATGTAGTGCTGACCATAGGCCTTACACTACACCTTTAAGTTATGATAGGTATACACATACATCTGGGCTCTTATTACTACTTGTAGCATGAGGCACCCTAACATAAAATATTGACCATACTATTACGTTGGTATTCGATCTTTACTTGTTCCATATCTTCCGAATTTTGAGTTACTGGTTTCAAGCTCAAAATACTCAATTATATCTTTCCTTTAAATTAGATGATCCTTGTGCTGAACATTCCGCCCGCCATTGCATTGAAAAATGTGTGTCTGACATAAAATCTTGGATGACTTCAAATAAACTGAATGATGAGAAAACAGAATTT
Source organism: Stichopus chloronotus (assembly GCA_021234535.1). Classification (NCBI taxonomy): domain Eukaryota; kingdom Metazoa; phylum Echinodermata; class Holothuroidea; order Aspidochirotida; family Stichopodidae; genus Stichopus; species Stichopus chloronotus. The sequence goes on along the minus strand of CM037838.1, from coordinate 4,120,249 downwards.
ATTGTTGTCACTTCTAGACATAATCAAGCCAAAATACAAACCCAACAGATGCAAATTGGTGACTCCATTATTCAACCTTCCATTGCTGCTTGCAATCTTGGTGTAATCTTTGACAATACCTTGTCCATGGAAAATCATGTTAAGAAGCTCTGTCAAACTGCTTTCTTTCATATCAGCAACATGAATAGTATTCGCAGGTGTTTACCTGATGATTCAGTGGCCTTAATTGTTCATGCCCTTATAACATCCAGGCTTGATAATGGTAACTCCCTGTTGTACGGTATTTCCGACAAGTTGATAAGAAAGCTTCAGTGTGTTCAGAATGCAGCGGCCCGGATTTTAACAAATGCTGGAAAACACGATCATATTACCCCCATCTTGAGACATCTTCACTGGCTTCCAGTCCGGCATCGTATTGACTTAAAAATAATTTTACTCACTTGGAAAGCGTTAAATGGCAATTGGCAAATGGTTTATCTAGCAGAACTCCTCAAACCATATTCCTCAGGTCGTAATTTAAGATCGGCAGGAAAAAATCTTATAGCCATCCCAAGAACTTCAGCAGCTGCTGGCAATAAGGCCTTTTCTGTTGCTGCTCCTAAACTCTGGAACTCTCTTCCATTGGACATTTGCAGTTGCACTTCTTTACATACCTTCAAGAATTATCTTAAAACCTATTTGTTCTCTATTGCTTTCAATTAATCTGTTCTGACTGGTGTTTTTCCTATATATATTTTCATGTTCTTTGTGATGATCCGTACCTTACCTTTTTGCGCCTCGGATTATGTTACATAGATAGATGGCACTTCATAAATGCACAATTATTATTATTAAGCTGCTTAGCACTGTTTCTTCTTTTCTGACATTTTACACAATAAATTTCATGCTATGGTGTGTGATAATATGTGACATCTGTCAGGGTGCATAGAACAAATATATGTTTAACAGTGCATGTACATTTCTGTTTCTATTATTAAAAGTGTTGACCATCCTTGCCATAGGCCAAATATAAGTGTAAAACTAATGACATCACATGTTGTTGTTTGCTTCTTTTTCTCTCAGTGAACTTTTGCCAAACTAAACTACTGGAAACAGCCTTGATAAAAGAAAACTTCAATAAGAAAGTTCCTAAAACTAGAAATAATGAAAGTTTTCTTCAAAAGCTGTATTTATGTTAGTCTTTATGCAAAATCGATGCTTGTTGGGGTTGAGACATCCACTCTGTGGATTGTTTACTTGTTATTCACAGTAATCACTCATGCTGTCAGTTACAGCACAAATCAGCACACCTGTGATTGGCTTTCAATCTTACAACACAGAATTGGAAATATACTCATGGTTACCAACTAACTGCATTGTCAAGAGTTTGATGTGTAATCTCACTGAGAGTATTCATGTCACAAGTATCACAAACATTTGGGCTCATTGCAGATATAATGATGTATGAACATTCTTAAGCCCTGCCTACATGATCATACATTTGATCAAAACATCATCATACATCTGTATTACAATGTTCATCACCAAATGTGTGATTGTGAAGACAGGCTTCCCAACAAAGTTGAACAAAGTCCAACAGGTATGATAGTGTTCAAATATTTAGCTGCATGTTTCATTTCTTCAACAAATGTTCAGAACATCTGAACACTTTGCTGTCTATTCTTATAGTCTATTTGTTCATTATCTATGTTTCTGATATGAAAAATTGTCACCTAAACTTCCATATTACTCAATTTCTGGGATATTCAAAATTCAACAGTTTAGAACACTTTACGTGTGAGAAGTTTAGAACTTGTTTGCATGTCATATGCATTATATTGCACACATAGGTACAGTACTGCATGCTCCAAGAGGCAAACGGTGTCATACAGTCATATGGAGACGTTCATGGACATATGATATACATATGATTGTGCAGACTTTTGCATGATGGATAAGTTGTACGTGCACATTGTAGGAAGCTGTAACCTTACCATTATTTTATTCATGACAGACTTTGTTACTCCAGGATTCCTACCGACAGGTGTTGCTTTGCCTATTTAAAGAGAGTACAATGAGAGCAACAGTAAAAAGAGTATTACCACTTACTGTCATATTTGCATTTATCAAGTTGCATTATATAACGTTCTTGTTCACAATGGTACAAGAAACCAAACTCATTTTTTAAAGGTAGCCTACAAGAAAATATGTACAATGATATGTCACCTTTTACAATTATGGCTCCTTTACGGACTTCAAACATTTTGAAATAAAGTAAATAAAGGACAACAACATCCCAGTTAGCACTATATCAATTAAAATGAAGTAAGGTATAACAGTATAAAGGTACAACAGTGTCCACAAATAAGAAACAGACAGCCAACAAGGCTAGGTGATCCTTGCCATACATATAAAATATATTATCATAAGCATGAATCATGCACTTTCAAGTGTGAGGTCCATGAGACTTACCATGCTTGACATATCATGTTCATAGTGTTTTGATCTTTTTCCAATCTTTTGACAAAAAAATGACCTTTCTCCTACTTAAACAGAAGGAATCCTCTACCCTACATGACCATGTATACTTAATATGAACACTGTATGAATAATCCACAGGCCAAGATTTAGACCCTTTTTAATTTACCCTTTTTAAAATAGTACATTTGTAATGTTTTGACATTTTGTTACTACTGCATATGACATAAATGACCTGTGACCTTCACCAAAACCAACAGTCCTTCATTTGAGCAACTTGTGAGAATCCTCACAGTTATCCTTCTGAAGATACCGTGTTTACAAGATTTTGACCTTATGACATCTTGTGACATCAAATGTATGACCTGTGACCTCCAAGAAAATGGTAGAAATCTTATTCTCACCATAATACATTCACATGCCAACTATGAAATCTATCCAAGCTTCTAACCTTGAGATATTGTGCAGTTGTTGGACTTGACCCCATATGATCTTTGATCTCTACCAAAAAAAACAAAAAACAATACGGAACATCTACTCAACATAGGCTATCTACATGCCACCTTTGAGGAAAATTTTTCAGATATCATGTAAACAAGCAATGTCTCACACATATACATAGACCCTAACACACACACACACATCACCACAGAATGGACATTCCTTGCCTGCATTCAACAAGGAATCAATAAATGTAAAAAAAAAATGTCTTGCATGTTGGACATATTATTGTTTTTACCATAACTTTTAAGGCATGAACTTAACAGTGGTAAGCAAAGCTGATGTTGTTTTACATTACCTACACTTTTCAGGTCAAAATGTTTGCAGTGCCATTCCACATGACACCCTTCAGTTACACATAGATTTAACAGAACCTTACATTGAACAGGGCACAAAATAAGCTTCAAACCAGCAAAAATTCCATCAATACATTTTGAAAATGGAGGTCATAGTGGCAAATGTATATCCCAAGGAAGATCAAATGACAGCAAATTTTTTACAAAGTACAAAACCACTAGAAAAGTAGTAGAAAAACCGTAGCACCATTGGTGCAGAGGCTCATACCTCAACATCCTGAAGATACCATTTATGTATCATTATGTCAAATCATAGGCACCAGTGAGTATCACTATACCTAATCATCAACATTGTACAAGAGAATTTGTAGGACTGCACAATTTTCAGAATTTCATAAACTTGTGCTCCAACATTGCAGAAGTTTGATCTTTGTCAACAAATTAAAGTTGTAAAAATTTTAATGGGTACTACCAAATAACAATGCTTATAATCAGCATCACTATTCACATCCAATAATTATGGAAACTGTCAATTTTTACTAATTTTTCTTATTGGTTTGTACTGGCTATGGGTATATGAATTGGTACTAATGTGGAGAAGTAAATGGTCACGAGATTTCCAAACCCAATTTAAATCATTAGCAACTCACTCATTAATGGTCATTTACATGTGACTCATAATGGGCCCTCTTAGTTGAATATTGATCAGTTACTAGAAAAAGTGCCCCTTTAAGTCCATATACGGGCCAACATACCTGAGTGCAATACAGAGTTTCAGTTAGCATACCAACCAACACTGCCCAATTACTCAATTATCATTCATGCACGATAGGGATATTTGAGATGTGCAGGACAGTTTAAAGGGGCACTTTAATGGGAGAAGGAGAAGCAATTTGCAGAATTCCATAAAATGGGCCATTGGGCCCACATGGGGTCTTGGACTACCAATTCCTGAGCACACTGAAGGGACCACTAATTGAGCATCATTGTGACAAACCATCAACATTGTACAACATAATCTGTAGGAGAAGAAGCATTTTGTAGAACTTCATAAAATGGACCATAGGGTCCACATGGGACCTTAGACTGAAACTTTTTTGTACACCCCAGATGAAGCACCACCTAGGGATTATTGAGTTCAAGTTAAATATAAATCCATGGATGCATGTGTGAGAAGCAACATTTTAAACAGAATTTCACATAAAGGGCCACTGGGCCCACAAGGGACCTTGGACCAAGTGAACATCATTGTGACAAACCATCAGCATTGTACAATACAATCTCTAGGAGGAGAAGCATTTTGTAGAATTTCATAAAATGGGCCAAAGGGCCCATATGGGACCTTGGACCAAAAATTCCTGAACACCCTAAATGGTCCACCACCTATGGAACATTGTGTCCAAGTTTCAGACAAATCCATGAAAGCATGACGGAGGAGAAGCATTTTGAACAATTGTGAACAGAGAGAGATAGAGTGACGCCGCACTATTACAATAGCTCACACCAGCTAGCTGGTATGAGCTAAAAACCGTTACAGTTTATTAAGGTTTCATTCTAAAGATATGAAGGGAAATTCAAATTCAGGCTTTTATTCTGCAGCTTGTACATTCTTCATAAACAACAATTTAACATTTGTTGTAAACGGCTGTCTAATCTTCAAAAACTTGCACAAAAACATTCTTGTGGCTCTTCAAAACTCTTCTTTCCCAGAGAGCTAATTCAAAGCTGTAGATTCCATAGCAATGGTTTCTCTTTGATTCAACAAATTTTGACTCATATTAGCTTAGAAACCATGCACTGTGGGTAAGTAACAAATATGTAGACGGAGTGACATAAAACAGGAACCAAAGAGCACTGTGGTTTCTTGCTCAGATGTAATGTAAATTATGAAGAAGAAAGAGCATCTTGCATGATTCATACAATGGTCCATTTCTGAACATGAATCCTCATATCCTGAACACCCCATGGTAACCGTAGTGCTAATGTGACAGACCTTTCACTTTGGTAACACTAGAGGAGCACCAAGGTTCCTTGCGTAAAGATCATTAAACTGTTTTCATTTAGTCGATACCAAGGGTAATCCATGATTTGTCATAGCCCAAAAAAGTTTGAGCCCTATTTTGTCCCTAAGAACCCAAAGGCACTTGAGTACCATAGTACTAATCTGCAAAGCTTTCAACATTGTAACATATAATCTGTAGAAAAACTATATCTTTTCAAAATATAATAATTTATGGCCCGTATGCTCCATACGACCCATTTTCCAGTTGGACCCACAAATGATGACCACTGCTAAGGGAACCACTACCGCAATGCTAATTTGGGAAACCTTCACAATGTAAGGCAAACTATGCAGGAAAGGATGATTTCATAAAATGGTCCAAGGTATCTCCTGAACACCCCAGGTCCACTACCACCCTGCTAACTTATCATAATATGCAGAAAAGAAGCATTTTGCATGATATCACAATATGGGCCACACGGCCTATATGGGACCAATAATCCTGAACAATGTGAAGAAACCTCTACCATAGTAGTAAAGTGACACAATTTCAACTTAAATACAATACCACACAATGTAACTTATATACAATGCCACACAATGTGTAGGTGAAGAGGTAGCATTTGGCATGATTTCAGAAAATAGCCCACTACAGACCTTGGACCCTAAAAATCTTGAATATCTCGGGTTCCACTACCACAAACCTAATTTGACAAACCTTTAAGCAAAATATGCAGGAAAGCATGATTTCATCAAATGGTTCACATGGCCCCATATGGGAGCAATAATCCTGAACAACGTGAAGGAACCACTACCATAGTAGGAATGTGACATAGTTTCAACTTTATACCATACTATCTGTAGGAGAAGAAGCATTTTGCATGAATTTGTAAAAGGGCCCATATGCATGCACACAACAATTCTGAAAACACTGCATTCCACTGCCACAATGCTAATTTGACAAACCTTTCACATTGTAAAGAAAATATGCAGAAAGAAACACTCTTCATGATTTCATGAAATGGTCCATATCGGAACAATAATCCTGAACAATCTGAGAGAAACCTCTACCATAGTAGTAATGTGACACAATTCAACTTAATACAACACAATCTGTAGGAGAAGAGGTATTTTGTACGATTTCACAACCTGGACCTCGAACTTGAAAATCTCGAACACCCGAAAGACACACCACCATAATGCATCCATACACCAAAAATAAACTTTGTCCAAACTTTAGAACTTGAGGCATTGTGTTAAAAATGTTTTTAAAGTTTTGTTCCCATGCCAGTAGATGATCTTTGACCTCCACATAAAACAGTAGGGCACACCTCAATATGCAGACCTACACACCAAATTTGACTTTCATCTGACTTTTCCTTATTTAAGTTAGAGCATACCAAAACAAGTATCACATATGCACAGAAACTAACACACACTCATCCACTCACACCCCCTACCCTGACTGGATGGGCTAACTAACTGATGCAAGGAACCAACAGTAAAAGTTACAGGAGCCTAAAAATGTGTACAAAGCAAGACAGTAAATGCATACTGTGAATACTAATCAGAACAAGAAAAAAAAAAGAATGATAATAATAATAATAAGATGAACAACAAATGCATACAATGAAAGAAAAATATAAGAAGTTGAAAGTTAGAGATAAAGAATGCAAACAGCTGAAAGACAGCTAATATAGTAATACAGTAAAACCGTGTATATCCCAACCCTGTTAATCCCAAATTCTTTTTAAGTGAACTGACCGCTTGGTTTTGCAATACTGGCAGCGTACACAAGCTATGTCAATTTCAGCCTAGGTTTGACATTTTGTCTCTCTGTTTTACTTTTCTGATCCCCACCCATTTTTATTGCCGCAGAAGACCAGACTTTTCAATGTTAATCTTCACTATCCTCTTTAACAGTAAATAAAGCTGGAGAATAAATAATATAAAATTACTCTAATTCTTTGTGTCTTTTGTTCCTTGGTTTTCCATGTAGAGTCACAATAGGATCAATAGCCTACTGAAGTGCACTAAGCCAAAGGCTGTTCATACACAGCCCTACTAGTATCAGTGCTGCCCAACAGATGTTCTCTTCACTCTTATCAATGCAGTGATTAAATAAACGACTGCACAACAGAATGTCAATCAGACTAAAATGATGGGTGTTGTAGGTGAGATGATAGCAAATTAATGATAAAGATGAAACCCCTTTCATCCGAACTTTTCCAATATCTGAACAACATCTGGTATTGTTCTGATAAACAGGGTTTTACTGTACAACAAAACCGACATTGATAAATTTAATAATTCTCATCATAAGAAAAAGGATAAAAATAAAAACTAGAGCATCAATGGTGCAGAAGCTCATACCTTCAACCAAGTATCTGTAAGTTATGTAAAACCTAGAACACCCCAAATCACTAAAAACACCATGTAGCTACCATTGACAGAGTACTGTTATGACAAACCATCAAAACTGTATAAGAGAATCTCTAGTATGAGAAGCATTTTGGGGAATTTCATAAAATGAGCCAAAGGACTCACATGGGACCTTGCAACCAAAATTACTGAACATGCTGAGGGCACCACTAATGGAGTATCATTACAGCAAAACATTAAGATTGTACAAAGAATCTGTCAGAGGAGAAACATTTTGCAGAATTTCATAAAACAGGCCAAAGGGTCCACATGGGACCTTGGACCCCAAATTCCTGACTACACTGAAGGTACCACTATTGGAGTATCATTATGACAAACCACCAACACGGTAAAAGAGAATCTGTAGAAGGAGAAACGTTTTGCAGAATTTCATAAAACAGGCCAAAAGGTCCACACGGGACCTTAGACACAAAATTCCTGAACACCCTGAAGGTACCACTATTGGAGTATCATTATGACAAACCATCAACATTGTACAAGGGAATCCGTAGGAGGAGAAGCATTTTGCAGAATTTCATAAAATGAGCCAAAGGGGGCTTCTGTCCAAAATTCCTGAACACCACAAATGGTCCACCACCCAAGCAACATTGTGTGTGAGTTTCAAACAAATCCATGAAAGCATGTAGGAGGAGAAGCATTTTAAACAATTGTGGACAGATAGATAGATTTTTTTATTAAAAAAAAATAGGAAAAAACATTTTCAGTAATCTAAATTATGAAGAAAAAGGAGCATTTTGCATCTTTTGTACAATAGCCCACAGGTCCATTTCTAACCATGATCCCTCATATCCTGAACATCACACAGTTACCTTAGTGTTAAAGTGACAGATCTTCTACTGTTAACACAAAATCTGTAGAAAAAGAAACATATTTCATGATTTATTAAATGGCCCATTTTGGAGATTGGACCCCAAATATGACATGATGGAACCATTTCCATAGTTCTGATATGACCAACCATGAACAAACAGTGTTACATACAATCTGTAAGAGAAGTATTTTGCATGATTTCATAAAATGCTGGCAATTGTGCATGTGTATCTGGTCATCATCCTTCCACAATTGCCAGCTTTTTGGTCTTGTGGCAAAATTTTTTTTGAAAATTAACAAAAATGTTTTTGTGAATCTCCTTAATACAAATCTGATATGTAACATAACTTTATTGTTATTCACATAATGCTACTTAGCATCCAATGCTAGCCTTTGGTTGTGTGAATCTCTTAGCCTTTTACTTGCCTTGATATCCCAAGGTTGGGGCATTTTCCCCTCTCCCAAGGTGTCTTGGCTTTCATTTATCTGAATTATTTAGGCTGAGTGTGGAACTGAGTGAGGGCATTCGTTTTCCCTCATGCTGGTTCCAGGCCAATATAGTTTTCCTTAGCCTTTCCTTCAAGTATGAAGTGATCTTAGGATGTTTGTTCCTTGTGCAAGAGGCTCTGCCCTTTCAGTTCATGGGACAGCCATTCCCAATGCCCTAGGTGCCAGCTTTGTGAGGTATTCTGTGCGCAGAATGCCGTTCTTGGTCATCAGATTGTTGGGCTTCTACTGCTGAGTGGCTTCAAAAGAGCAAGGAGCAGAAGGGCAAACCTGCCATCAAAGAAAAAGAAAGCTGCGGCTTCTTCTCACCTAGGAATGGAGTCTCAACAGATATCTGAGGACCATACCCATGACCTGGTAGCCAGCTTGAGAGCCAGTGGCCGAGAGCCATACCTGGGATTAAGGCCGTGCCCGAGAGCAGGCAACTGAAAGGAACACCCGGCATTCGAGCCATGCCCGGAAGCCGGCCACCAAAAGCTGTACCTGGTCCTGCAATCAACCTCTTTCCAATTCCACTCGGGCTGCAATTTGAGATGGCGCAAGACCGAGCCAGAGCAAAGAGGCCACAATCCAAGATGGTTCAGAGTCATTTTTGAGGCAGGCCCAAAATTTTGTGTGCTTTCATCAATGCTCAGTGAGCATTCCTGTGAGTGAACCCATGAATGTGTTGTGGACCACTGTTGTTTTTATTTAGATTCGTCCCCATCTTCTGGGGACTGACATTGAGCTGTTGTTCTGTAGTGGTGTCGCAAGATACTCTGACAAGAGTTTCCTTGAGTTGCAATTGCGACCAGGCAGCCTCTGAGGTGGAGGATGAGGAGCCTCTCCTAGGCACTGATGTTTGAATTGAGGCACGAGGCATTCAATCAGGCAGCCACGGTGCTGTACTCTTGGTTACACTCTGGATCCGGCAGCAGAGGCACCAGCTTCACGACGCACGTTAAATGCGGCTTCTGCAGTTCTGCTGGCTTTTATCCCAGTGGACGGCAAGTGTGGCCAACTGTTTCAGGCATTAGCTTCTGCCGGCCAGTGGACAGCCTTCTAACGGGACCTGCAGTTTGCTTTTTAAGGTGAAGAATCTGACCGAGCCACCCTTTTTTTTGGTGACGCACATTCCCACAGGTATTAGGGAACGGTTGCGTGTGGCGGGCACCCTTGATGCTCAGGATAGGTTTAGAGACAAGACATCCTACCGCCTAGAGTCCTCTATGTACAATGTTGATCATGTATCTTGTGGAGGCTTGCAGTGTGCCAAACATTGTCATTGTAATTGTTTACTTTCTGAATCACTACACCTAGAGTCAGAATGGCTACGACCCAGGCCTAACAAAAGCCTATATCAGAAAGAATATTTTTTACAAGAGCCAAACGGGCACTGTGGTTCCTTGCAAAGAAATTAGGGCAAGTGAAAAGCTGGGTCATCAAAACTGGGGACCCAAAAATTGGGGCTATCAAAACTGGGGCCCAGAAATGGAGTCCAAATCAGGTCCAAAAATGTAGGCCCATCTGTACAGTGTCCCCATTGAATTAAGAAATATACCACATGTTTAAATAATTAAAAAAATTGGGGCCCAAAAATTGAGCTCAAACTGGGTCCTAAACATTTTGGGCCCATGTATAACCATTAAATTAACAAACAACTAAACATGTTAAAATATAAAGAATTAAACAGTTTCCCATTTTTTCAAATCTAAGGATAATGCAAATTCAATTGGTACGCACATTGACTATACTGGTTACCATGCTGTAGTTGTGTACCAACTGCTAAACTAACAACTCACTATACCATGTTTAAACACATCGGCTGAAACTGTTCCCCAACCCATTTTAATCTATAAAGATAATGCAAATTCAACCATTACATACATCAGCTGATGGTCTTCTAAGCTACCATAGCACTTAAACAGCAACAATTTTCCAATGACCAAAAAAAAAACCACAAAATTTTCCCCCCTCTATCAATGAATTTCACAGGGATGTGAATCTGTCAATAACAGACACCCATATCAAGTTCAAAACAAATCTGACCCACAGTTATGGAAACATGGCATTTTTAAGATTTTTGTATGATCCTATTAAGATGCAGGATATGGACACCATAAACAGTAGGGCACTTACACCCACTATGATGGATCAGTACACCAACCTGAGAGAATCTATAAAGAAATGCTATTTCAAACTTGACATACATTCACTGATGGTCCTCCTAGGCTACCATAGCCTAAAAACAGCAAAAAGTTTCCAATGACCAAAATCCCATTGAGTTAACTGTGTCACTAAAACCACAAACTGCCAATGGGAATTTCACACTGAAGCCCATAAGCTTTTCAACTAATTTGTACGGTAGCTTATAATAACCACAATAATGGTGTTAAGGCTACTATTTTGTTTTTAGTATTTTGTTTTAGAGTAAAAAATTATCCCTTCCTCTCTATTGATAAGCATTAAATTTCACAGTGTTTGACCCCATAACCCCATTAATATGCAAGATTTGGACACCAAAAAACAATAGGACACTTCTATGCACTATGACAAACCTGTACACCAAGTATAAGTTTTATCCAACTTGCCCATACTAAGTAAGAGCGTACCCAAGATCTGTCACAGACACACACACACACGCCAACCTGCCTGCATAGGTTCCTCTTGCTAACGCAAGGAACCAAAAATGATAGGCAAATCTCGGCTACTGATACATTGTATGTGTACTCTTACTGCTAACTGAAAGCTTAGAGGTAATTCTCTATAGTGTGCAATGTAAATAAACCATGCTTGACACAATATGGTCCTCATGACAGAATCAGTAGCTACTGCACTCAATTGTTGTGTGTATGTAAACAATAGGCTCCAATTGTTCCCTCCCTTAGAGCTTATTGCCTGCAACTCAACAAAAGTCAAATTCTGCAGAATATGTCATAGCCAATACGAAAAACATTGTATAAGGCCCATTCTTGCATGCATTAGTTTTCACATCCATTCCCAATGGTCTGTTTGAGTTTAAGTAACAGTGATTGGCTGCTGGTTTTTTTCATCGGATACAGAAATTATGTAACTGCAGGACATGAATCTGATAATATGTACCTTTATAGCCCATTAAAGCTGGAATATGAGTTGTACTGGCAATCACCTGGTCATCTACCTTTGTTCTCCATTAGTGTTTAAAGGAAGAAAAATTAGGCAAAAAGAGCACCTGTTATAAAATCTGAAAGAGAACTTTGCATTCATCTTCCAGATATTTGAATAAGAAAATTGTCTCAACATTTTTGTTGGCCCTACAAAATTCAGACTCTTCAAGAGACCCTAGCAGTCAATCACTATTACCTGAACTCAAACAGACCTTTGGGAGTGGATATGAATATTAATGCATGCAAGAATGGAATGTAGAGTCCATACTCTGGGTATTGTTTGTAAAATACGCTGTTGAAGTTTTGTGAGTAGTTACCTATATATTTACACTCATGTTGGTGTGTTGGCGTAATACACCAGGTATTAAAAGACTAATGGAAATCAGAGTACTGTGAGTCTAAAATCAGTAGGAAGTAGCCACAGCAGAACAGGGTAAGAGGATTGGGTTGGGAAGGGAGTGAATAGAAGATAGGCTGTATTGCCTAATCATTTTAGTCCAATAGCATAATTCTTAGATAAATGAGAAGATTAAATCAGAACATACCTGTTTGCAGTTTGATCTTCATTTTATGAAAAGTGGTGATCCAGTGAGTGGTATAATGTGAGTGGTATAATGTGAGTGGTATAATGTGAGTGGTATAATGTGAGTGGTATAATGTGTGTGGTATAATGTGAGTGGTATAATGTGAGAGAATCCCTCCCAGCAACATCAGTCAGTCTTAACAGCAGATGAGGACAGAGTACAGGTTCACCAATACTTAAGGTCTCTGGCACTGAAAGGGGTAGGAGTGGTCGGCACATTATATCACTCACTCACCACTATTCATGAAATGAAGATCAAACTGCAAACAGGTATATTCTTGTGAAATCTTTTCATTTCACTACATAGTGTTCATTCCCGGTCTAATGTGAGATCTTCAAAGCAACTCTGGCCTCATCACAGAAACACTATTGTAGCCCTATAAAGCAACAAGTTACACTTACCTACTATAAGCACCTTTATAGGACATGGGTGTCTCAGACATACAAGACTTCTTGAAACTGTTCCAGAATGATCTGCCTAGACTGTATCAGACTGTCTCAACGGTTCGAAAAGTCCCAACAGCATCAAACTTTATAAATGAACATAAAAACTTGTAACAAGAAAGAACTATTTACAGTTTATGTACATAAAGAGTCAGATTCACTCCTTTAAAGGTTTGCCATTGAAAACCCTTCAGGACTTCCTTGAGGTGGCTTACTATAATATTTTTAAAAGGTTTGTTCCTTAGTCCATCCGGCTCTTGCAATTATCTCTTATAATGGCACAGATGAAGAATGTGCTTTGGATACTGCAGAGGCTCGACAAGGATGTGGTTTAAACAAATTCACATTTATTTACTCCTGCTCTTTGCATGATTGTTCTAAGCCACCTGCCAATTGTGTTTACAGAAACCTGCAAATGGGGCTTCTTTTAACTAACAGAAAAAGCTGTTTCCTTGCCTCTACACAGGTTCTTTTAAGGCACTCCACAAAATAATTGTACACACATAGTCTGCAATCTGGTGGATAAGAAGACAGTTCTATCTTCAGTCCATGGTTACCAGGTTTGCTGGTTTTCAAAAGGTTGCTGACATAAAATGCTAATTTATTCCTTGTAAATGTCACGTCCTTTCTATTCAAAACATGAATGGTTTGCTGTCTTTGTGCTGTCAAAAGGGCCATATGAACACAAGTTTTGAAAGTTAGGTCCTGTAATCCTAGCTTCTTGGCTGGTGATAACTTTCTCAAGTAAGCAAAAACAATGCTTACCTCCAACACTTCTGTGTATCGTGGTAGGTATGGTTTAAAATATTTCATAATCAGAGGATGTGTCCCTAAGGTATAGGGGTTATAAAGTGTAACTACTGCTGATAATGCTGCCCTTGCCATATTCAGAGCACTGTAGCTTTGTGATGGCTAAAGCTGTGTGAAAAATTCTAATACGTCAGTAGCTGAAGATTGGACTGGGTTAGTGTTCCTCTGAGTACAAAATATTATCTTCTTTATATAGACTTTAGTGCATAAATCAATCACAGTGACTCCAATGCCTTTTGAGAGCAGAAATTTTGTCTCTTGCAAGGTCTCTATGGTGGAGTTTGCCATATTGAACACCAGGAAAGGTAGCAACAGCCAAACGTTTTGAGCAAAATTCTAGAATTTCTGCCTTCTTCACAGCAGTGAGCCCGACTCATAAGTTAACAGAATCTAAAATAAAGCAAAAGAAATTCAATTTCTTGGGTAGGTTTCAACAGAAATTTTTGGAAGTAAATGACAAAACCCAGTTCCAAAAAAACTTGTGCTACTTTCTGAACTGCAAGTGTTGCTTCCTCTTTTGTTTTTGATATCAAAAGTGTATCATCTATGTAGGCTATCACTGTTATATCAATATCATGAAGAGCAGAAAGAGATGGCTTCAGGATTTTTGTAAAAATTCTAGGTCCTGAGGTTAACCTATCAAGAAGGGCTCTAAACTGCCACAACTGGCCACCCCAAACAAATTTCAGGTATTTTCTGTGTTCTTCTGCTATTGGTACCGAATAATAGGCATCCTTCAAATCAACAGATGTCATAAAACATTCTTTTGTTATTAACTGAATTGCAGTTTTCAAAGTGTCCATCTTAAAATAACGGTATGAGATACTTTAATTGAGGCACGACAGATCTAAAATCATCCTGAAGCCACCATCTTTCTTTGGCTGTGTGCAAATGTTTGACATAAAACCATCATGATAATTTGATGGTTCCATAACCTTGAACCTGGCTAATTTTATGATTTCTTTATTCACAGCACTAGTTCTTCCATACTAAATTTGAAAGGGCTGGTATACTTAATTGTGAGGGGGAATCCCATTCTCAAATTAAAGTCTGTAGCCAGTTATGGCCTCCAAGATTACTTTGTTTGTAGTATAAGCATGCCAAACACTTTCAAACATTTTCAAAGACCCACCAAAATACTCTACATGGTCTAAAAGAACGTTAATATTATTATGCAAAACAGTTACCTCGGAAGTGCTTTCATCATTACGTGTAAGGTTTACATTCGATGGTCTGAGTCCATCGCATTTCTTTTCCCTCTCTTTGGCATAACCCTGGCTTCCTTTGGTATTCGGTATGGGCTGGAATTCAGCCCTAAAAAAGGACTGTGTGACTGTGACTGAGGCTTGGATCTTGCGAACCATCCTGCCCTCTGATAGCCAGTTAATCCCCTCAATGCAGTATTAGGTCACATAGGATTAAATCTATGAGTATAAGCTGAGCTAGGACTATAGAAGTAGCATACTTTTATTGATGGGGTCTTCATGACTGCTATGGCCTTATGTTCCTCATCTATTTCTTTTACTTTCTTTGGAATATCATCACCAAAGAGCCACTCTGTTGTAAGTTGCGATTCCTTGCACAGATGCGAATATCGCTGATAAAGATCTGGTCTGATGAGTTCTTTTCAAACATTATTGAGTTCGAACACAGTATTTGTGAGAAGCGCAACCGCATCTTGTTGGATTTCAGAGGGGTCACTGCTTACAAATGATTAAACCATAGTAATTATGCCTTTTACAAGTGGCTTTTGGCATCTTTGTAGTTTCAAGTCTAACAACCTTGACTTTGAGAGAACATTCTTTCACATAAGAGGATTGGCCTTCGGAACAAGAAAGTTATTAGAGTTACTTGGTGGGAGATGTTTATCCATAGTTTCTTTGAGGTACTTTTCCTTCAGTTTTGAGGACAAAAGATAATCTACACTTGATGCTAGCTGATCTAAAATGGGTTCGCCCAAGTTCTCTAGGGTAGCAAAGTGGGCGGCAAAACCCAAAGCTTTAGGCGGGTCAACCTCAGAGGATTTACCACGTGAGGCTTGACTTCCAGCTGGATCAGTATTCTCAATTCCCTCAACCTCAGCACTGCTGGGTTGCTCTGGCAGAAACTGTACTTCTGCTAGTATGGCTGGGGAGTCATAGATGCCATCATTCCTTCAATCAGACTCTCAAGTCAATCAGATTTCTCATGTGTCTGTATCTAGTACATTTGCCGTCGAAACAGTCAAACCGTTTACCTTCAGAGCCAATCGATGCTTACCCTTTTGGGAATAAGCCTTGTCTTTCGACTTTGTTGAAGCTGGCCTAGCGTTATGGCTGACAATAGTACTTAGGCTCATTAGTAACTGAGTCCGCTCGCATGTTGCATGCCTGGGACTGTTCAGTAGGCTCAAACGAGAAGGCAATACAGGTGATATAGGCCTTCAAATGACAGGATTACTGTTGGTGATTTTTGCACTACCTTCACTTGCGTTCTAAAAGCTTCCCCCTTTCAATATACCAAATGATATAAAATGTATATGAAAGGAAGAACACTACTGCTTTTTATTCCTGTTATATTTTCACTTCCGTTGTTCCCTGAACCCTTACATCTTTGTATCCTTGCTTAGATGGTGAAATCTGCTAGTGAAAGCCAGCCTCCCGAGTTCAAGAAAGAGACAGCTGGTGGCAAAGAGACTTGCAATGGAAGCTGGAATAACCATCAGTGACAGTTTGAAGTGCCACTGAAAGTCTTTGCCGAAAGAAACCATCAATGAAGTAAGGGACTTTTACTGCTGTGATATCTCCCATCAAGTGCCAGGTGTGCAGGGTAGGATACTTGTAAGAGGGAGGGACAAAATCTTATGTACAACCCAGACATCTGTTAATGTCAGTTTGGGAAGTCCACTGGTTTTTCACAGAAGAAAACCCAGATATAGAGATAGGCAAGTCAAAGTTTGCAGGCTTAAGACCTTGTTATGTGCTGTGTGCATCTAACACCCCAAGAAATGTGAGCCTTTGCGAAAAGCATGAAAATATCAGCCTCCTAAAAGATTTCCATTCCAAATTGCCTGATTTAGTTCAACTATTAAAGTATGTTGGAATGTGTGTCACAGAAGGGTATGTTCGGAGATTGCAGTGTTTGTAAAGATAAATTGTTGGAAATTTCTCGCTGTATTCCTACAGAAATAGAGCAGTAGATCATGTCATTCCATCAGTGGGGTGTAACTGATAGTTGAACACCAAGACATCACATGAAACAGTCTAAAGCAGTTAGCAGTTAACCTGAATGCCAAAATTCCAAAATTTTTGAAACAAATTTTTATCAAGAGACAGTAAAGTGCTACATATGAATGTGCCAAAGAAAGTGTAAAGGAAGAAGTTGTTGTGCTAGAGTTTCACTTTGCTGAGAATTTTGCAATGAATTTTCAAGATGAGGTACAATCAGCACATTGGCAGCAAAAGCAAGTGTCAATATTAACAGCAGTCACCTGGGCATGCAGCAGGTGTTTCCTGCCAGATTGTGTCGTCAGTATGTGCTCTTCTTTCCACCTTGATCACAGAAGTAAAATCAAAGCAACCTTCCACAAAGGTATTAGTTTTTAAGTGAGGGACCTGTCGTTCAGTTAAAAAACATATGTTTGCATAAATACAGTGTGCTGCATCACACACAATTGGAGTGGAGTTTTTTACCACATCTAATGGCATGGAGGCAGTTGATGGAGTAGGAGCCACTGTTAAGCAGGTTGTTTCAACAGCAGAGCTGGAAAGAAAGCTTGTATTAACAGATGCAAAAACATTTGTGAAAATTTGTCAATGACAATTTCCAACAGTGAGTGTGCTGTACATGTCAAGTGAAACTGTAGAAGAACACTACCAAACTATAGGATTTTGAGAAATATCCTTCCGGTAAGAGGAACACATGACATCCATCTTAAAACTTCGGATGGTGATGAAGGTGTAGTATCTAAGATATACGCGACTGCCCAACAATCAACATGCCATCTGAAGTTGTTTGAAACCATAACTGAGCCAGGGGGGTCAAACTCACAAATGAAAGCAGTTACCGCGGGGGACTTTGTTGTCATTGGTTATCAAACTGAATGGTATCAGAAGATGTGTTGGTGAGGTTTCCAATGGAGAGGATGATTTTTTATTTGTCAGTTTTCTGTGATGTCAAAATGCAAGTGTGTACACTTTTCCTAGTGTCCCTGATACAGATAAGGTCAAAAAAACGTGGTAGTAGAACACATGTGTCAGCCTAAGACTGACCAGCAGCAAAGGTATCATTTTTCAGAAGCAGTGGATGGTGAGTGATAATCTCCAGTTACTAACATCTAAAAACAGATTGCTTTTGCAGAGTAACAGTGGATCAGGGAGTTGCTATGTGACAAACAGCAACTTCCTGAATGGACCCATTGATTTCAATCTTTCCTTGGCAGCTTATAACTAAGCACTCACTGGTATCATACAGCTTGCCAAACTGCAATATCGTTTTGTCTAAGAAAGTTTTTTTTTCACAATAAAGTTCTTTGATTCAGAAAGGAAAAATGCAAATCAAAAAATCTGGCCAGCAGAGGAAATTGGTGCAAAGGGAGATGTAATAATACACCATTATGAGATTGTTGATCATTAATGTTGATGTGAAAAACAGGGATAGAAAAGTTTCCAATGCGAGTCATATTTTCATGTTGACTTGTGCTCATATCTTCACATTTTCCATTTTGCATCTACTTAGATGTAGGATTTTTGTTCATTTTTATATATTTTGCATACTGTATTATCTAGAAAACAATAAACTGAAGTAATTTGATTGAAATTGTTGTAGATTTATGTTGAGTAATAGGGTATTTGAGAAGGAGGTATAGAAAAGTTAGTTTTCAATGCAAAAGTTTTCTTGCTGAAGCATGTTTGCTCTTTCACATTTTGTTTTGTTCATCTACTTATATGGTAGGTGTTTGTTCATATTTATTCTGAATGTTGTAAAGAAGGCTATGTCCTTCCGTATTTTGAATAATCTATCCTGCTATGTCCATAAACATTAGTTTTACAAATATGGTTGTTTTCTGTAAAAACAAACACTTTCTTTCCCTTTAAACCCAGCCTCATATAAGGAGGTCAGAAATTGCAGGGCGTGGCAAAACTCAAGGTCATTTAGCAGCCTTCCTATCATCAGAGTTTGCTGATACCATAGAGTATATTTCTTTTGGAGGGGGGAGGGGGGACAGAGATCAACAAGGCCCTGAAGATGTGGATGGAAATTTCCATTTACTTAAAGTATAGTACACTAGTTTTGTGTGTGTACCTTCTATGCAGAAGTGCTCAATGACACAACTTGCACACCTGTGCATATACACTGAGTCTGTATTAAGCACAACCTGTGTTGCTGCACTTACTTTCATGTGTTTACACGAAAGTCATTAACATAACTTAACAGCATCATCGGAGGGTAGTATATTTGGATATTTGGTTTGTCTCAACAAGTCCTTTCCACACATCACAGAAAGTTCACATAGGTCAAAAGGTCAAATGAGGTCAAGTAGGTCAACAGAGGTCATCATATGCACTTTGTAAAGACGAACAAAATTTTCCATTACACCATGCCCTTAAAATGTTTTGTTGGAGAGATCTCAATAAAGCATCACTTTGTGACCTTTTGACCCTTTCGTATTAATGAGATTAATGTTACTGTATTTTTTCCACCTACTAATCTATCTTATCCTGAAATTGTGTCACTAATTGAACAATGGACACCAAGTTACAGCAACTAAAAAAATTTACCAACTTTCAGAAGGAGCACTCAAACAATGTGTGCACAGTGACTCATTAACCAACGCTGACAGCCAGTCAGCCATCCAGACAAATGCTTTGCCATGACAAAAACTCACTTCGTTGTCTAATAATGTATGCACATTTGTATTGTGCTTGCACTAGATGTTCTGTAATGAATACATGCACAATGGAAGCTGCGGAGCCGCAGTGACCATTGATAGACTAACAGTACATGTACGCATTGAATCAATGATCAAGTAAACAGATTCACATGATGGGTTCCATTGTAAAATGATTGGCCCATGTGACTTGGTAAAACAGTGAGGCAGTGATTTTGAATCTCTAGTATTGTGAGTAACAAGTGCTCATGATGAAACTAAAACAAACAGCACACTGGCATCATACATACAAACCAAATATGAGGCCTGTGAGTCGTTGTCCATAACACAACATACAAAGTTCTTAAAATGATCTAATCAGGCATAGTGTTTACAAGGTGCAGTACTTGAATTTGAAATTAACCCTAGTAACATTTAACCACCAAAAACAAACCACCAAAAACAATAAGCTGTTTTTATTTGGTGTGGTCTCACAACCAAGTGTTAGCTAAGCACATGCTTCTATTCTTGAAATCTGTGAGTTCAAGGATTTAATGATATGTTCTGTGTCAGTTGATCCTGTCTCTTGAATACCACCCAAAACATGTGTCAAGTCCACACTATTGTATTATCAACTACTGCCCATACCACTATCAGCTTATCTTCCCTTACAGAATCCTACATAACATTTGCAGGTAAACCTGCTGTAGCATATCCTTGGTTTCTATTAAAATGATTGACCACTACTGATCATGATAAACATTTGTAATCCACATGTCTGAAAAGTCACATAGGTTCCATCTATAACTTTGGCATAAAAATCCAAGTTGAAAGAAAACACAATGTAGACTGGAAAATTTAAAGTACCTCTCTTGACGTAAATCCTCCTTATGGCATTGATGAGTGATGACTTTCCAACATTTGGGATACCAATAACCATAATGGAATATTCTTCAGCATCTCTCCTTGTATAGCGATTAGCCTTTGTAATTGATTCTATGGCTTTTGGAATAACCTAGAGAAGAACAACAAAATCAGAATGACATTCTTCAGTCTATGCTTCTTGCATTACAGCATATTGCATGCACTCACAAACTGATAATGTAAAAACTGTTCTAACGACAATTTCAAACAGTCCTACGTACATGTGTGTATGTAAGTGCATATGTACGAAGGCATGTAGGTAAGTAACTGGGCAGGCAGTGCGACAGCATACAGGTGGGGAGGCAGATAGATATGTAGATTTGTGCGTGCATGCGTACGCATGTATGCAGTTTATGTGAGTTTATGAGTGTAGGCCTATATAAATGGGGTCACAAAAGTAACAGTGTATTTGTGAATGTTACACAAAAATAAAGACATAAAGAACCCTAATTCACTAAACACAACATACATAGATGATATGTTGTATATGAGTGTAGCCCAAGGGGTTTATGACTAGGTTAGAAATTCTTCCTTGTCGCTCCAGAAAGAGGCATATGGAAGAAACGCCGGAAAGCATTATCTGATGGGAAAGGTTACTTGTGATATTAGTGGCCTAGGTTATTGGATATGTATACTCACTGGTCTGTCGTTTTCAAACCAAAAGGTCACTAAGGTCACCAATGGCAAAGAAAGTCACTCCTCGCACCCTCTGTTTTGTCCCAATAGTCATTTGCATAATGTTGATTATGAAAATAATATCATGATTCAAAATCCTGGGGAAAGAAATTCATTCCTCCATAAGGGTAAGGGTGAGGATGATAAATCAAGCAGGATAGCTATATAGTATACATACATATCAATATGTATATATAGTACACATTTATTGATTTAAATGTACTTGTTATGTACTTTCACCCGAGAGCGGTATTTGACATCTGAAAAGGAGGGGCAAACCCTGATGGTACACCAAACGGCACCGAAGGCACAGTGGGAGCACAATGCACTCCCCTCAATGGTGTGGGATGGGGTCCATGCTGAGGACCCCTGGTGGGGTCAATGGGAAAAGCTCTAGTGGGGGTCCAGGGAGAGAATCCCCTGGAAGCTCTGAGGTATTTACAACATTGCAGGCATTAAAATGATGCATTTTTCAAATGATGTAATGTTGGCACTTAACTGACACCCAACAGACCACAAGTATCAATTTGACTATTTTCAATTATATTTTTATACTATTTACTTTCTTGAGAAAATCCTACTTCCCACAGGTGTAATTTTGGTACGCACAGCAGTACATCACTATAAATGAGGCATTAATTTATAGTACCCTTATGAGAAGTAAGTAGAAAAAATATCGAGAATTGCGATTCCCAATACATGGTAGGATTTGGGATTTGGTTTGCAATGACCATGGTGCATGTAATGACCTACACTAGTACTTTCAGTGACCCTTGCTTCAGATCTTCAAGTAACAATAGTGTGGTGAGTAGCAGACACCCATGATTTGAAAGAAATTGTATGGTGCCAGACAAAATTTTGATTGTGTCAGTTATCTCACTTTGAGGTGCGTGCGAAGTGCGCCGAGAAAAATCTTCCTAGCATTATGATGTTATTTGCTATCAATGTTTTCTGTCATTTAACATTGCAAAACAAATCGTTGTAGACTATTGGAAATTCTCTTGTAGTTTCTTTAGTCTCTTTTCCTTTCACTCATTTTCTTTATTATTTTTATTATTTTTTTAGGATTTGGAAAAAAGTGGGGGGGTTTTACATTATCACTAAATTTTTTTTACAGCGTCGGTTGTTTTTACATTATCGGTTAATTTTTATATCATCGGTTGTAACAAGGCCAATACTCCTTAGCTACCTGGAAATTATGGTATCGCTACGCTGAACATACTCACCTTAATTTGCTTCAATATATTTAAAGTATGATAAACAGGGCTATTGAACCAAAGGCAAAGGGTAAATATGGTCATAATATGGGATGTGGGCTTTGCTTGATTTTGCCAAGTTGCCTGTCAAAAGGATTTTGACCCCTTTGTAGCCTCTTCTGAACTCTGCTCTATGCCAAATTGAGTGAAAATTTGCCCCTTAAATACAGAGTTATGATACCATAGGTGTATCAGCTCCTTTGATAATTAGATTCCACAGAGAGTATTTATGAAAGTAATAATTTATGAAGACCCAAACCAACCATAAAGTCAATTGAAAATACTTTGCACAATGAAGGTCAACCTGCACAACAAGTTTGAAGTACAAACACTTTCCCTCTTTAGATACAATGTTTGCAAGTTTCAGAACTATACTCCTACAAACCTAAAGTAACATCAAAGTTTGACCTCCACAAACAACTACAGAAGTAATCTGTACAGGTACTTATCAAGAACTACAAATTTCAAAGTATGAGGTCCAAGCAACATTCTCAGATATCTTGCTAAAAAGGGTTTGAGACTTTGAACACTAATGACCTACATGACCATTGAGATCCATGAAAAATAACGGAAATCAGCTCCTCACAATGAGCTATGTAATTACAACTATAGACAACTTCCCAATTATTGAGACACTTTGATTACAAGGTTCTTTCACTACGATCTGTGACGACATTGGGTGATCTTGTAAATCTATAAATGATACAAGAGAGATTGCCAAATCATTAAGAAATACCATTTTTCTGTTTGAAGTTCCAGCAACAATCACTACTTAAGATGTCTTCCTTGAAGAGTTTTAACAATTTTGTTTCTTGTAACCTAAAATGATGTATGACCTACATGAAAAACAATAAGTATCTTCTACTAATACACACTAAGTCTGAAGTTCAAGCAACTTTCCTGCCCTGAGGTACAGTGCTAACAAGGTTTTTACTACTGGACTCTCAAATGACCGTATACCTCCATACAAGATACAAGATAATTAAGCTTAAATCTCTTGAGATATAAATTAAAGATTAAAATACAGTTTAAAGTTAAACAAAAGCACCAGTGGTACAGAAGCTCAAACTTGTTGATAAATTTGTGGTAACTTTGAAGAGTACTAACAGATAACAAGGCTTACAATTAGCATCACTACTTTTGTAGTGATCTTTTGTGGTAACATCGAAGAGTACTAACACATAACAACCCTTATATAGCACACTACTTACATTTCACATCCAATAATTATGCAAACAGTCAATCTTTTCTTCAATTTTCCCCCTTGCTTTGTTTTGGCTGTGTGCATATGAATTCAGACTGATGTTAAAGTGCCTGACTACAACTTTTTCAAAACAAAAGTAAATCGATAAGCAATCACTCACTAATGTTTGTACATGACGCATGTGGATCCTCTTAGTTTGGCTGACTGTCACCAGTGGTTTATGTTATAGGAAGCTTGACAAAGAGTTAATTTCATGAAACAACACAAAAAGCCTCTCTAATGTGTGTACAGATACATTCACATGTACCTCAGGTAGTATATATTTATATATATGCAACATAGCTACAGTTAACAATCTGTCTCATTGCCACATGATTTAATTATCATTCAAGCACAATAGAGATATTAGAGATACTGTGTAAACTAAGGAGTCACACTCCATGGCTAAACTGGGAAGTTAAATTGCATTTGACAGAATATTTCTGTTGAATAAACAGTCGAGATGCCAAATTTGGCAGAAAAACGGACGAGGTGTACTAATAAGAATAACTAACCATTTGTTGAGGAATGACAGGTCACCTTTTACCAATCACTGTGCAGGATCTCAATAACAGATGGCTAGAAGGTTGTAGAATACTTTACATCTTAAAGTGGCACTTGGAGTTTTCTTTTTTTTTCATGAGATTCAGTCAATTTTTCCCAATCTGTCACATTTCCTATCTACACTACTGACATATGACCATCTCAAATCCTTGTGCACCTCCAAAGATGTTGGGGGGGGGGGGGGGGGCTAAAGAACATTATCACAAACTTCCAACCATATGCAAAGTTCATCTTGGGAGGAGATACAGTTTTAAGTTTTTCACAAATTTGCATATAATGACACCGTAAATAACCTTTTGATCTTGACTTCCTGTTGCTTCATAATTTGTCTTACATCTAAGGATCATTTTGCCCAAATTACAGCAAAATTTGCATTTGAGAGGTCTTCAACAAATGTGGACATGCATGATAGATAGCTAGATTAAATAGATTAGATTAGACAGATTGGATAGATTGGATTAGACTGGATTGGATTAGATTAGATAGATGAAAGACATACAGACAGACAGACAGACAGACAGACAGACAGCCAGCCACATAAATACATAGACAGACAGGCAGATAGATAGACAGACAGATAGACAGATAGAGAGACAGACAGAAAGATGGATAGATAGATAGACAGATAGATAGATCCACTGATCGATAGATCAGATCTCAGATTAGACCTCAGATCAAATCTTAGATCAGATTAGCACTGTTATGACAACATTTCTGCATAACAAGTACATCTCACCACTAAAACTACTACACCAAAAGTGAAACATCTATCCTCACCCTTTTTACAGAGGAACTGTGTTGCTGGGAGCAATTTGTAAATAACACATTTTCAACTCCTTCTTTGTTCAAAAGTTGAGTAGTTTGTTCTTGCTGTGAAAAGAACAATAAAGACATAATTAATTCTACCCACTTTTGTTGTCACTTAATTATCATTTTTATTTGTATAACCACACATTCTAAAAAGCACATTCATTTGCAGTACATGCAGTCCCAAATTTCCCAATACCTGTCAGTGCCGTATGATTACAACCACCTTGTATACTGCGCAGATGGCAAACAACCCTAAAGTCAAATCTCTGAGTAATTCCTTGCCAATTTTCATGACACAACATCGGCAGCCTAGCAAAGATTGTTTGACATTTGTACTGCAATTAATACAATAAGGATCATCTACTCACCAAGTACTACCTACAACCAAGTTGGAACTTCCATTCTTGAAATATCATACTAAAAAGGTTTCTATCTCATCCCTATGCATAGTATGCAGGGAGGAGATATTGTACTTCATTGAGCGGTAGCCTTTATATTGGGATACCTAACGGTATAAAAATGACATGGACAGAGATTAGCAATTGGGGTTAGGGGAGTGAAAATGAGTAATTAACCGCACTTGTTTTGAATTCAGACTGAGGTCCTGACAATGGATCTCAGATCCTCTGAAAGAAATTCAGTAGAATTTTTTAGAGCTTTTAAGTTTGTATGATAGAGAGGCTATTGTTAAGGTTTGAGTTAAGGAAGAAAAATATGAAAGAAAACACAATGAGGCCCTCAGATTGTATGTTAAACCAAGATGTGTGTATGTGTGTGTGCCCTTGTATTGTAGAACTCTCTGAATGCTTGAACAAAAGAATTTCAGGTCCAGAGAGAAAAGTTCAATAGCTGTCTCAAGTCCTATAAATACAGCAATAGGGAGTTATGTTATGGTAAGGGTTTAAGCAGCAACAACACAGCAAAATTCAATGGAGTCATCAATCCGTGTGTAATGTCGACTTATATGATGTTAAAGTCAGATGACCCTAAGCCTTGGTTAGTTGGTGCTGGGGTATGAGGTGTAGTTTTCGCCCAACCATCATCATAGGCTAAGGGCCACAAAAATGAAAAATACATTTTCAGCATTTTCTCCATGTGTGAATATCCTAAAATCCCCAAAACTTCCTGGTTTGGGAATTCACTGGCAACGTACTCACCTCATACAACCTATGCATTACTGTATTGACCATGGTCTAGCATCTGGCAATTTTGTGTGTGTGTATCTGGTCACCACTGTTCTGTAATTGCCAGTCTTTTCGTCTTGCAGCGAAGTTTCAGCTGTGCTGTGGACAGCTGACAAGCCGTGGACTTCTAGACCGACTTGCCCCGCTGCTCTTCATGTTTACGAAGCCATTCAGCTGTAGTAGACCAACGTTCCACAAGCTACGAACGACATACAGTGCTCAGCAAGCCTTCCTCAGATGGATGACACTTGAACATTGTGCGTGCATATAGCAAGAGCTGAACAGCCGGAATCTCCTACAGAAAGATCAGACATTATGGGTTCCCTCCATATCTGGCTGAGAGGCTAAGGAAAAACGATCATCAAGGAAGCTGCTATTAAAGATACAAGGGCCCTGGAGCAGAACCTGTCCCCGGCCGAGACTAATCCTAAAAGATAACTATAGGTATAGAGCCCGCGCGAAAGAACAAATCCTCATGCCAAGCCCCTTGGCCCACAGGCAATAACACCACAAGGAACCCAGTGAAGGAAGAAATCCCAACTCTGAGAACCAGTGACATAAAGATACACACGAGGAAGCTAACCAGAAAGCCAAATGACTTAATGATTCCTTGCCGATATCTCATTTTTTCACACACACACAATCACTTACTAACAAAAGCAACTCAGTGGAGAAGGGAAGGAACCATGTCAAAATGAACAATACCAGAAAGCCAAATGCTTTGTGAATCCTTGCAACATGGTTACATTATAACAAACATGAATTATCCACATGACAAGTTTGAGATCAACTGCGGTTATTCCTCTTGAAACAACACATTAATAAGCCTATAACCCAAAATGACCTTTATTTTGGTGACCTCAAATGATATTTGATGTTCACCAAGAGCAATAGGGATCACC
The DNA here is from genome assembly GCA_021234535.1 of Stichopus chloronotus. Classification (NCBI taxonomy): domain Eukaryota; kingdom Metazoa; phylum Echinodermata; class Holothuroidea; order Aspidochirotida; family Stichopodidae; genus Stichopus; species Stichopus chloronotus. The sequence goes on along the minus strand of CM037838.1, from coordinate 4,092,866 downwards.
TACCTAGTATGGCCAACCCACACATAAAGTACAACATCAATTAACATTACTCTTCTGGAGATAATGTGTTAGCAAGGTTTGACCTCAGGTGACTTCAAACGACCTTTGACCTCCACCAAAACAAAAGGAGTCTTCTACTTAGTACATACAATCCACACATCAAGTATGACATCAGTCAAGGTTAGACTCCTGGAGATATTGTGTTTACAAGGTTTTTACAGTTTGATCTCTTGTGACCTCAAATGACCTTTGATCTTCACCCAAAAACACAAAGGATCATTTACTCAATATGACCAACCCACACACCAAGTATGACATCAGTCACAGTTACGCTTCTTGAAATAATGTTTTTACAAGGTTTTTACATTTTGACCTCTGATGACCTCAAATGACCTTTGACCTCCACCAAAAACAATAGGGATCATCTACTCAATATGTCCAACCCACCCTCAAGTAGGACATCAGCCACAGTTAACTTTCTGGAGATATTGTGTTTAAAGGGTTTTTACAGTTTGACCTCTGGTGACATCTGGTGACCTCAAATGACCGTTGACCTTCACCAAAAACAATAGGGGTCATCTACTCAATATGACCAACCCACACATCAAGTATGGCATCAGTCACAGTTACCTTTGTGGAGATATTGTGTTTACAAGGTTTTTACAGTTTGACCTCTGGTGACCTCAAATGAATTTTGACTTCCACCAAAAACAATAGAGATCATCTACTTAATATGACCGACCCACCCACTAAGTATGACATCAGTCACAGTTACCCTTCTGGAGATACTGTGTTTACAAGGTTTTTACCATTTGACCTCTGGTGACCTCCAATGACCTTTGACCTCCACCACAAACAATAGGAATCATCTACTCAATATGATCAACCCACACACCAAGTATGACATCAGTCACAGTTACCGTTCTTGAGATATTGTGTTTACAAGGGTTTCACATTTTGACCTCTGGTGATCTCGAATGACCTTTGACCTCCACCAAAAACAATAGGGATCATCTACTCACTATGACCAACACACACACCAAGTATGAGATCCTCCATGGTTACCCTTCTTGAGATATCGTGTTTACAAGCAGGGTGTCACACACACACATACGCACGCACACGCGCACACACACACAAAATCACCATCGCGTAGATTCCTTCTGCCCTCGGCAAGGAATCAAAAAGGGACCCTAACCAGGGATGTAAGTGCAGGGTAAAAAAAATACTGAAAATAGGTTGTACAGGTGAACGCCGTCCTGGAGGTGGGGTATAAGAGGGGGTGTACCCCTTCCCCTTTGAAAATTTTTGCTGTCAGGAGAGAGCTGAGGTGCAAAACACACAATTTACATGGTGCAATAAGATACAGAAACACCGTGTAGTTTGCAGTGTTATTTTTACGTGTTTTCCCTTTGAACTTCAACAAAACTTCCTCCAATGTTTTCAGATAAGTTTCCGTACTTCCAGTTGGCAAAAAAACAGTTGGAATACAGTGGAAATAGGAGGTATCAGCCAATTTTTAAAAAATACGGAATTCCGTATTAACACGGAAAACTTACATCCCTGCCTAACAAAGGTACGTACATAACAACGAACAACATTGTGAAACTACAACACCCTGTCTGAGGCCTAGCCCAAACCTGACACACAAGTGCAAAAAACATTGGGGAAAAACACGTAAAGAAAAAGGATACTCATCCAAAAAGACACTGGAAAGATGCAAAAGGATGAACTCCACTCAGTAAGCAAGAAAGTCCCCCAAAGGAAGCAGTAAAAAAGCAGACTGTAGCAGATGCTGTAGCATGCTAAAAACTTCGCTGCAAGACCAAAAGGCTAGCAACTACAGAAGGGCAGTGACCAGATACACACACACACAAAGTTGCCAGATGTTAGACCATGGTCAATTCGGTAATGCATAGGTTGTATGAGGTGGGTAGGTGCCTGTATATGTGGTATATTGTCAGCCTGACCAATGTCAGGGATGATCCTTAAGCAACTGAAAATGGTTGTCCAGAGGACAACCAGCTGCAAAAATTTGGTTGTCCTCCCAAAAATATAAAAACAAGAAATGTGCAAAATGTATGTTTTGCACAGTCAAGACCATGTTTTTATTTGTCTTTCTTATACAGGTTGAAACTTTCCACAGCTAAATTATACTACTGACTTGTAACTTAAAATGCTCATGGTTTCTCCAAAGGGAAGGGGGAGGGGGGTTTCCAGAAGGAGGCTGGTAAAATTCCACCTTTTCACTTCAATAATAAAAAAATGTCATTATCTGGAATCACTGATGCTGTAAAGTATATATCATATAGAAGAAAATCTCTGTATAATATAATGTTTGCTTCAAATCAAAATATGATACATTACTAATCTTGAACGGTACTATCACTATTTAGAAAATTCATTTCTTTTGAATCAAAATCTGACAGTATGCATGAAGTGTCTATTGAAAACACACCATCTGAGTGGCTTATCTGGAATCTGCTTCAACTGTCAACTCATTCCACTCTCCTTTTCAAGGATTTTTTTTTTTTTTGCGCTGGCGTGAGAACATAATCTCGGGGAATCAAACAGTTCTAAAATATTTTTCACCCCTATGTTGGACCAATCCATTTTGTTAATCTCAAATACACTGTGGGCCAGTAGGAAAATTCTGCACTGTGATTGGTTAAATTACGTACTACTTGGACTAGCCCACATTATGGGGGTTTTAAAACTCCTTGAAACTTAATATATGTACCAGCTCTCCTTGCACTGGCACGCATGGCCGAATTCTTCGACTGCGAGTCATCTATCTGGTACTTGCTGTGTACAGTATGTGCATGTCTGGTACAGTAAAATCAGTTGAAAGATGATCGTACACTGAGGCTGTTTGTTTGGCGTTTTACGTACCATGCGCGTGGATTTCAGGTTGTTTTGGCGGTTTTTTTTGTGAAAGAAAACAGATGTTTTGGAATGGAGTTCATGCATGTTAAATATTTTGGTTGCATCTCAGTGTTGAGTTGTACGCATTGTGTCACAATATAAATGACCAGTGGTAAAATTTGGTCGTCCAAAGGACAACCTGAGGTAGTAACTTTGGTCATCCTACAGAAATTTTGGTCGTCTCGGACGACCGCTAAATTTCATCCCTGAATGTCATAGGTCAAAGTAATGAAAACAAAAACACATTAGCATTATCTGTATGTGTGAATACCCTAGTGTCATAAAACTACCATACATGGAAAGTAAACCATACTGAAACATTTTTGAGAGTACTGATGTCACAAGGTCAAAGGTCACATGGTTAAAGGTAAATTGGCAAAAATGTTTTGAAAAAGTGTGGAACCATCTCCTTTTAGATGATAGGATGATGAATGAACTTGAAGTCTAGCAGAGTTCAGTTGCTGACATATCTCCTTTAGATGGTTTTAAAACTTTAGAGTTTGAGTGATTTTAGAGTTTGGGTGACTGCAAATGATCTTTGATCTCCCTGAAAGAACAATAGGAATCATCTACTTACAATGCACTACCTACACACCAACTTGAAAGTTTAAAGACACTCCTCTTCTAGAGATATTTAGTATACATGACAATGTATCACATACACACATCCTCACCATCTTATGAGAAAGATTATGACTATCAAAGACAAAGAGCACTCACCTGCTTTCTAGATAAATCTACTAAATCTGCTTTATTGAGGACAAGAAGATGAGGTCGAACTTGGAAGTTTTCTCTGAATACCGGATTTCTTCCTGAAAATGGGATCTACAGTAAAAGTACATCAAAATGAGGTATATTATGTCCAAGATTTCTGCCAATGGGAGAAGAGTAAAAAATTATATTCATATCACATGAAGGGAATGTAAATGTACTCCTCCTTCTTGATACTACTTTATCTTAGTGTGGGTGCATTTCCACAGTTTCAGCTGTCTATGGAAAAATAATACTCAGTGCATTTGTAAGATATACATACAGCCAAGAAATAAAGTATTGTTTCTGAGTGCCTTCCATATAAGTTTGAAACTTTCAGAAGGAACCTAACCAGAATGCAAATATGTTTCGGGTTTCAAAGATATCTCTACTACTTACTTACTACCTCTGTATATATGTGATTATGATTTTAGTTGCAAAAAAGGGCACAGCAATACATTCACCTGACAACTGCTGGCCAAACAGTCATGGATACAGTTCTTGCTGTCATTTCAATACATCCTCCTTTTTTTTTTAAAATTCTTACCCAAAGTGACATGTACACCACAACAAGAACGCCAAAAGGATTTGTGATTTCTTGCCACATGTTTGTATTATAACAAATATGAATTACCTCATAACAAGTATGAGATCAATAACAGTAATTCTTTTTATTCAATAATAAGCCAGTTGCAAAAATGGCGACTCATGTCAAATGCTGCACTCTAAAGTTGCAGGAGTATAACTTCATTCTCAGCTATCAACCAGGAAAACTAAATCCTGCCGTTTTCTTCTTTTGACATAACAGACATCAACCAAACTTTCTACATGTGAAGAGAAAATTGCAGAAGAACACACTAACTTGGTCATGCATTATACTATGCCAAAGATGATGACTGTCATCTATATTAAGTCAGAAATGACATATTACAACTTTGTGCAACAGCAATCTAAACCAGAAAATGGTATGATGCGATTGAACAAGTTAAGGATTCACAAATAGCAAAATCCTTACAATCACTTCATGGGGTACGCATTGATCTAACAGTGACAGTCAAAAAACTCATACTTAGAGAAAACAGAATTGTAATTCTGAAATGCCTTCAACAGACTGTGACTAAGATCACCCAAGAAGGACATCATTGAGTTGTAAAAGCAAAAAACTCTTGAGAAAAGCATAGTTACCAGAGATTGATAGTCAAGAACCATCTTAACTGTCAAGCGTCTACTATTGATAATGCCCATAAAGTGCTGGTCATTTCTGCACTGCCACAGCATGCATGGCCAGAAGGGAGGATAGATTTTTGTGACTTACCTAATGGTGAAAATTTGTTAAGAATAGATAACATTTACAGAAGACATCCAATGGTTGAAATAGTAAACTCTACTTCAGCCAGAACTGAAATTCCAGTTCTCGATAAAATTTTCGCCACATACTGTATTTCGCAAATAGTATGCTCTGACATAGGACCGTTGTTCAACTGTCAAAATATTGTGAATTTTGCTTCATACCTACTATGGGATTTAAACATAGGAAGGTTACTCCTAAATGGCCGCAAGCAAACAGTGAAGCATAAAGGTTTATGAAAACCCTTACAAAGATGTATTGCACAAACAATGACTATCCTATGTTCTGACACCCTGATGTCCTGACCCTCCTGTATGTCCGACACACTTATATTCCTACAGTAGTGGCGTAGTAAGATTCTCTGGGTCCCATGTTCGAGGGAGCTGTGTTTGGCTCTCAAGCCAGAAGTATCACAATCTCAGTGTATGAGCTCTCTCCAGTCATTATTAGTACACGCATTTACAACTTCACAAATTACGTATAATACTACAGCCTATGCGAGAATACTTCATGCTGCATATTGATGTTGTTACATTTAAAGTGAAGCCTTACAAAACCATTTGCTGGAACTATAAGTAAACCTTGCACAATATTTTCCACGCATCAAAACTAGAGCAAGTGTCAAAGTATTGGAACATTGGGCTGTAACCGCACCACCAAAGCCAAACAAAAAGTGTGGAAGCATGAGATAAAAACATTTCTCTTTAATTAAAGAGTTACCAGACACTCTTCAACAAGTGTTCCACCAGCTTCAGCGTTGTTTCAGTGTCCTATACAAAGCTGCTGCAAGCTACCACCAAACATAAAAATAACTCTGAAATTAGGAGCAAGCAAAAGAGCCTCATGAAATGCAGCCATACGTGAGAACATCAACAAACCGGAAAGGGAGAAGGCATTGTGGCTTTGATGGTTTAATTACATTTTGAATAAGATATATTGGAAAAAGAGGGGATATGTTGGCCCTAAATGATCTTTTACCACTAACAAAGCTAAAAGGCATTTCTTGCAGGCATTACTGAGGTGAATCTCCAAATGAAGTATGAGATGAGTCCCGGTTTCTCTTCTTCAGATGTAGTGTTTACAAGGTTTTCACAATTCGACTGCAACTGACCTTTTATCTTCACAGAAAGAATTTTGGCTACTTTTGTTCAATAAGGCACAGCTACAGTACAAGGGGGCACATGTCAAAAATGAGATAAGTGCATGCTTGTTTTCAACTTGAGATATCGTGTTTACAGTTGTTAAACAACGTGACCTGCAATGACCGCAAATTAATTTCGTTTATCACAAAAAAGAATAAGCGTTGTGCTTACAAGATTTTACCCTTTCACTCCTGTTGACATCAAATGACCTTTGAAAATAGTGATGGCGTACTTATACTCTACGTAGACTAACATTCACTCATGACATCTGCCTAAGCTTCACTAAGGTCTCCGACCTATGTACCAAGTTTGAGAACAGTCAGAGTTTCCCTTCTTGAAATATGATAACAAGATTTTCAGTGTTTGATCTCTGGTGACCTTCAGATGACCTTTGACCTCCACCAAAAACATTAGGGTTTTCTTCTACATATGACCAAGTCACATACGAAGTATGAAAAGTATGCATCATTACTATCTTGAGACATTGTGTTGGCAAGATTTTCAGTGTTTGACCTCTGGTTACATCAGATGACTTTTGACCTAAAACAAAAACAATAGGGTTCTTTCTCTCAGTATGGGGCATCTATGTACTCAGTTTGAGAACTGTTAGAGTTTCCCTTTTGAGATACTGTGATAACAAGATTTTCAGTGTTTCACCTCTGGTGACCTCAGATGACCTTTGATCTATACAAAAAAAAAAAAACAATTTTCTCTCAATATGGGCATCTATGTACCAATTTTGGGAAATTTCCATGTTTTCCTTCTTGAGATATCGCGATAATGAGCTGGGCATCACAAACACACACACCCACACAACAGGCACATACACACACTCAATCATGACCGCATGGGTTTCTCTTTTCATGGAAACCAAAAAGTCATACAAGCCAATGATTCAATTCTAGTCAAACATGATGGACACATTAACAAAGGTGACATGCCATATCATATGAAACCCTATCATGTTGCAGCAGTGAAAGGCTCCATGGGTACTGCCCAGAGAGGAGATAGATAAGTCAAACATTGAATTCCTCCTTCTTCAAAGGTGCTACCACCAACGTCTGCGACGTAGGTGATGGTGATGATTCCCCACCACCACAGCACTCAAGCAAGACTTCTCAACCACATCCCCATGGCCTTTGCACCGAGCAAAATGCTCGCCAAACAAATCGCTCTCATATCTGAAGGATTAGGTTACATCTTTTTTCCTTACAGAGGTGGTGAATAGGGGACTTGGATGCTGAAGATCCTAGTGATAGGGCGATGTGCTACCACCCTCTCCCAGATGGTCAGTATTATTGTTGCTATCATGATAAAATCTCTCCTACAGTACACATGTTTTAGGACAAACAGCATAATCACATGCATTCTTACAACTGATTACCTTTCCATTATGTTTTAACACTGTCAAAAGCAAATGTATTTTCTTTTTTACATATTTTATCACTACTTTGCAAGAGAGCATTTCATATGTTTGTTTATTCAACTTTTATGTTACCGAACTTTTTCATTACTTGCCAAACTCATAGATAACGTCCTTTAACTGAGCTTTATTTCTGGTCACCTCTTGCTGCGTATTGCATTTCATTTTTACTAAAAGGAAAATGTGAGGGATGTAACTTGCAATTACTTCTAGCTAACTACACAAATGGTTACATGTATCAACATCTACTCTACTTATTAGTGATTGAGGGATTGAGGGTGAGAGGCATGGGCATCAATCCTGGGGGAGGGGGAATGTTCCCCCACATTTTGATAGGAGGGGGACATAATATCAGGGAGGTGTGATTTAGAAGGAGATACAGCTGATTCCTTCTTTTGAACCTATCTAGTTGCCGAGAAAAAGACATCTGCTTTGTTCACCATTTACAGATTCAATGGACTTAAAACATATTAAGATCTTTATGTGAAAGCGTTCATGTGGTCTGCCATGTCGTCAGTTACATTGGAAAATTTTGTCCATAGTTATAATGTTGCCAGTCACTATTCTTAAAAATTAGTTTTCATCTTTTTGACACCTTCTGACGTTTATCATAGTAGGCCAGTTTCAGGATGTGTAATTTGCTGTACATGGGTACACCTACTACATATTGCGAAAGTTTGTGGAAATTGATAAAAATTCAGTAGTAAATTGTAGTCTTATGTCCATTTTAATCATTTGCATATGGAAAAAGCCCTACACCTTATTCTTATGTGCCAGCCTATCTTGTTTCGGAAGAGATAACCAGTCGTTTTGGTTGGTGAGCTTTAAGTCCTGTCTTGACTGTCGGCAACAACCTTGGCATCAAAGCATTGTTCTAAGTAATCCTTTTCATAGGATATACGCAGGTGTGAATAAACTTACTTGGATACCGTCTAGAAATTGGATATATCACACAAAAAGTAAGAGGGTGCTTGAGGCCGTACTCATCCCTTATGAATTGGGACTCTTATCACACCGGAGAAAATCGAACAGGATTAGCATAAATTTAACTTTCTGTTGTAACTCCTTCTAAATTGCACCTCCCTGATAATATCAATTGTCCCCCCACATTTTGTAAAGAGAAATGTTTTGGCTCACTTTTTGAATGATAGGGGGACATTGTAACAAATATTGCCCACAATTTTGGTGAGTGACTAATGTAACAACTGGCTGTGTGACCATGCCATTTAGGTGTTCATGCACCAAGGTTAGATTCATCTACACATCACAAATGCCAACATCTGCACGCTTCCCACGCAGTGAGTTTCTTTGCTGTGTTATGTCATTGGACAAAAGAAGGTAAGGGAATGACACACATTCCATCTCCGTAAATACACCAACAAAATAGGATCAAATTACCCGTAAAAAGGGAACCTAGCCTACCTAGGTAAAAATGATGTTTGTGAACATGTGTTTGAATGAATTGTCGATATACTGCACACTCAGGTGTCGTGACCCGGGAAGGTCACCCCCTATCAACAAATTCAGAGCCACAATAGTTGAAAAATCTACAAAAGCCAGTAAGAATTTTTCAAATTTCAGTCTAGCACATTTTATCACATAAAAAGATGCCAAATATTATACCAGATTGTGAGGTTACCTGGTAATTGAAACAAATTTCTATTAAATCTGGAATTTCATATGAACTTCTCATATTTCAGTCTAGAAGTGAGGATAGTCAGAAAGTTTGACATACCAGTTGGAACTTTTCATATCTTAATCTAACACATTTTATGACTTCAAAAGAAGCCAAGTATTGCATTGGATTGCAACTAAGTTGGGGGGGGGACACCTCTTCCATCCTTCTCACAGATCTAGACAACCATCACCCTTCTCATGCTTCTCCATCTATCAAACTACAATCGTATGGCATCGTTTTCATTGTGGCTGTCATTTTCAAAAGTTATCCATACAAGAATGAGTTCTTCTTTGTCGTGCAATCACTAACGGTTGTAGCAAACTAATAAACACCTCTAATGAGGGTAAATATTAATGGAATAACTTTTCTGAAACCATTATTTCTTCGAAAAAAAAAAAATGACTGCAATAAATGCAAAATACTGCACCAGATTTTGTTTAAGGTCACCTGCTAATTGAAAATTTCTCAAAAAGAAAAACCTGTTATCATTAGAAAGTAAAAAGTTCTGTCAAATGAACTTTTAAGAAAATTGCAATAGCATAAATATTCTAGAGAAGAGCAATCTAAATTAGTACTAGTTTTGAGTAGAATGATGTCTCATTAACTGATAAATTGCAGACATGAGAGCCCTATTTCAGGGCTGGGTACATGAAGCCCAGATCACCCAGTAAGCATCGTTTTTGACCGTCTGGGGATTTGTAAAGCCCAAATTTTTCAGGTACGCCAACCGATGGTGGCTCTCCATGAGACGTTTCCTGGAAATTCCAATATATGTATTTTTCATAGACAAGCTACCTCACTGTAGCCCACCGCTTAAAGAGTAATCCCACTCATTAATTAGTAACAAACACATTCGGGCAAAAATCTCCCCCCCCACAAAAAAATTTCCAGGAGTCCCTATGCCTTTGTGCTTTGCCCCAAATATTTGTCCCAAATAAGTACTCAAAGAAAATAAAAGAAGATGCTTAATTCATTATGATTCTTGTATCATCTCAACCCCCATCTGATCTGTGTTACCGTACTGTTTTTCATAGGTCGATTTTTTTTTTTTACATGAATTGAACTGCAGACATAATATCCCTATTTCAAGGATGGGAGATGCAGCTTAGGACAGTCTGGAAATGCCATTTCCTACTATCCGGGAGGTTTGAAAAGCCCAAAATTTTCTTGTCACACATGCCCTCAGGCCAGCCTCCATTCATGGTTAAAACCCCTGGACATACATCCCTGAAATGTCCTTATAGACTGTCACAATATATTTGCCTTCAATCACTGGACCCTGGCAACCCACCTGTCAATCATCAAATGGATCATTTGTCTTAACATAAGCCTATGTAATGTCTGACCAATTTTGCCCTTTCAGTAAAATTTGAAGATACAGAATCCTGCGACATACAGAGTCCATCATTCAAATGCTCACAATTCTGGAAATACCTCATAGCTTCCTGGCTTTTCTTCTGATTACTTAATGGACATTACCCCAGGAGAAAACCTATTGGATCGGTCCAATATACCCAGAGCCATTAAAAAGTGAAGTGCATAGACCCCTGCTGGGGCAACTTTAATCATTCAAACCTGTCGGTCAACTTACACGTCCCCCCACATGTCAATTTGGACTGACGTCCCTGGTCAGATGGGATGTCAAAAGAACCTGAAAGAAATAAAGCAGCTGAGAAACAAATTTAGCAGGTGTTTGTGAACACAAACAAAAGTTCAAGAAACTTTCCTTGGCTGAGATACCATATTTACAAGGTTTTCAAACTATGACCATTGCTGTTCCCGTTTGACCTCCCAAAACTTGACAGACATCATTTACTCATCAAGAGCTTCCAATGTTTATTGACATTCCACAAACATTCAGTTAATGAGACATTTTTCTAAATAAATTTTCAGACTTTTACCTCTGATGAGCACAAATGACCTTTGACCTACCTGAAAAGGAACAGGGATCATTTATGCAATGGAATACCCATACACCAACTTTCAAGTTCAAGCAACTTTCTTTTCTTGAAGCTCTACATTGCATCAGTAATGCTCATCCTTGCACAATGCTCTGATATGCATCAGTTATTTTCACTCATATGTCAGTAATGCTAACTGTTGCATGGTAATTAATTCAGGCTTTGAAAACAGTTATTTTACAATGCCTTAGTGACCACACAAGTGTTGAGGAAGCATTTGGCTTACATATTACAAGTTTATGTCAGGTAGTGACTGCCAACTGAGCAATTTTGGATCAGGTTTGGTATCTTTTTCAGAAGTTCAGTTCTGATGGGAAAACCTTAGATTACTCTTGGACAAAAAAACCCATCCTACTGTGACCCAGTGAGGGATCAAACCCAGGACCTCCTGGTTGTTAAGTTTCATTGTTTCAAATGCCACCACCTTTTCAGCTCCGCCACAGCACCTGTTAATGCTTACCATTGCATCACTTATACTCACCATTGCATTGATTAGGTTCACCCTTGCATTGGCAATGTTAACCCTTGCATCTGGAATGCCCCCTTGCATTGATAATGCTTACCTTGTATTGATACTGCTTAAGTTGCGTAAGTGATGCTTACCCTTGCATCATGAACTTCAATGATACAGTCCACTTTCTTCATGTTAGCCTGCATTCTTTTCGTACCTGAAAAAAACATTATTAAAGTTTAGAATGAACTGCTGTAGTCATAACCAAAGTAAAGTAACCATGGAATTTTGCATTGCACCATAAACTATAGCAAATGAATAATAATATTATGCAAAGAAACTACAAATCTATTGCCCACTGCAAATGCAATAAATGGTCAAAGTGTCAGTTTTTCCAAGAGTGGTTATCTGACAGAAGATGAAAATTTCTACAAGGCTTTGGAGACCAGAATTAGATTTATGACATAGTTTTTAAGTCAAGAAGGCAATTAATATCTTGGGTGTTATTACTGTCCATGTGTTTATTCTTTCATGCACATTTGCAAGGGTATTTTCCATTGACATGGGTCAATGACTTAGGCCAATTATGGGCCAATCACTAGGTCAGTTTTTTTTTTTTAGTCAATGGCATTTGACATGTTGGAAATTGGTTGAATTTTTAGTTCACAATTTAGGAAGTAGTTGGAAATTCTCCAGCCTCAGCTAGCATGCTCATTCACAGATTTCTCAACTCTCCTGGTTTTAATGGGAAACTCCAATTTTTTTACAGATCTTCCTGGCTCATAGATTTCATGTCCTATCCTCTCCATTTTTTACTGTTCCATTTGCGACATTTCTTAAAATAGCCTGCCACTAAATTCTAGGCTACTTGAGCAATTGGCCAAAAAAAGGTATAATTACATAATTACAGAATATTCTGAGTACCAACAACTACAACTGACACACAATATATTTCTTTACGCAGTCTATTCCATGCTCGTTTACAAGTATACATGTCATCTTACTTAAAGATGACTGAAACAAGCTTTCCAATAATTTCCCAATTTTTGAAAAATGTAGATCTTCCTGTTTCAGGGTCAGACAGGTTGACAGGTCTGCAGCCATCTCCTTTTGGATGGAGTGGTCTCATACTTTTTTCAGAAAGCCTGATACTTCAAGTGAGTTTCACTGTTCAATTCATAATAAAGTTTTCTTATAGTTCTGTTCTAAAAGAGCACTGAGGCTCTGTTCTATCTTTCACACTGCTCATTATAATGTGACTTGCTAATGTAATGATAATATGATTTGTGGGGTATGTTATCCCATGCAGATAGCCAGTAATGTATCTCTGTAAACTGCTGCATATCTTGGTACACCACTTTCAGACACTGTTTATCCATGAAAGCTGTGGCTACGTATGTGGTCCAACCTAGCAACAATTGTAAGTTTATTGAAAAAGTTATTGAATATACCATGCTGTAAAGCAGGCCTAATTAAGCCCGCTTCATATATGAATTACACTAAGGTCAGTGGCTGTGCAGGATTTCAGAAGTGGGGGCACAACCTGTGATTCCTCCAATTGACATGGATAGTAGAGCCACTAATGCACCATATGCGCAAAGCGCAGGTATGCATGCGTGGGGTCCAGGGACCTGCATTAGGGGCCTCTAGGAGCAGAGTGCCAGTGGGAGTCCAGGGGGCATACCCCCAGAATCTCCAGTAACATAATGTAAATAAGAATGTCTCAAATTTTTTAAAGAGCCTTCTTGATCAGGTTTCTTTTGTGTTAGATTTTGTGAAATTCAATGTCAATGACAGAGTTCAGGTTATCCTCTATGTGTGGTAGGCTGCAGTGTGTCACATACATTGACAGGACTGTAAGCTTAACATTATGTGGCCAGTCATTTGGTCACCCTCGTTCGATTCACAGTGTTATAAGATTGATTTTCACTGCTCAGTTTTCTCTTCTGATTTCAAGTATCTGTCAACTTCACATTTTATCATTCATTCATTCATTCCTTCATTCATTCATCCATCCATCCATTCATTCATTTATTCATCCATCCATCCAATACAATTTTACAACTCAACACCAAATATGTATAGTGCACTCTGTGGTTGAAGTTCCTTGAAATGACTACACTGATATGGTAGTGCACCTGAGCATGATTACAGTGTACGCTACACTGGAATGGATGTCACAATGCTATCATTATATGAATCACATAAGTATGACATATATTATACACATTTGAATATTTGTGTTTTTATTTAGCATAATAGTGTATTATCTCATTCAGCTTTTGACTACAGGTCAACCTAATACTGTATTCTTTCTGTTTACTTATTTTAATACCAGACACCATGTTCATCATTGCACACAAATTTAAAGAAGTTAACATGTATTCCCCAAAACTCCCTGGTGTGGGAATTCGCTAGCGATGTACTCACCTCATATAATGATATAATGACCCGACGTCTCCCCACTTCATAATATAATATACTGTATGAACTCCTGAACCCCTTGGTTTTGAGATACTGTGCATGCATGCAGTTCACGAACACCCTTGTTGACCAAAATGGCCTCCACAACAAAACAGAATGCAAAAATGCATTGACGTCTTGATGATTTCATTATGAGGACTTTTTTGTGAATCTGATATATGATGGCTGATATGTCTAAACATGCACAACTGCATACAGTATTACAGACATATCCAAAAGCTTCTTGTCTTGAGATATAAAGATAAAGTTTTCAAAAATTTACCCTTGTTGTCCAAAATGGCCTCTACCAAACATAATCTGTTTTGTAGCCAATATGGTAGATCACTAGCAGATATGAGATTGAAAGCTTTCCTTTTTGAGATAGCATTTTTACAAGGTTCTAAAATATCTAAATGTCTGATCCATGTTGACCCCTGTTGACATCTGACCGCCAGTAAAAGCAATAGCATTCTTGTATTTAATGTGTTCTCCTATTGCACATACTAAAAACAACATCTGTCCAAAACTCTCTCATCTTGAGACATCTGGCTCACAAATTTTCACAATTTGATCCGTTGACCACAAATGAATATTCTGTTAACAATTTTGTGACAGTTCTGATTCTTAGCCATAAATACCTTTGACCTCCACCATAAGCAATAAAGTTCTTGTACCCAATGTGGTGCACCGCCAAAGGAAATATTAATCTGTCCAAGCTTCCCTTCTTGAGATATTGTGTTAGCTAGGTTTTCACAAGTTGATCACTGTTTGACCGCAAATGACCTTTGACTTCCACCAAAAATAATAGGGTTTTTGCACTTAATGTGGTACACATTAAATATATATCAGATCTGTCCAAGTTTCCCTCTTGAAATCATGCTTGTATTGTTTCCACAATTTGAACCCTGTTGACCGCAAATGACCTTTGACCTTCACCAAAAAGGATAGGGTTCTTTTACACAATATAGTTCACCTACAAACATGCTATGCAAATGCCTACAAGCCCTCTTCCCCGACCGGGCAGGTCAGTGACTTAAAACATTGTGTGGTTTATCTCAAGTGTAATCTGCATCCTGCTTCTTACATGCTCAGCAGTATGAAAAGCGATGTGGCACAAGTGTGTCTCATTGCGGGTTTTTTTTTTTGAGATAAAATGTGAATTAACATTTTTCTTAAAGGGGGGAGGTTTTGTCACAAGTGAGCGTAAAATAAAAGTTTTGGCCTTTTGCATATCTGACAGATTGGCATCCCAGATTGAATTTGTAGAGTTGTAACAGTGTACGCATGCTCCGTAAACTAGGTTAATAGGTATTTACGCATGTGCGAAGGCGATGTCTACTCCAGTCGTTTAGACAGTACTTTGTTTATAAATTGGGTGATTGCATAACAGTTAGCATCAGCAAATTTTTCTCTATTGTGTTGTATCATGCTTTTGGGCAGGAATGTACTAGGCAGTTGTGTGTGGTATAAAAGCAAAGGTGTTCACTAACTCGTGGAGCGAATTGCTGAATCGCATCCCAGGAGCGGTAGTCAATGGGCAGACTGGCTAATAGGGTCGCTGAGAGATATAAGGGCAAATTCTTGCTAGGGGGAATAGTGTAGTGCTGACAAGCAATGTGTGGTTTGTTAAGCCATATTTTTACACCCTCCGTGAATGAGGTTTTTAGTACCTATTGACCTGACCCATACTGCCTGCCCGACGATAAACGAGAACGAAGCTCCGTTGCTGTCTCCTGTTTTCGTTAAGACGATCAGCGTATTTCTTTGTTTTGGGAACCGGAAACCAATTTAATTGGTGAGTAACGTATTCTAAGGAGGGTTCGGGATGGTTTCCTGTTAGTGATGTGATGCATGTATTTAGAATGGGAACGGTGTAATGTATGCTAGTTGAGAGAGGTATTTTCCCAGCGGGCACGATTTTCCATGTTACTGGCGTGTTTCAGGAGGTAACATAGCTAGAAAAGATATTGGATATTGGTTGGAGCTGGGCTATAAAATATGTAATTTATTGATGCATGTATTTCCACGATAGTATGATCAGACATTGGAAACTGTTTGGTGTTTACCCCATAGGTTTCCAGGCCCGTCAGTGGGTTCATTCCGGTCCACTCCCGACTGTTCTGGGCTTTTTCCTGATTTGTGGTTTATTCAATGTTCTACCTTGGGCACCATCTTCGACTGGCCAAGGGTTCTGCTGTCGAAGCTTGCTGATTTGGTTCCTGCCGGACCGCTGTGGCATTGCCGACAACTAGTTTCTACTCCATCTGTGTTCGCATTTTCTACATAAACTGACCCAAAGAACTGTCATACATGTGCCATTGGCACTTTGAGGTGCTGTATATATGAACGGTTATTCCATTATTGTGGAAAGTCTTCTCTGGTTGGGTATCTTGTGTATCCTTTTGGGGAAAGGAAAATTGAGGTAAAAAGATCCATTTTTGGAAGTAACCATATAACATAGGGGTTTAAGTCGTAAGTTTCACTATGGTATATTTTATTTAAAGTTGTAATTGTTAATTGTGATTGTTATTATAAGGAGCTGTTTTTTTTGGGGGGGGGGTTTGTATAAAGCTTGGCAAAAAGTCAAGGCAAGCGTTGGGTTTTGATTTAATATATTTTGTTAAATAAATGTAAAGACTATTATTCTCCTTTATCTTAGTCTTTGAAAAGAACCCGGGCATGTCACGCTGTGGACTTGGCTGAAAGTCAGTGTATGCACACAAATCGGCCTATCCCTGTATTTATGTCAAAACTAATAATCCTAGAGATGAGTCAAGTCACTGCGACTCCACATCCATGTTTCATTTTTGATGGTGGGGTATTCTAAAATTAACCTACACCACCTTCCAAACTAAATTCTCTCAAAGAGTTGTCAATGTATAGAAATGACAGAAAGCATAGTACAAAAGTGAGAGGTGGTGGGTGTATTCTTTATGTTAAAAATTGTTTTAACTGTGTTCTAAGAGATGATTTATCAAACCAGGATGGAGTTGACTCTGCTTGGTGTAATTTGTATACATCACAAGGGAATAAATTGTTGATAGGACTGTGCTATAGAAGTCCTTCAAATAGTGAGAATGAGAATCAGGCATTGTACAATGTTATTAGAATTGCTTCCACTGAGCAAAACCTTATTATGGGAGACTTAAATCATCCTAGCATAGACTGGGATAATTTGTGGGCTAATTAACACAGCTGATTGTATTTTTCTTGATCTTGTACAGGATTGCTTTCTGACGCAGCATGTAAGTGAACCTACACATAAGTTAGGCAATATCTTGGACTTAGTCCTTACTTCTGAGTCTGATATGATTGAGAATATGGCGGTTGGCGATTGCCTAGCCACAAGTGATCATGTGATTCTAAGTTTTGATTTGGTTGTTAATGTTGACATGAAAAAGAACAGGAACATCTGCTATGATTATAGGAAAGGTGATTATAATGCAATGAGGGACTATATGAAGGAAATTGATTGGAATAAAGTATTCCATAATAAGTCTACCCAAGAGATGTGGGATTCCTTTAAAATTGTGATGGAGAATGGTGTCAAAAATGTATTCCAAAGAGGTAAAAAAATTACACTAGTAAACCTAAATGGATGACTAAAGCTGCCCAGAGGGCTTCTGGGAGGAAGTATTGTTTATGGAAGCAGTACAGAACTTGCAGAACATATGCTAATTATTGCAAGTACAAGCAAAGTTTAAATGAGTATACGAAAAAGGTTAAAGAGGCAAAACAACACTTTGAAATAAAGTTAGCAGAATATATTAAAGATGATGCCAAATCTCCTTTTGCATACTCGATCTAAATTGAAAACCAAAGACAAAGTTGGCCCACTTTTGGACTCAAATGGTGTCACAATTACAGATAATGCTACTGCTACTAATGTTCGGAATGAATATTTTGCTTCTGTTTTTACGAGTGAGTCAGGGGATTCCCTGCCTAAACCTAGGCAAATTTTTAAGACAAGTCAGAATGAGGAATTATGGAATATAGTTGTTGAGCAGGAAGTTATTTGTAATAAGATAAAAAATCTTATGTCTGATAAAGCACCACAGGGTTTCCCCTGGTACTTAATTGCAGAGACGGCCGCCTCGCAACTTTTCAAGACCGCCTCGCCAAAAAATGCCGTAATTACCGCCTCACACGTTTATATCCAGGGCTGGAAAAAGTCAGGAAGCCAGAGGCTCCTTCCCGGGAAGTCTCGCGGGAAATCCGCTTCTGTACTTCTGGCGGTGTTTATCTTGTACATACCATGCTTATTTCGAACTTTCAATCACAGAATGGTAGAGATCACACATGTATGTAGTTTCATAAATAGTTACGTCCGAAAATAACTGGTGAACAAATCCATTCAAATGTGTATCCCAAATGCCCCATCCACTTTCAATCTTCAACAAAAATTGAAGTAAATTACTATTGGTGTAATAGCATACCCTTATTTTTTACTCATGATCAATATTTTTCAAGTTATATATGTGAAAAAACAACCGTTGGGAAATGTTTGCAGAAGAGTCGATGTATACCTCCTTTACTCCATTCAATGTCAATTAAAAAGCATAAGCTTAGGCCTGCCACGCCTGCATGCGCAAATTATCTGCAGTATGACAGCTAGCGGACATATTACAACCCACAGAAATACAAAAACGAACTCATATTTCTATGTCTAAAACGCTTCATGAAATCAATGGTCTGCTTCTTCAAACTTCTAGTCCAAACATTTTAAAGTGACTGCTAGTAGGATCAATGGACCAAAAAAAATTCTGAAACCTGCAACTTCCCTGTAATACGGAAATACGAATTGCCAAGGTGGTTAGGCTATTCGATATACGTTTACTGCGTTAGGATATCATTACTTAAAATTTTCGGAAGGCTGAGCACGATCTTACGTGATTCTTTTCACGAAACTTTTAGGGACATTTCAACTTCAAAAATGTATGTAATACAGTTTACTCAACATGACATGTGCAACATTTCACAGAACGTCTTGATTTTGAAGCAATATCAATTATTTTTTGTGATCGAACTATCGTGTTTTCACCTTATACAGCAACAGTTTTCAACTTGTAGAGTTGAAATTAAGCATGGGTGTCAAATGATTCGGACATGTCTAAAAACGCTAAAATCGCTGAGTTTCCGGCTGCTTTGCACCCTGGACCCCTACCGGGATCGTCCATGAACCCCACAAGGGGCCCTATGGGCGGGCCCATTGACCCCACACTGGTATGACAATCGCTTCCCTATCGAATGACGCCTACGGCGCCATGTTAGGTCTGGCGGGAAACTCCGACTATATGGTAATTAGTCTCCCGGAAAATATACACTTTTTCCAACCCTGTTTATATCATGGTCAAAGTCACTTAATCTTCAAGAACCTACTTAGTACGGATTTGCACCCGAAATTCATGGCGGCGCCAAGTAATTCGCCCTCGCCGCCTCATACTCTGAAAAACCCAGGGGAAACCCCCCTTAGCAAAATTTAAGTATTCAATAAGTATTGGATAAGTATTCATTAAGTGTTCACCTTAGCGTTCGAACACTTATTCCAACCACAACAAAGGATACCCCATTAAGCGTTGTTAAGCGTTCCTCTGAGCCAAATTATTTAAATGAGCTAAGCGTTTGAATACTATGGCTTGAACGCTAATAAGCGTTCGAACGCCATTAAGTGTTCGTTAAGCGTTCCTCTGAGCCGAATTATTTAAATGAGCTAAGCGTTCGAATACTAAGGCTTGAACGCTAGTAAGCATTCGAACGCCATTAAGCGTTCGTTAAGCGTTCCTCAAGCGTTCCTCTGAGCCGAATTATTTAAATGAGCTAAGCGTTCGAATACTTAAATGCTAATTAGTGTTTGAATGCCATTAAGCGTTCGTTAAGCGTTCTTCTGAGCTGAGTACTAGTTAAGCATTCGAATACTAACTTGAACGCTTAGCTAATTAAAGCCTTCAAATGTCAGCTATAAGCGTATCCTTGATCAGAACTGAATTATTGAATGAGCTTAGCGTCTAGGGCCATGAACAACATAGTGTACGTTAAAATGTTAATTAAATGTTGCTAGCTAGTCTTCACTGACAAATGTTAAGCATGCATTTGGGCATTAATTCCTTACATCACTATAATGGTTATATGGATCCAATAAATAATGAAACAGAATTACATTTAGAATTACACTGATTTAAGAACTAATCCAGAAAACTGAATTTCTCAGTCTTTGGCAATAAAGTTATATTTTATTATCTTTTTTAAGCAATCACAACAGCAAACAATTAATTGAAGTAACAGAAGTATTTCAGTTTCTTAAATGCCTCATAAACGTGATTTGATGACTAATAAATGATTAATGATTCTTCATCTTCAAACCTCTCCTGGCGTTGTGCACTTTGTGGAAAATTTCTGGTTGAAAACCAGGGTCTCAAGCTATTTCCAAAATCTGCTCCATATCATTTTATAAATATCAACCCTTTATCCATTACAAGTGTATGACAGTTTTGCTCCTGTGGTTACCAAAGTTTACTATCTCTTGATAGGCAAATTCAAACCTTTGGAAAGGGCCTCAGAAAATTTACTTTTTCGTTTTAAAAGTAGAGCTCTGTACATGTACTGGATAGCAGTTTACTTTTTAGTACTGCATTAGCAAATTGCTTTTCCATTGTGAATTGAAAGATACACAGGATTTACTGTAAGTATACCTGACTAACATAATCAAACATTTTTTTTATTGTAATTTGATCATACCACCTTGTTGTGCAGAAGGTGTGTGCTTTTAGTTCTTTATCACAAAATCTTTTTTGGGGTCTCCTTTTTCCACATATGTTTCCAAGGCTGTAGAATTTGCTGCTTTCAAGTTTAAGCTTGAATGGTTGGTTAATGAAAAAAACCAAGAAATGTTATGAAAATGTTGTGAAGAGAGCTCGAGAGAGAACACAATTCAAATCTGTTTTGAGGTTGTGTGCTACATATATAAAAAGGCTTAAAGGGGTGGTGTCTAAGTAATGGACACTGGCTGTGCAAGGGTTAATAGTCAGTACTGTAAGTTGTAAAGTCTATTTAAGGTTAAGGCAGATACAGGTACAAAATATTCATGTAAAATCCATAATAATATCAAGCAGTTATCTACAGATAGACGACCCACAATCTGCTCCTAGTGGATGAAAACTGCCAGTTTATTTCAGAGATGGATGAAAACTATGACAGTAAAGTTGCACAGAAACAAAAGCAAAGAAAACCATCGTGTGACATTCATGTCGTCATGCCTAGAGTATGAATTATTCATAAAGATAATTTACCTCTAATGTTATTCATTGTAAAACTCATTGTAATTTTACAATATTTTCTGTACCAAGTGGTTTGGTTGATGCTCTTACTTGGTGGTGTGCTGCCTTAATAACTGAATATTCTCCATTTGTGACAGGAGTTTGTGGATGGTATGGACTGTTCTTTTATCTTCTCAGTGAATACATAAGGTTACAATTATCACCAATGACAAAATAAATGCATGCATAGTACAAGTTGTAGGCTAACTCTTTGCACTTTTACTAGTTTTAGAGCAGATGACTAGGTTATACTGTAGCTAAGAAAAAGGGGCCAATATAGCAGATCTGTAAACAGGTTGTCCAATACTACAAGGAAAATTATTCACATTAGTCTAGACAAGAATAAATTGTCATAGTTAACTGATGAGTTTCAACTCTGAAACATGGCCTCAATATTTGTAACCATTTCAATTTTCATGTTACACAAAGGCCAAACTTCACTCATCCAAGACCAAAATATAGCCATGGTCTAGGCCTATTTGAAAATGGTGAGAAACAATAATAAATGGCAGCCAAAAGTGGCCATTGATAATTTCGTGGAAAGATGCCTCTCAGAGCCTGGTCATAACACAATTTAAGGGGGGGGGCATGACCTTTAAGATGGATTTGTGAATGTGTGGCCTGAACTGATGTAACGCCTTGGCCCTACATAGTAGTAGCATGGATGCCCGTATTTCATGAAACAAAGTTGGAAAATAGCTAGCAAGTCCCTAATTGAAGATAAAATTTAATGGAAAAGCAGATGTGCAGTACACTGACACTTTTTGACAGCTTTCCTTACCTTGTTAGAGTTGAAACTTTTAGTTGATTCTTTAACGTTTGAGGGGATGATCAAGTTTATGTTGCATCACCCTGTCAGCACTGGGTTCACTTTCGTGCACCTTAATGATATGCAACCTTTCTAACTCCCCCTTTTAAACTGACCCCCAAACCGCACACATTAAGTATGCTTGAACCTTCAGTCCTGCTACTGCTACTTATAGTAAAAGCATTATTTAGGCTGCAGTTGGAAGGACATTCTCGAAAAATACAGCGATTTCATTCAGTATAGGCTGGCCCATTGTGTCATGATGCCAAAACTAAGGGGAAATGCTAATACTAATACAATGAAATTTAGTTAAGGTACATATCATTTTATGGTTTCTAGTGAAGCATTTTCACCTAAATTATAGGCCCACTGTAAGGTCCTTTTGAAGGAAGTAAGTGACAGGTCAGTATAGACTAAAATGTCTTCTACAGGTATCTGTTGCAAAGCACACAAAGAGCTTATGACAGATTTCACGAAAATTGGGATGCACGAAAATAGGGGAACGTATGTTTTGATTTTCTGAGGAAGCTTGCTGCAACTGTGTTAATCTTAGTGACATTCCAAGTAACACTAAGTGTATGGGCCCTATATAGCCTGTTCAACTTGAATTAGCTTTTACATTTTTTGTCTAGCCCTGCAAGCCTCTAGTACTAGCCAGCTAGTACTATATGGCCTACTACTGTACTGGCTCTATTATCTATAGGCCAAATTATAGATAGCGTACGGTAGCCTGATTGGTGGCACTGATCACATATCTCCCACGTATCCTTGGCTACAGCCAATTTTAACATACAGGGCATGACTTTTAGTTAGCCTAATGATAGAGGTCCTAAGCCTATGCACATTAGGGGAATTAGTCAGCATGCTGAACTAGGCCCAGCGTTTCTACTAATTAGGTGAAAGCCTAGACCTTGGTCTAATGTTGTTAGTCCATATGGTATATTGTATTATGCCTAGGCCTAATGTTAGTACTATGCATTACTGTTAGGCTACACATCTATTGCATGTACTGTGAGTGCCAGCTGAATTCAGTCGACCCTTGCATGAATAAGGCCTAAATTTCTTGTTTCACAGAACCCAAGATCTGCAGCAAATGAAACTTTTAAACCTTACCACTGTTGAAATGAAGGCAAGTAGAAATCAAGAGCTTAGTAAAATGAGCTATCATCATGCAGCAGCGAGCAGACTACAGATGAGCACTTTTGACATTTTGTTGATTTAGTTAAGTTGTGCTTACCGCCTTGCAGACTGTGTGGCCACGTACTTATCTTCATTCAGTTAATTACTTTTGTGTTA
Source organism: Stichopus chloronotus (assembly GCA_021234535.1). Classification (NCBI taxonomy): domain Eukaryota; kingdom Metazoa; phylum Echinodermata; class Holothuroidea; order Aspidochirotida; family Stichopodidae; genus Stichopus; species Stichopus chloronotus. Next base: position 4,069,308 of record CM037838.1, on the reverse strand, counting down.
AATTATTTCTTTTTACAAAAAAAATGTTTAAAACATATTTTATCCACTATTATACATTTTAAAAACTACCACTTTATTTTAATACAGAGAAAAATGATGTTTTGCATTTAAATTGTAAAATATTATAGCTACAGAACCTACTCAGTGGTACGTTAGTTGCTATGGGCAGTGTCGTCTGCCACTGCAATTTGCAGCACAGCTAGATACAACTACAGTACTATCAGACTAGTGCAGTGTGTTCAGTGTTAGTGGTGCCTGTACAGGCGTGAGAATTAAGGCTTATGATCTCAAGTTTAAAAGACTGAAGAGGTACCAGTGGACCATTGGATTAATTAGTTGTCTTGCTTTAATTGTTACTTCTTTCTGACTTGATGATCATCTAGATACTGTAAGAGGTAAAACCATGGATGATCCACAAAATTTGTCTACTCATTACATATTGTAAAGGCCAAGGCAAAAGCAATTTCACAGAAGTGATTAATACTAGCCTAACATTGTTACGCCTAACATTAAGGCTAGACATCTACTTAAAATGAATGGCACTTTAAATTTGTAGTTAGGGGCTTGGCTATAGCATTAGTTAGCCAAATGTATTATTTAACCTTCTTAGACATATAGGTTTCTCCCCTGGTAACATTTGGCCCTGCAGCTAGATCACACATGGGGCCTGATATAGGTGAATCCATACATGGGGCCTGCGCCCATATGTTTTTACACAAAAGATTTGTAAGGGGCCCATATGGGCCAGCCCAGATAACCATATGACCCATATGGGATATAGTTATGGTTCCCATATAGGACAATTGCCCACATAGAACCCATAACTACCCTATATGGGCCATAAGATATGGTAATTATCTGGGTCAGCCGATCCATATCGGCCCCTCACAGATTTTGGGTGCAGACATGTATGGTCCCATATGTTTGTCCATATGGGGCCCCATATCTTTGGATATGGTATTTAGTGGAACACTGACTACCTGTTAACTGCAGAATTAAGACATACTGTAAATTTAACTTTTATCAAAATGCAGAAAAAATTGTCTTTTCTTCTACTTCGAAGCAAATACAAGCATTAAATGACAGTGTTTGTGCTTTATTTTGTAAGGTTATTCAAAATCACTTGCCCCACTCTTTCTCGATATTCCTCATGTCTGAGTCACTTTCTGACTCAATACACAAATCAAATAGATACACTGTACGGTAGAACTTCCATTGACCCGTACCACGTCATTTTTGATACTGTGATCAGACAGAAAATGACAGTAAAGTGGTCCATGCACATACCTGTAGTGTTGTAGAGTAACCTGTGTGAGAGATGGAATGTAAACAGGGCATGCAGCACTTCTGGGTTCTGAGTACTTTTGAAAGACATAAGCATTCAGATTTTCAATGCATATATGCTGGATGTTTGATATACTTTGAGTCATGTTTGAATTCTAAGTGCAGCATATTCTTTGAAGGACATTAAGCGTTCAGATCTTGAACGCTATGGTTGGCGTTCGAATACTTATTTTATGTATCTGAATACTAAGGGCATTTTTTCTTAGCGTTCAAGATGACCTGCAGCTAGTATTCGGATCTCTTGAAGACTAAGCTTAGCGTTCAAATACTTATTTTATGTATCTGAATACTAAGGGCATTTTTCTTAGCGTTCAAGATGACCTGCAGCTAGTATTCGGATCTCTTGAAGATTAACCTTAGCGTTCGAATACTTATTTTATGTATCTGAATACTAAGGGCATTTTTTCTTAGCGTTCAAGATGACCTGCAGCTAGTATTCGGATCTCTTGAAGACTAAGCTTAGCGTTCGAATACTTATTTTAAGCGTTCGAATACTTGTTGAATACTTATCGAATACTTATTAAGTATTCCACTGAGCTAAGGGGGCCTGCACCAGGTGGTGACTCAATTTATCTTAGAGTTTTAAAGGAGACAGCTAAGGAACTGACTTTGCCTTTGTTTAAGATTTTTAAGAGTAGCATGGAGAATTCGTCTGTACCTGATGATTGGAGAAATGCCAGTGTTGTACCTATTATTAAGAAGGGAGCAAAAAGTAATCCTCCAATTACAGGCCTGTGGGTCTTACTTCTCATGTGTGCAAAGTAATGGAATCCATTATTAGGGATGAATTGGTTAATCACCTCAGTGTCCATAAGCTAATTGGTTCTTCCCAACATGGCTTTATAAGTGGCAAATCTTGCTTACCAAACTTGCTCGTTTTTATGGATGAGGTAACCAAGTATGTTGATCAGGGGCTTGCTGTAGATGTTGTATATTTAGACTTCCAAAAGGCTTTTGACAAAGTTCCTCATCTTTGTCTGATTGCCAAACTTCAAGCACATGGTGTTTCTGGACTTGTGAGTGATTGGATTAAAGCTTGGTTGTCTGGTAGAAATCAGAGGGTGCAACTTGGTGGTGCCTTTTCTGATTGGTCAACCGTTTAGTAGTGGTGTACCTCAAGCGTCAGTGTTAGGACCAGTTCTGTTTACTGCTTTTATTAATGACATTGATGATGACGTTGCAGAAAGTGTTATTAAGTTTGCTGACGATACTAAATTGTTTTCTAAGGTCCATTGTGAAGGTGATGTTGCTTGTTTGCAGAAAGATTTGGGTATGGTGTATAAATGGTTAGAGGACTGGCAAATGTTATTCAATGTTGATAAATGTAAAGTGCTTCACATTGGTGGGAGTAATCCCAATTCTTCATATTTTATGGGAGGAAAGCTGTTACAGACCATCGGTGAAGAGAAGGATCTAGGTGTTATTGTTCATAAGTCTTTGAAACCAAGTAAACATGTTGCAGAGATAGTTAAGAAAGCCAACAAAACACTTAGTATCTTGAGCAGAATTTTGATTTTTAAAGAGAGGGAAATCCTCTTGCCGCTCTATAAATCGTTAGTCCGCTCTGTCTTGAAATACCGTAGTCCGGTATGGAATCCTCAGTTGAGGAAAGATGTTAATTTGATCAAAAAGGTTCAGGAGGTTTTCTTGTATGAGATCCAGATGTGTGTCATTGATCTTACGAGTATGGGCTTGATGATCTTGGGCTTATGTCATTAGAGATGAGGTTTAGGGCAGATCTTATTGAGGTTTACCGGATTATTACACGCTTCGAGGATATAGAATCTAAAATTCTTTTTGAAAGGAGGCATGGATTTACCAGAGGTCACAGCCACATGATTTATAAGGGTTCCTGTAGACTGAATACCAGGAAGAATTTTTTCACTCAAAGAGTTAATTATCAACGCTTGGAACTAGTTACCACCTGAAGCTGTGGAATGTACACTCATTCAAGTCCTTCCTAACCAAAGACCACTTAAGAAGACTAATGGGGGATTATGAGTCTTTGACTCCCTTCCCCGTCAGCCACCTGATTAGTCAGGTGGCACACAGGTGAATACACAGGTGAACACAATGAGTGGAACAGTCTGCCTGATTGGGTAGCAAATTCCACTTCAGTAAATAGCTTCAAAGCCAAGGTAACATTGATAAGTTCTATTGTGACTGTGGCAGAATCTAATAATGCTGGGATATATTGGATTTAAGTTTGAGGATTTAGGTTTGAGTCGTCCTTTTTTTTTTTTTTTTTTTTTTTGGGTGGGGTCTGGATTACAGGGATCTTATGGGGCTTTTGCCCTCCTGTGCCCTTAAACTTGTTATGTTACGTTAAATCATTATTTCGCTAAACCGGTATATTACTTATAAACGCCAAACGGTGTTTCCTACACTGACGGTTATTCACCTAAATCGCAAAAAAGAAAATCAAAGAAATATACGAAAAATCGGAAAATTTTGCTTACACGCCTTGTGTTCACAATAATCTTAAAAAAAAACTTGACATAGTCAATATTCACTAGTAGGCCTTATTCAAAACGTACAAAGTTAAACGGCATTCTGTTTACGAGGAACTCGAGTTTTTACGTGAAATAGACATACAGCACTTCACTCTGCATACAGCCAAGGCTACTTAAGTTAAAGTTTGTCCAATTAGCGATTGAGTCTGGCTCTTAATCAGAAAAGGGGATACAAACATGTCACTAAAAATCAAATGAGTCAGTTTGTCATTTGAACTGACGCGGGAATAATATCCTGTTAGGTCAATGATCGACAATCTTTGATCTCCGTTCACCCAGTACTTACGTATAAGGTATACAGTGGTAACAGAATTATAGAGCTTTCTTACTTCTTGCCATGTGGGATGGAAACCAATGAGTCAAACTTTTATGTCCAAAGCTAAAGGTTTCCCGGAACGCTTTCGTTGTGGCCATTTTTACTTCGACCTTAGCTGACTAAGTTTGCCTCTCCTAGGCTAGAGGTGTAATCTTGAGTAATTACCACTCCCACACCGGACGGACGCTACCCCAGTCCGTGCACCGAGGGACAACGTGTATTACATGTAATCAGAAATCGGAATCCCAATGGTAACTATAGGATTTCTACGATTTGTGAGTGCATCATCAGGTGCAAAGTATGTCCTTCAAGTAGGGGTTACAAGTGTATTGCGCGGTAAGTCGCAACTACCCTACGGAAGTGTTAGAAAAACCATTGCAATGACGATAACAGTCAACCACTGCAAGACAGACTACCCAGTGACTTCAACTAGCGACCTTCCCTGTATGGCTGCCCGGCCCGAAGAGGAAAACTTAGGTGTGAGAGCCTGCCGGCGATGGTCAGAAACTTCACGGCGGCTGACAGGTAGAAGAGAGCAGAACGTGAGACTTACGGCAAGTCTAACCGAGTAAATCAAAGTCGAACGGGCAATCAAGGGCAACCATTAGTAATAGTAGGACCCAGGGCCTAACGTTACTGGTTACACTAAGTACTGTGTTGCTACGTCCAGCGACTTTTGCAAGATCTTGGGAAGTCTTGGTATGTCTTGGGATTTTTTTTCCAGAAAACGTGGAAAATAAAATTTTCTACAGCATGAACTCCGTGTAGATATAGGCTAGGCTAAGTACAGTAGCAAGGCTATGCTTTGCTAATTGAGCTTATGATATTCTGCGAAACAAATGAAACGAAATAGACTTAGCCTACCCTGCAAACACCATCTGTTTGATTTGTAGCAAACTAAGGAATGTAAGGGGAGGACAAAATTCAATTGTTCAAAGTATTTACAGATTTGCTGTGTTGTTCGGCAATATATCCTTAGAGTGGTGGGGTATTGATATTCTGCAAAACGAAACGATATAGCCTTACCCTGAAAACATGATCTCTTTGATATATAAAGGGGTGACTGTCAAATGCGTGCTGTTAAGGAATTCATTCCAAGTTTGTGACAGTTCCACTTACAAAAATCGGAACGTTTTCTTATGAATCAGTATTTTCTCGAATGTTTATATGTATTCATTGCAACAAAAAAGTGTGTCACGGAAGGTGTATTTACCCCACCCTTTGTACGACAATCCAAACAAAGTTAACTTTCCCCAAGGTGCCCGTTGAGTGCGCCTGCCGTTGACTTAGTGTAGAAATGACGAAAATGGTGGCGTGCTCCACTATTTCAATCTGCCTTACTAAGCTTTCAAAAGTTGTGATTTATGAATGTTAGGCTATAGGCCCGTTCGACAGGCCCGCGCAGTAGGTGCATGCATGGCGTATACTTCAATTATAGCAGATTAATTATAATGAAAGGAGCTAGAGGAAAAAATTCAATCGCTCAAAATATTTACAGATTTTCGGTTCTCTTTCGCAAAATATCATTATGTTAGCGTGGTGGGGTACTGGTATTCTGCAAAATGAAACAAAATTGACTTAATTACCCTGAAAACACGATCTGTTTGATATAGCAATAGCTAGGGCAAAATTCCAAAACCAAATCCATCATTTCAGTGACTGTTTTGTCGCTTTGGCAAGGTTTACATTTCTGCCTACTGCACTTCTGAGCAATAGCATGGTAGGCAGGCATGAAAGATTGTGCACAATGCCTTTGCACGAGAGAAAAGGTGGTAAGAATTTTCCTTTTGTTTGAGCTAAAGAAACATTTTGATTGGTGAAAGTTTTATACTGGCATATTTGGTTTCCAAAGTTGTCTTTGAATCAAAGTTGTCTTTGAATATCAGCTTACATATAAGATGAAGTTTGAATACAGTGCCGTTTGGGATTAATATGTCACCCCAACTGCACTTGAACGGTGCAGTGCGGTACGCTTCTATGCTTTGACTCGGCTGGAGTTTGGCCGCGTTTCAGCCTGGTTGTAATCCATTTTAAACAGCGACAAATCGGACGTACTCTCCATAGCTGCCACCGAGGCTGTATCAATGGTCACCTTACCAGAGCATCCTTTTGACAGTGACAAAGGAATACAAAACAAATAAGTAGCCTATTATTATGGAGGTAAAATCTGGATACACACTGAGAAGTTTTGTATAATAAAGGCCTATATTACAATCCATTGTTAGAGCCATCTTTGCAGGGACTGCACAGTTGAACTTAGTTGTGTGATTTTTAAAACCAGCACCTGCAAGTAACTTTGATCAGGTATTGTACAGTAGGCCCTATTTACAGTAAAAGCAATGAAGTAGATAAATCAAACCTTTATACAAGAAACATGTTTGACAATCGGCCATCAGAATCACTTATGTATGCGCTTATCCAAAAAGCATAAAACCCAAACAGCCCTGGCGGTGATTGCTACATCGCCGCAGATTTAAAATGATGTGAAAAACAAACAAACAAACATGATTTAGCCACCCATAAATCACAAAAAGGGTAACATATGTTTCAAAGGCCTGCAACTTCAGGAACTGTTCAAACATTTTCAAATCGGAAAGTCTATGTGTAGGTCAGTGTTGTGCCATACCATGCTCATGTTAGGGTGTGATAGAATTAAACACGTGCTCCAAGAAATGTCTGCAGTTACCACGTCTTTGACCTGGCCAACTAGATAATCCTTAAGCTGGTCATTTGTGACACTTCGCTGGCATTTAGATTTAGCCTCTTCAGGAACAAATATTTACCATATGCCTGCTTCTCAAGTTGTAACTTTTATACAAACAAAACAGCGATTATTTTAGATATTATTCAAACAATTTCAAAAGTATTGAGGAGATTAGTTTCAATGATTTAATATCAAACCTGTGTTTCCACAGAAAAATATATTATTAAAGTCCAAATACTTTGTAATGTTCCACTACAAAAAGAAGTGTCCATTTGAAGTACTTTTTTTTCATACCCAGCGATGAGGGCCGTTTGAAGAAAATACATTTACCTACAGTACAACCCGCTTGGCGTTCAAAGTTGCATATTGCCTTTTCAGCATCTGTTTTTGAAGTGTCTTTACTCTGAGCTCAACTGGTGTTTCACCAGAGATTTCATTGAGACATTTAGGAGAAAAAGTAATCACAAAAAATCACAAAGGCTCAGCTATTGAAATGGCAAAAACAAAAGAACTGGGGCAAGCAAGCCGCGACCTGTTGTTGCTATAGCGACGTAAACATAAACTGGGTAGGGAGCGGGAGATGGGATTAGAAAGCAGTGCATTGGTAAAAGTTTTGACCTACTTTTCTGACAACATGTTTTAAAGAAAAAGAATACATAGCTCTGAAGAAAACAAAAAAAAAATAAATTGGCTACTGTAGGTATTCATGTTTAACAAAAAAAAAAAACAAAAAAAAAAACAAAGTTGGCAAGTTATAAGTGCGGGGTATTGGGTCATAGCAAGATCAGAACGTTCCATTTTTCCATCAAAATTCAACATGAATGCGTGGTTGCAACATTTGTAATGTGAGTTTCTCTTCATAAATAAGCTGTAATCAATAATTGATTTGCAGCTAAGAATTAAACAGACAAAGAAGACAATCACCCTATGTTTCAATTAGTTCTCTTATAAGTATATACCCTGCTTGCAATATTCAAGGTCATGCTAAATTAGGTATGATTTTCTCATAAACTGGAAAGACTCAAAATCTAGGGCTATGGCGGGAGAGTGCAGATATCTGGAAAACATTAATATCATGTTTTTGAAAGGAAAAGTAAATGTCCCAGACAGGTTTAAAAACTGCCCCGATTCTCTAGAAGAAGAATATAGACCTATAGTAGATACTCTGTAACATGGTTTTTGTTGGTACGTACTGTATAGTAAAATTCATTTGCTTTAATATGTTCTGCGTGGCAAATTTTGCACTTCCCTTCTCCAACATAGTGACGTATACTGTACAAGTGAAAAGGATCAGGAGAGAAAAATTAAGTCCCCAGTAAGGACCCTGAAAAAATTCAAACATAGCCTACAATAACCCCCCTTAAAAAAATGGGGACTTTGCAAAGGGGATCCCTTCCCCAAATCAGTCTCCAAAAGTTGATGTAATCCCACTTTCAGCTTGGTTCTGGTAATCCCAAAGGCGGGGATTGGTTAATATAACTCTCTAGTTCTGGTTGAGATTATACGAAATTAAATTCTCAGAGAATAAAAAGCAGATTGCAAAAATTTGCTTTTTTCTGGAGGGAAATTCTCACGCTGATTTCGCAAACTGACATTATCATGACTATCCCCACAAATTGTGACTGAGTTTTAAGTCATCCACGTAATCTGTTGCTAACAAACATTTGGGTAGGCACAAGTACTATAACATAATGTGTAGGCCTTTGTTGAGACCTATTGTAGGCGAAGCCCAGTGATGATATTTCAAACTAGGCGTACCCAGTATTCCAGCAAGAAAAAAAAAAGAAAAAAACAGAATTATCTGCGCACTCTTGTGCACCACTGCCATCGAGCACCCATCAATGATGCATCTAACTTAGGCCAACTATGCATCTTTTATGTTTAGAACTCCATTCAGTTCTGCTGTTTAATTGTAATTGACAAGTTAGTCTTGTTGTTTCCACCATAGGCCTATCCTAATCACTGTACAGTCCAGTCCATTCCACCTTGATAAAGGTGTTTTACCAAGACCAATAAGGCAGAAAGACTCTTTCTGGTATGCAGATTAATGTTCTGAGATGAGCGATTCCGATTTTGGCTGCAAAGACCCACTAGATTGACTGTGTGCATGGTATGCTATGCTAGGTTGAATTTGAGACATGCATTTCACGAGGTTACAGTTAAGTTAAAAACGTTAGGATAACGTTGCTCGTAAGTCGATCTAAGTTAGGACATATGCCATGACCTAGGCTAGGCCTAAGTAAGGTTTTTTTGTACCTGGTCCAAAGCCTAATTAAGGTGAACAGCCAACTGGCTTTCAAATTTCAAAGTTCTATTTGATACAGGACAAGATCCATAATATATACCTCTGTACACCTGCTTTGAGTAGTTATCATGCGTATGCAAATTACAACAAGAGGGCAATCCACAGAGTTGTGCATCTCATTGCCAACATGCATTGGTTTCAATACAGCACAGTAGGGCCTGCACATGGGGATTTGTAATAGTTTAGTGGAACCACATGTCACAGAGACGTACAATCTTGGACAAAATTGTTGGGACACTTTGTCGTACGTTGCAAATATAATACTGAATTTTAGGTGAGAGGATAACATGAAACCCTGCTCCCCTTTCCAATGTTGCGCTATAGAAGTGAATGTACCCTTTGAACAGCAATCCTACAGCTAACATTGAATGGGGGTGCGGGGTGTCCAAGGTATTTTGTCCAAGATTGTCTGAGTTTTTTGGGAGCCATTTTGGACCGAAATTTTGAAAGAAAATTGAACTTTTTCGGACAAGGTGCATCACAAAAATAAGTTATCAAGGCCTATTGGTCTGGGGATTTTCAAAATGAAAGTATTCTGAATTTTGACTATGAACATAACAAGTTTAATTTTAATTTGGGGGTTTATTTGTGTATGTTTTATTGAAAACGAGTGACCATGAATGAATAAATTGTTTCTTGGTTTTGTATGCCGACAGAAATGGTTGTGTTTGGAAATAACATTGATGGGCAGCTGTTGCATTGTGTTGCAAGAGGAGTGTTACTGCAATTGTGGAATGCTGGTAGGAATCCCAGTTGTAAGACATTCTGAAGTAGCTCCATGTTCTACCAAATTGCGTAAAAGTCGGAACTGTTAATTCCGCTTAATATTAAAATAATGGTAGAACATTAGTAAAGGCTGTTTTTTTACATTTTTGCCGCTAAATTAAGATTTGTGACTGCAATTTTTACATTGCATGAAGCTGGTAACATATGTAATCTTCAGTTTGTAATCTACGCAATTTTCCCACTGGTTGCTTAAATTTTCCTGTGAAAACATTTGGTAGAAAGTGGGTTTCATTAACCTATACTGTCGGACACTATTGTTAGGTCTAAGTCAGTTTGGAAAAGAAGCTTTGTATTAACAAAGAACCTATGAACTGATCACAACATTGTAGCATCAGTGATCCTGAGTTGTTTTGACTAACTTAATGTTCAACACTAGTATACTTCCCATTAGCTTGTTAAAAGAACACACTGTTGATTTGAATGAAAACTGTCAACCACTACATCATTGTATTTTACATTTTCTGTTGTTATGTTAGAAGACTTTGAAATCCTTGGCAGAATTGACCAACTGAATCCTATAAAAAGGTTAAATTTATGTTCCCAGATAGTCTGAATGGTGCAATTAAAAGCCTTACCAAACTTTTGGAGATGAAATTTCAATTTTTTTTTTTTTTTTGCCTATGCACGCAATCACTTTAAATCCATGACGGATGTTGTCATTGCAAATTTATTCCCTAAATGACAGTAACCCTAAGGTTAAATAAGTTGTATTATGCTCAGTTTCCTTCCAGTTATACAGATCTATAGTCTTAACATTATTGGGACCTATCTGTCAGATCTTAGGCCTATTAAAAGTAAGGTGTTAACTTGGTCCATTTTGTGACTTAAAAACACTGCAAGATGATATATACTACATATTTTTACAGGTAACAGGATGGCTTGACCAACTTCACAGCTGCTGTCAAAGGAAAGTGAAGAGAGAAGCATCATGACCCACAATCAAGACAGAGCACACTTTCTGAAAGAAGGGGCAATTGGATTGGGAGGTAGGAAAGTTGATGGTTAGAAACATGAAATACTGTCAATGTCACTATGCTGTACGTATAGTTGCTGCATAATGAGTGTAACAGCAGACACTTGATATGTATTTGTTCTGCTTTCATTATGCTTGCATCACAATTATGATGAAAGGTGAATGCAAGTAAAACTGTACTTTTAATTTTCTTCTTTTGCTTGACTCCCTTTAAGATTTAGCCACTATCTGCATGTGACCAGTTGATTTTTTTGTATTTGATTGTTTAGATTGCGTACAATAATCTTTGACCTCTATGAAAAGCTATATGCGCTCAATTAATTATAACATTTGGACAATCCACAAATCAAGTTTGAAAAGTTTCAGTATCGCTCCCTTATTGAGATACCATGTATTAACGTTTTCAAACTTGCTCCGTTTGCGAAGAAATCTGATTTTGAAGGGAGAAATCTCAGCAACTGAATGTTGCTTTAACTGCAAACTTATTGTGTTAGTCCATTGTTAGTAGATGATCCTCATTGTATCTCATGGTCATCAAAGGTCGTTTGAACTCACCAGAGGTCTGAAAATCTATTAAGGAAAACACACAGGAGGTCAAATTGTAAAAAACATATAAAACTGCTCAGTACATGCAGTGGTCAAAAGAGCTTAGTGTAGGCTCTTTAAAAGGACAAGGTGTTTGAATTTCAAAATTGGTACTGTAGTAACTGTACTGCATACTGTACATGTACATGTTGTGTTGTGTTCTTGATGAATATTGGCAAGGAAGTCCTTTGACTTTCTTGTTATCTGATTTTGTTGGGGTTGAAAGGGCTTAATGAGTTGGTTCACAAAATTCTCAATATTTGAAATGATGAATATGGTCAAAGCAATAGATTCTGATCATGCTATCATAGATCTGACACAAGTGAAGCAGCAATAAGAGGGTAAGTAAGAGTCAATTTCGTCACTTTGAAAATCTGCGACGAGACACATTTTACCATAAGATTAGTCATTGGCAACAATGTTTGTAAAATAATCTACAATTCCTCAAATTTTCAGTAACTGCAGGAATAGAAACATGGCTAGTGAGGCGACTGTAACTGGAAGTAATGTCTTACAATGGTTGTCTTCAAACACTTTACAAAGTAAACAATATCATCTCTTTGAGTCCCTTTCAAGTCTTCATCCAAGGAACCATACTGTAGTGCCCTTGGGCTCGTGTTTGTACATGGAGATCAAAGGTCATGTGAGCTCAGTAGGGGCCATAGTTTGAAAACATTGTAAACAGATTATTTTAATAAGGGAAAGTTGCTGGAACTTAAAACTTGATTTGTTTCCCATGAATAGTGGCCAGGAATCTCAAAAGTCATTTGACTTCTTGTTAAAGATTTTGATTATATTTGTAACCTTAATTGTATTTATGCATGTGTATGTGTTTGAGTATGTGACCCCTTGGCTTTTAAACACAGTATTCTTAATCTTAGGGAAAGGTGCCTTGACTTCAAAGTTTGAGTCTACGTAGCCCATTGTATTTAGATGATTTGTATAGCTTCTTGAATGGAGATCAAAGGCCATTTGAAGTCAGCAAAACAGGGTATGACTTATAAGGAATTTTTATTGGTAGTTTGAAGGACTAGGTAGTTGTGAACATTTCATACAATTATTTTATGATGCAAAGTGACCACACAAGTGTGGAGGAAGCAACCAGTGGCTTAATTATTACAACTTCACATATGCCTGACCAACTAAACAAAGTTGGATCAAATCTGGTACCTTCTTTTCTAAAATAAGAGGGCAAATGGAAAACCTTAGATTATTTCTTGGACAAAAAATCCATCTTACTGTGACCTACCGAGGGACCAAACATCCCACTTGCTAAGCATTGCACTCAAATGCCAAGTTTATCCACTCAGCCACAGTAAAATGAAATGCCTGTGAAATTCTGAAAATTGATGGGTTGGACGGGGTTTGAAGGTGAAGTACAGGTATTACTATAAAAAAAGGTTTTAGGAGTGCCTGTGAATTCTTTAACCCATTCCGCATGTCAATGCATAATACAGATTGCATTTATTTCTTCAAGGTTTGGGTTGACTTTGAGTCAGAAGTTTGGATTGGTTTCTTATGATACTGTCATAAATTGTGATTGATATATCTGAAGTTTATGTACTAATTTTTTGACATGAAATATGCCATTCTATTGATAATGACCTATCTTAAGCTTAGAAATATATTGGACAACATGTAGAATGTGCAAAACACTTTAGATGAACAGTTGTTTGAAAATCTTAAGCCCTGCCATACAGCAAGGATTGTCCACTACAGTAGCACATGTCTAGGTTTGGCTGGCTCTTGTAGTACATGTGCATTACATGTTATGCAACAGCAAAAGTCCCAATCCCTTTGTGTGGACAAAACACCCTGTAAGATAAAACCTTCCTATTGAAGTTTGTAAATATCTATTTAGGATTGGTCATTCTGGGTCTTTTGCACATGTCAAAAGTATGCTTTTGGTATTGGTATAAATGGCTGTGCTAGATTGTCCTTTTGTTGTGTTGGATAACTTTGGTAAAGATTGTTTGGGTGAAAGAAGGAATGGAAAGAGAGGGGAAGCTGTTGTTGCTGTGTTTGTAAAGAAAGATCCCTAGTTGGTATTTTTAGGTATCACTGAGTGTGAGTAGTTTGCAATCGTGAAAAAGAGGTTAAGAATGCGCACAGTACGGTGCATTACAAATAATCCTTATTGTAAAATAATGGGTTTTTTAGGGGTTCACAGTCATGATGTGACTGCCCCAGCAACAGATGAGATGTAACACTAAATTGAGTTCTGATTACAAAGGAAAAGACGTCACAACATCCAGAAAATCCAGAGAGAGTTTTGCGATCAGAGTTCCATTTATTATTAGGATGATCCGACTGGCACACACAAATTAAGCAAAATTAAGATAAGGATGATGATTTGAAGACAGAAAAGTACAGAAACAGAGAGAGTGAGTTTACGGTTTGACACAGGCCCACATAGTTTACAGACGTTGATGAATTGACGGTCAGACTGCCAGTGTCAGCAGTGTGGCGAGGTCAATGGATCAACCCACGCCGAACTGCTAAGGATCACGGGATAGATGCTGACACTGACCAATCACAGGTCAAATGGTTGACCTACGTAACAAAATTAGGCAGTTGCTATCTGTGATCTACCAGTTACGGAAGGATTGCGCAACCTTTCTGAGAACAGGGTCTAAGTTTACTATTTTTAATGTGTTCTATTGTCTAATCTGACTGTCTGAGGGAAATAAAGAAAAAGCTAAATAAATCTGGGGTAAACACCGGAAGACTGAACTTTGTGCGACCTTTTGTGTACGGTGGGGTAGAATGACCATCTCTATACAACATTATAACTCGCTTGTGAAGAATGCTTAGCTGTTGTAGATGTGCTCCACCTGAATTTCTCCACAAAAGTATACTATAATTTAGGTGTGGAAGAACTAGGACATAATAAAGTGTCAGAAGTGTTTGCCTTGGCAGATTCTCCCTCAATCTTGCTATTAATCCAACTATTTTAGACATTTTGGTGGTTACGTGGGAAATATGCTCTTCCCAGGTTAGCTCATTGTCGACTTGTACCCCAAGGAATTTGGTGCTGTAGTTACTGTGTAAACTTGTAGTTTCATCAATTTGATGAGTGTAAGATTGAGTGCGGCCAATTGAAATAACTAAGAGTTTTGTTTTATTAAGATTAAATGATAATTTGTTGGCAGCTAGCCAAAGTCGTACTTTTTTAAATTCTATAACAGCAATATCTAAGGCACGCTGAATATCATTTTCATGGATGTAAATACTTTGTATTGTCAGTAAAGAGTATAAAATTTAAGACATTGGAAGAGTTACATAAATCATTTACATAAATAAGAAAGATCAACAGTCCAAAAATGGAACCTTCAGGTACCCCAGTATCAACAGTAGTAAGGAAAGAATCTTTACAGTTGAATCTTTGAGTGCAATCTTTTCACCTCTTTCAATCCAGCTAAGTGAAATAGCAGGTATGCCATACTGTACATATAAAACTTCTTTAGTAAGATACTTTGGTCTATTTTATCGAACGCTTTAGACAAATCAATAAATAAAGTAATGGTTTTTAAGTTTCTATCTAAGCTACTAGTAACATTGTCAATAAATTTCAATGATGCCACATACGTGGAGTGATTCTGTCGAAAGCCGTATTGACCAGAGAAGATTAAATTAAACTTAACGGCCGATAATGCACTTACACGCCGATAATTGAAAATGTCACTTTCCTGCCCTGATTTGAAAGTAGGAATTACCTTAGCAATTTTCAATTCATTTGGGAAAATGCCAGATGCAAACAATAAATTTATAACATGAGAGAGGGGTTGCAGCAATATGAATTCACAGTGCGTTCTCCCTCACCTCATGTAACTTATGCATTTCCGCATTGACTATGGTCTAGCATCTGGCAATTTTGTGTTTGTGTATCTGGCCACTGCCCTTCCGTAATTGCCAGCCTTTCAGTCTGACAGTAAAGTTCTCAGCTGTGATTTGCATCTGTGCCTATCTACCCTTTTTCATCATTTTATCAAGTTATCTGTTGATATTTGCGTGATCCTCATATGTCGGGTCTGGGCTAGGCCTCAGACTCGCCATTGTAGTTATGTTTGTTACGTGGTTCGTTAGTACGTATGTAACTGTGTAAGGCTCCTTTTAGCTACTTTGTGTGTAAAGTGGGTATCTCGTGTTCTCTTCTAACGTGGCTTTGGGGGATCTTTTTTCCTTCCCCCGCTGTTTTTAGTTTTTGCTGTGTCATGTAGCCTAGCGTGGGGATTTGTTCCTTTGCACAGACTTCAGGCCTACAGGTGATACAAAACATCATTTGAGATATTATCATATCCAGGGGATTTACCTTTCCGTAACCTTGCGATAGTTATCGCGACCTCTTCATCGCTCACCTGATGCAAAATAGAAGAATTGCAGACATTTGGAGTAATATACTTGGCTACATCAATACTAGTAGGCTCAATTTTTATAACAAGGTTTGTATGTTAGTGGAAAAATAATCATTAAGATGGTCGGCAATTTTCCGAGAGTCGTTTGTGATGCTATCACCAATTTTAAAATAAGTTGTGTTTGCAGTTTTTCTCCCTGGTTTTAACACATCCCATATTCCATTCCAAATATGTTTACTGTTCCACATGTTTCTTTGAATGAAGTTGCTGAAATAGGATTGCTTAGCAGCTTGAACAGTATTAGTAACAACGTTTATCTACGATAAGTAGTCACATCTAATTGTTTAGGATATGACTTGTAGGTACAAAATAGTTGTTCCTTCTTTTTTGACTTTATTAAACCAGTTGTTATCGGGGATTTTTGTGAGTTTTCTTTTCCCCAACTTTCTGTGGTGGACAACACTTATTACACAAATAAGTAAGCTTGGAATTAAAGGCAGTACAGGCAGGTTGCGCATCACTGTCATTGATAATGTCTGATCAGTTTATAGAGTCCATCTCATCCTTGAATGTTAACATATTAGGGACTCTTGTGTCAGGTTTGTACACATCACGGTTAGCACTTTTATGATTCACGGTATTCACACTGAATTTGCAGACAGCAGATGGGTAATGGTCAGATATGTCAATTTCGAAGATAGCAGAATTTACCTGAGCTGTATGGATGTTACAAAATATATTGTCGATGAGCATTGCAGATGAATCAGTAACACTAGTAGGTTTGTTAATTGTGGCATAGAAGCTATGTTGTGATAAGATATTCTCTATTCTTTAGGGCGCCAAATGGTGACACACACAGGAACTACGAGCTTGCAAAGTTGGTATGTAGGTATTCCATTGTAAGTAGATAGTCCCTATGCTTTTCCAGGTAGGTCAAAGGTCATTTTAGGTCACCAGAGGGGAAAGCTTGAAAACCTATTTAGGAGGCTATGTTAGCAACTGAAAGTTACTGGAATGTCAAGTGTAAAGAATTGGTTGCTCTTGATGATTAGATGATCTCTGTCAGGTTTAAAGAAAGTCAAAGGTCACACAAGGTCAGCAGTGGTCATAGTTTAGCAACCTTGTAAACACTGTATCTTCAACACTCTATCTCCAAAAGGAAAAGATGCTGGAACTTCAAAGTTAGTGTAGAGTTTGGCCATTGTTAGTAGAGGATCCATATTGTTTTTTGTGTAGGTCAAATGTCATTTGAGATCATTTGAGATGTTGGAGTTTGAACACCTTTTATTACAATATTAGAGACTGATTTGTCTTAGACATGGTATCTCAAGGAGGGTAAGGTGAGTTAACCTCAAAATTGGTATGTTGGTAAGCCTTTCTTCATCAAAAATGTAAACAAGGAATCACAAAGTCTTTTGACTTACTGGTTTATTCTAACTTCAACATCTGACTCTGTATTATACTGATAGGCTGTTGTTACTGTATGTCCAGATATCATTATACTTCTGAAACAGGCCTGTGAATTGTTTCAGTATTTTACCAAATTATTTACAAGCACGAAGAATTAGCATTTTTATGTAAAAACTAATTCTGAAGTCATTTCTGGTTTCGATGAAATCATAACCTTTGTAATCACATAGCTGTGTAGGCCTATGTGTGTGTCTATGTGTGTTTGTGACGCCTAACTCGTAAACACAATATCTCAAGGAGTGAAGCTTGCAAAGATCTCATATTTCGTACATAGGTGTACCACATTGACTACAAGAATCCATAGATCATTTTGTCATAGGTCATTTGCACCAACAAAGCTTGTTAACTTGATATATATTTCAAGCAAGGAAGCATTGCATCTAGAGATCTCATATTTAATGTGTACTGCAGGTGTACCACATTGAATACAAGACCCCTATTGATTTTTTTATCAAAACCATGTCCCTTTGGGCTTTCTGGTTTAGGAAACTTTTTCCCATATTTGCGGACCATTGGTGGCCCTACACAAGTAGCATAGTGCTATGATTGCAGTATATCACAACCCTCAATAAAGCCACGTTTTATCACAGGAAAGTTCAAAATGGACTTTCCTAAGTTTTTACACCTAAAAGGTGTTGTCTTACTTCGTTAAATAGCAGTGATAAGTTGGTAATGGTTGTTTAATTTTTAAGACCATTGCATCTCAAACAAGATGTGGAATGGTTCTTATGTAGCCTTCAACTAAAGTCTGTGCATATGGAAATGAATACTTGTAATCAGTTGCAATTATCAGCAACAAAAGCCATTTTGCTGATACCAATATCTCAATGATAATGCCATTATCAGCCGATAGCGACGCTGCTCACCAGTAGTCGACTCAACACTAGTGTTTTTCATACATACAGTCAATGTGCAGTAAGTGTTATAAATATTTATAATCTATTGTGATGGTTTGGTTAGTGTAATTGCATAGGCAGTGCTGTGCAGTATATTACATGATATAAAAATTGTAGTTAAAACCCTAACCTTTTCTTGCTCTCTGGCTTTGCTTGAGATTGTATTATTGATGATAAGTTAATGCCAATCATGCCTACTTACAGTATATGCTGCTTTTGTATTCTCTCATTTTCCACAGTTGGGGTTCTTTATGGTGTCACAAGTGTAGTAGTCGGTCATCCTTTTGACACAGTCAAAAGTAAAATGCAAGGACAAAGAGGATATGAATCTGCTTCCATGATCAAAACCATAGTGAGAACTTTCAAAACACAAGGTGTTATTGGGTTTTACAGGTAAGAATTTTTGATAATGACATTGTTGAGATATCTTATCTGTCTCTTGGTTCTTTCAATATTAGGTTTAGTTGCTCCATGTATAAAGTGACAAACCTTCAAATCCCTGTATTCAATTTTCAGTGGTTTCCATAGATCCTGTTATGTATACGGTACTCTTTTCCTTTTCTTGAACATTTATTTGAGTCATTCTCTCAGAACATAAAGGAAAAATACAAGACTGAAAGTTTAAAGTGACTCATCAGAAACATAAAACAAGCTCAGAAGAGCTTGTAGTATGACCCCCTCAAAATAAACAAAAAGCCTACAAACAGAAAACAATAAAAAACAAAGAAAAGTGATAAATTGTAAATTAAAATTGTCACAGGCTTTAGCCTTCATAGAGTAAACTACACCTGTGTAAAAGTAAGTTTCTTCACGGTCATTTTTGCAGGGCTGGTAGCTAAATTGGCACCATGAATGAGATATATAATTGGTAGTATTTACCTCATTATCTGCTTTGTCAACACTAATGTTCTAATGCACTTCCCCAGCCTACTAGTGTTTTCACCGGGCAGAAAATTGGTACACGAGTACCCAAAAGCCAATACCTGTCGGTTGCCCGGGTACTAAATTGTCAATGTACGACTTCGTATCACGGTACGCAACACCCAGGTCGTGGAGGGTCAACGCCCTCTCCTTTCCGTGGACGGGTCCCGTCATGTATGGGTGTTCCCCATTTGCACTAATTTACATGGTCCTCTGCCGGCTCCAGAGCACACTGGTGGACCTCCTCGTCGCACCGTGCTGGCCGAACCAACCGTGGTTCCTCTTACTCCTGCGGCTCCTGTGTGACCTACCGTTCCTCTTCCCGCCGGTACTGGACCTCCTGACCCAGCAGAGCAGGGCGCTTCGCCACCCAGACCTGGCAACCCTCCGGTTGGCTGCATGGCCTCTGTCAGGTCATCTCTCCAGGCAGCGGGCTTTTCAGTAGAGGCTGCGAACATTGCCACGGCAGCCAGGCGTCCCGCTATGCTTAGAACTTACGATTCTCGTTTGGAGCACTACTACGCGTGGGTGGCTGAGCACTCTCTCGATCCCATGGAGATGTCCATCCCAGACTTGGCAATTCCTGGCCAAGAATCAAACGCTCTCATTTACTTTGGGAGAAATCAAGCTCCCAAAATTTTGCTGTGCCTCCTCAGCCACAGAGGACAGGCTGCGTTGCCCGGTCTGTGCCCTAAAATGATATAATCGAGCGCACCAAAAACATTTGCACTTCGGGCCGGCTCTTACTTCTCCCGCGGCGCCCGTTCACGCTGGCCTCCAAGGAGACCCTCTCGCACTGGATAGTCTCGTTAATCCAGCCCCACGTCACCCCAACGGAATGCGTCCGGGCCCACGACGTACGTGGGCATGCCACTTGCCACCACGTGGTTCCTCCATGTACCCTTAGAGGACATCCTCGCCACGGCCGCATAGAAAATACTGTCCTTGTTCATCTCGTGCTACCTCACGAACACGCTGACAGCTGACGAGGCCTTCGCCAGGGCCATCCTCCGGCACTCCGGCGCCGCAACCTTCGAAACTGCCCGCCCCCGACACCCGTCTCAACAAATGCATAGGTTATAAGAGGTGAGGGAGTACACGCTGTGAATTCCCAAAAACTTACTGGTTTGGGCATTCGCTAGCGACGTACTCACCTTATATAACGATCGGCTCTCCTTCCCCGCTTCAGGATTCGGTAGTCATGGCCACGAGAGTGATAGGCACGCCGCTAGCCCACTTTACACACGTCTCCGCGCACGCCTGATGCGGTTAGGGCGCATCACCTTGGATGAATCTTTGGGGGACGCCGTTTTTCCAACAAGTGTCAACAAGTGTTAACAGCTAACAAGTATACCAAACATACCAGGTGTACCCAGAAAAATGGATAAAAAGTAAAGCCGTGTGAAGAAACCAATTGATACCCCCTCGCTTCTCAAGTTAGTCGATCAGAGAGTATGTAACTGAACTGTACGTAATTGGAATAGTCCGTGATTGGGGGTGACGGAAAATTCCAAGATAACCTCTTCAAGTTGTGTACGCAAAAGCTGTGCACGTTGCAGGGCACCTGAACACAAATTAGCATTTTAGTAAAAAGAAAAAAAACTTGGTGACAATGGAACATCAAAATAAGTAGCAATGTTTGTCAGACATAAAAACAAAAGCAAAGTGCGAGACCGAGGAGTATCCGAAGTACTGTACACCTACCTAGAAAAACAGTTGAAAGGCCGATATGGCTGTACTTCCCACCATATTAGATACATCTGAATAGCAAAAAGAGGAGTGAATTGCATGCATGTTTCCATGTCGTTGCTACAAATTTGAAAACATTTGTGTCGATGAAACATGGAGTAACATTTTCCCCGTAATTCCCGCTGAAAGGAAACCTCAGTTGTATAGGCAGGGGAAAAAATAGCTAAATAAGGTTTTCACGTACAATTTTGAGCCCATCTCCGTATACCATCTCCCTATACTGCATCAGTTACACACCTGTCTGTTTTGTTAACGTTGCATAGAATGATAGATTCGTCCCAAGTACGTACTGCCCATGTAAGTAGCTGACACACGTACCCGTACAGTACATCGCGTATGCAATTCCGCAAGGCACTACGGCCGGAACAGGGAGTTGCTGTTGTTAAATAGCAACTCCCTGGTCGGAACGAATGCTTACCCAACGTTTATTGCAAAGACAACTTTCTGTTGATGCAAACTGCGAATGTTGTTAAGGTTTTAGACTCCCTAGAGTAAGAGATTTCAGTCACAAAAGCCATAGTTGGATCTCACCCACTGTTTTGTTGTGTTTATACACTTGGTACTGTAGATACTATCACATGTTCAGAAAAGCAAGATACAATGTCGGAAGTATAAAAAAAAAAACATCTCAGTCGGTCAAAACTGCCAAAAATATTTGCATGGCATGTGCAAAACACCCCAAACTAGCAATCCGCATCATTTTCGCAAATTTTAAATTCGAAGGTTTCCTTCTAAGAGATATTTTTGTTCAGAGTGACTTGGGACTTTTGCTGTAGCCTAACATATATACAGTACGTAATACTGAGATAGATCCTACCAACACATGTATTACTGGTGCCCTACACTTACTGTACAGGAACAGACTAGACTAAGATTTTCAGGTAAATTTTAACCCAAACTGTTTGAAAATGTGCTTTATGTTGCCTGATATATTGCTAAGCTTATATTGGGTCATCAGGAACAGGATGGCATATTTTACACTAAAACTTTGCACATTAAACTTAAAAAAGAGTGGAGAAAATTTCACCATATATAACAGTGTTACGACAAACCAACACATTTTCATAACGCCAATTCAATGCATTTGAGACCAAGCTCTGCTCAATCATATTGGCTTATAGCCACAGGGGATGGGTAAATAATTTACCAGCACTTCTAAATGTAAACTTCCTAATATCTTCCATCCTCATCCCTCACCCACTTTCCCACCCAGTGTGTTTGGCACTTAATTTCTTCAAGTTAATGGTTGCATATTGACACTCAGTATATCTCGATTCCTCACTATTTAATTCAAAAGAAAAAAAAAGTATACTTTTCAGGGTTGTTATAGAATGTACCGTCTTAATTGATTGCAGAGTTAAAGTGATGAAGTGGATATTTTCCTGCCATTTAGGTATGGAGCAGCCATGTATACTGATATATGCGTAGTGCTCCTACCTACACAGCTTACTTGTAAACAGTATATTGCAAGAAGCTTGGACAAATTTCACATTTGGTATGTGAGTGTGTCACATTGATTACCAGATTCCTGTTGATTTTGGTGGAGGTCACAGGTCATTTGAGGTCAACAGGGGTCAAATTGTGAAAGTATTGTAAGCACAATATTTCAAGAAGGAAAACTTGGGCAGATCTCCCAATTAGATTGTAGGTTGATCTCACTGAATTTACAAAATTTTTCATTTTCTTTAGTGAAGGTCAAAGGTCATTTGCGGTCAACAGGGTAACAGTGTGGAATTCTTGTAAACATATTATCTCACGAAGGGAAGCTTGGACAGATGTCGTATTCAATGTGCAGTTGTATCTCATTTAGCACAAGAACGTTAGTATTTAATGGAGGTAGAAGGTTATTCCATGTGAGCAAGCATCAAATTGTGAACATGGAGGTATACTCTCAAGAAAGGAAGCTTGTGGAGATCTCATACTTCATATAAAGCATACATAGCTCAATGTGACACATACTAATGCTATTATATCAGATTCCGCAAAAATATTCTCAATCGGATCATCGAAACCGCAATGCATTTCTGCATTCTGGTTTGGAAATACGCTAGCGACGTACTCACCTGGTATATGAGTTGAGTAGAGTATGTCGCTAGTGAATTCCTAAACCAGGGAGTTTTGTGGCTACTGAATAAATTGTCCTTATTGTTTTTTGTGGAGGTCAAAGTTTATTTCAGGTCACCAGTGGTCAGACTGTTAAAACATTGTAAACACACTATCTCAAGAATGGTAACTTTGTGTGGATTTGTCTTACTAAATTGATGATCCTCATAGTTTTGGGTGGAGGTTAAACGTCATTCGAGGTCACTAAAGGTAAAACTGTGAAAACGTTGTGAAACAATATCTCAAGAATGGTTATCTTGACTCACCTCAAACTTGGTGTGGGGGTTGGTCATACTAAGTGAATGATCCTAATTTTTTTTGGTGGACATTCCAGGTCATTTAAGGTCATCACTATGGAAAGCTTGTAAACAAGATATTTGTCAAATGTCACCAAAGGTCAAACTGTGAAAGCATTGTAAAACAATATCTCTAGCAAAATAAACTTACCTGATCTTATATGTGGAATGTTGGTTGGCCATGAAGTAGATGATGTCTGTTGTTTTTGGTGGAGGTCAAAGGTCATTTGAGGTCACTAGATGTCAAACTGTGATTACAGTGTAAAAACAGTGTCTTCAGCAGTGGCGTAGCCAGGATTATTTAACAAAGGGGGGCAAACATGCTGAAAGACTATCTAAGCGGAGCGCCACCATCGGTAATGTTAGCTCGAATACTTGAAAACATCCTTTGAAGCAGGCTTACGAATAGTGCCAGTATTTTACCAAATTTCTTCATAGACATAAATAGGTTGAAGTATCATGTATAGAAATTTATTTTTAAGAGATTTTACCTGTTGTGATTTCTCTACATCAGTGAAGAAAAGTTCTGCAGTGATTTTGCAAGGTGATGATAAAAATGGCACCCTGGAGATTGGCTTGCCTACAGGCCTAAGCTATTTTCCAATTGATACTGCACATAGGATAGGAGGTATGTAGAAGTTTCAAGAAACATCTGTTAAGATTGTTTTCTGCATAACTTGAAAAATATCAAGCATGAGTGAAAAATATGTGCAGACTGTGCAAAATGAGTAATTTATTTTACCTGTTTCAAAAGATTGAAACTAGATTGAGTATTTGGGATATATGTTTGAATGGATGTAACTAGTTATTGTCGAGCATAATCATTGACATTGTTCTCCAAGAAACATCATGAATCAAGACTTGCTTCTTATTGTTCTGAAATTCCGCTATAGGAGGAATATTAAAACATTAATCCTCATTGTAAAAAAAAGTACTCTCCAAATGTGGACAAATAGAAACAAGTGGGTAAGGGTCTTGCAAATCATACCACTTAAGAAAAGGGGTTTAAGCATAATGTTGGCTTGCAAAAGTTTTCAGTAAGCAGGCACCATTTATGATTGATGTTGCTAGAAGCTTACCACACAAAGTAATAGGCATACTGTACTATATTACAGCTGTCAATGTCAGGAGCCTGACAGACTTTCCAGTGAAAATTTGGGAGCCACACACTGGCATTAATAGTCCAGGGCACACAGCACATTATGGCCAACCAACATTCGTAGTATAATCATTCAGAGAGCCACATGTTGTTCTTTAGTGAGTAAGCTCCATTATCTCCATACCACTGGATCAGTGGTATGGCTGCGCTGGTGACAGTCAGACTGTTGGATTACTGCTGGCAATAGCAGTGTTTATTCGGCATGGGGTCAGCAAACAGAGTAAAACAAAACAATGGCTATTTCCAGTGCGAGAAAGTGCACTCAGTGGAATAAAAGATCATCTATTCTCTCTAGCAAATTAGGGGAAGGTAAAAGCCATGAAGAATAACTGCAAATGATCTTATATTTGTCTTATACTTTGTTCTGATGTACTTGTTTGTTATAATATAGCCATATGGCAAGGAATCACAAAGCCTTTTGTCTTTTTGGTTTCCATTTCTAGAGGATCCATTCCTGTGTTGTGGGGTTCAGGAATTTACCGTTCTACTCAATTTGGGGTCTTTGAGTCGGTGTAAGTATACTGTTTAATGTAAGGTTGACATAATATATATACAGTAAGGAGGGCTAGGAAGTCAGTTGGCATGTTCACTATTAAAATGTCTCATCTGGCTGAAGTGAAGGAGGCTGTGTTTACTAAGGTCAAATTGCAAAAGACATTTACATAGTATGCTGGATCACATATCATAGCAAATAACATTACAATACATTGCAGAATTTTTCTTTTCTGCATATTTTGCTGTATAATGTGAAATGTTCGTCAAATTAGCATTGTAGTAGTGGAACCATGGGTGTTCAAATTTTTGGGTCCAAGGTCCAAATGGACCATATAGACCCTTTTTTTGAATCATGCAAGATGCTTCTTCCCTACAGATTGTGTAGCATTTAGTTGAAATTGTGTCACTTTACTATTATGGTGGTGGCTCTTTCAGGCTTTTCATGATTGTTGGTCCCATAATGGGGCCATGTGGACCATTTTATGAAATCATAATTTTCTACATATTTTGCTTTACAATGTGAAATGTTTCTCAAATTAGCATTTTGGTAGTAAAACCCTTTTCAGTCAGTGTTCAACATTTGTGTGTCCAACTGTAGAATGGGCCATAAATTATTACATTGTGCAAAGTGATCGTTTTTCTACAGATTACATGTTACAGTGTTGAGGGTTTTTCAGATTAGTACTAGTGGGATGTCTTACTGTTATATGGTGCCTCAAAATAATGTGATGTCAAAGAGATTAACATCTCTTTTATTTGGAAATTCTGTCCTTTATTTCACTTTGCAAAGTAAATCAAAGAGAATTGTCAAACCTGTGTCAGTGTTAACTGTAATTTGACTTCCAAGTCAGCATGGACTGGTCACTTTTTATTATTGGGGTTGGATGAATGGATGCCATACTGTCTTGAAGGAGGATAGTTTGTTTCCTATGAAGCTGTAAATTTATCTTGGTTTGTAGTGCACAATGATACAGTAGTTGCATTGCAAACACCCTCTGTGTAAAGAGTACCAGAAACTGCATTCACAGCACGTACTCCCTCACCTCATGTAACCTATGCATTACCGTATTGACCAAGGTCTAGCATCTAGATTAGGAAGGATGCAGATGCATGCAGGTAAACTTCGCTGCAAGACCAAAGGCTGACAACTATTGAAGGGTGGTGACCAGATTCACACACACACACATGCCCTCACAATTCCCAGATGCTAGACCATGGGCAATACGGTAATGCATAGGTTCTTTGAGGTTAGTACTTCGCTAGTGAATTCCTAAACCTAGGAGTTATTGGGATTTGGTGATAACTTTTGGATGTTCGAAACCTTTTATTATAGCCCCAAATAGTTAAAATAATCTTCACACAAGGAACCCCAGAGCCCATCAGGGTTTTGTTTTGAATCTTAGGGACAATGATGCTTGGATTGTAAGCCCTTTGTGAGTGTACAAAATATGGGTGTGAGAGGTCACATGTGGACCATGGGTGGCCAAAAGGGCCGAATGTTTGGAAGTATACCAATTGCTTCTCATCAGATTTTACAATTAAGTTGAGGTTGTATCACATCGCTTCTAGGTTGCATTGCGTTTATGGGTGTTCAATATTGAGGGAGCCAAGGTCTAAATAGACCATTTTATGAATCCATGCAAAATGCTAACTGCTACAGGTTGTATGACACTAAATTGAAATTGTGTCTCATAACTGTATTGGGCTATTACACAAAATAATGTGAAATGCTGCTTTTACTTTATAATTTACACTAGTGTACATCTGTAGAACTAAAGTGCCCTTGGGCTTTTTTTCTTTCTTGGACGCTATGCGTCAGTTGATTACTTAAGCTCTGTTCACGGTGATCTTACAGTAAACAACTTTGGTAATTTTTGCCCCTTTCAAAATCCCCTAAAATGACATTTATTATGTCGAAATTGGACAATTGAAATGCCATCTCTCGCAAACATATTTGTCCAGTTTTTTTCCTGTGCTACTTATCCACTGTTGATGTAAGATAGTGTCTTTGAAGTAAATAACCTACCAAGTATTAGCCCTAATGAAATTGTTAAGTTGAAATTGGACTGCAAAGTGCCATTTTTTGAGATCTGATAGTCTTTCGGTCAAAACTTTCCTTGTAAGCTATGTGCCTACCAATGGTTGTGCTCCACTCCGATGTGTGTGTGTGCATGAGTGTGTGGGTGTGCTTGTATGCATGTGCGTGTATGTATGTTTGTGATACCCTACCTTTTAAGCACGATATCTTAAGAAAAGAAGCTTGGACAGATCTCATATTTGGTATGTAGGTGAACAATCTTGAGTTGAAGAACCTTATTGTTTTTGGTGGAGGTCAAAAGTCATTCAGGGTCAACAGACGTCAAGTTGTGAAAACCTCGTAAACACGATGTCTCAAGAAGCAAAGCCCAGACAAATCTCATATTTGGTGTGTTGGTGTACCATATTGAGTACAACATCCCTATGTATTCTGGTGGCGGTTAAAGGTCATTTGAGGTCAACAGGGGTCAAATTGTGAAAACCTTGTAAACAATATCTCAAGGAGGGAAGCTTGGACAGATGTCATATGAAGTATGTAGTTGCATCTTACAGAGTACAAGAAGGCTAGCATTTTAATGGAGGTCAACGGTCATTCAAGGTCAATAAGGTTGAAACTGTAAAAACATTGTAAATAAGCTGCGTCGATATAACTGGCATTCATAGCATGGCATTGACATCTACGATATCAAACTGACCAGCTAACAAGTATACCATGCATACAAGGTGCACTCGGTAAGATGGATAATACTTAGTAAAAAGTAAGGCCATGTGAAGAAACCAATTGATAACCGCTTGCTCGGGTAGGCGATCAGAGAGAACGCAACTGAACTCCAAACATATTCTTACCTTCACACAATGGCTTGTGCTTCATTGGCCAATGGATGGTTGCAATATATACATGCTGTAGTTAGAAGTATGAAATTGGAATAGTCAGCGATTGGGGTTACAGAAATTCCAAGACACATGCTTCAAGTTGTGTACACAAAAGTTGGGCACCTTGCAGGGCACATCAAACACAAATTAGCATTTTAGTAAAATGATAAAGAACTTGGCAACAGTGGAACATCAAAATAAGTAACAATGTTTGTAAGATATAAAAACAAAAGCAAAGTGAGAGATCGAGGAATATTTCAAAATACCGTACACCTAACTAGAAAAACAGTTGAAAGGCCAATATGACCATACTTATCACCATATAAGGTTCCTGAGAACAACAAAAAGAGAAGTGAATTGCGTGCATGTTTTCATTTCGTTACTACAAGTTTGAAAACATGCGTGTTGGTAAAAACATGAAGTTACCTTTTCGCCATTATTCTCGCCAAAAAGAAACGTAAGCCATGTAAGCTGGGGAAAAAGAAATCAGCTAACTAAGGCTACAGTTGTGAGCCCATCCACCTATACACTGAGTCTGCACAATATATGTTCCTCTGCTGTGAGGGCAAACTTGCATAGGTGCCTGGCTGTTATGTTAACTTTGTATAGATTCATTGCTAGTATATTACTGCATATTTAACTACGCACATGGTCAGAAAGAATACCTTATCAATGCTTATTTAAAAGACAACTTCTTTTTGATGCAAACTTGAAAGTGTTGATGAAAGCGTTGTTAAGGTTTTGACTGCCTACAGTAACAGATTTCAGTCAGAAAAACCATCGTTGGATCTCACAAGTTGTACTATTGTTTGTGTACACTTTGTGTTATACTGTAGTTACTATCACCTGTCCAGGAACGCTGGATCGAATGTCGAAAGTATCAAATTCCTCAATCAGTCAAAACTGCCAAAAACATTTACATTTCATGTGAAAAAGACCCCAAACTAGCAATCCGCATTATTTATGCAAACTTTAACTCGAAGGTTTCCTCCTACCAGATATTTTGATCCAGATTGACTTGGGACTTTCTCTGTAACATACATACTGTGATAGAGCCTAGCCAACACATGTACAGTATTTTAACTGTTGTGCGTTACACTTACAGTAGAGGAACAGACTAGACTAAGATTTTTAAGTAAATTTTGATCCCAACTGTTTGAAAATGTGCTTTATGTTGTCTAATATATTGCTGTGCTTATATTAGGTCATCAGGAACAGGATAGCATATTTTACTCTAAAACTTTGTACATTCAACTTAAAAATAGTGTGGAGAATATTCTACCTTATATACCAGTGTTATGACAAACCAACAACTCAACAACTCAATGCATTTGAGACCAAGCTCAATCATATTGGCTCATAGCCACAAAGGATGTTTAAAATAATTCCACAGCACTCCTAAATGTTCTACTTTAAATGTCTTAATATCTTCCATCCCCCTTCATGTGTTTGGCACTGACCACTTAATTTGTTCAAGTTTATGGTTGCTTATTATCACATGGATCTGGATTCCTAACTATTTTGTTAAAAGGAAAACTAACGCATACTTTTTCATGGCTGCTACAGAGTGTATCAGGTCTTAATTGATGACCTAGTTAAAGGGATAAAGTGGATATTTTCCTGCCATTGATGGTGACATGTAAGAATAATCATTATTAAAGATGATGTGGTAAAATTTGCTTTAGCCAAGGTAAGGCCATTTAACTTCAGCATTTTTATTGCTGTAAACTACTTTTTTTAGTCCAGAGGACTGTGTGTGGTTGACAACAATTTACATAGAGATAACAATCTGTGTACAGGGAACGAGTCAGTGCGACAACCAGATGGCATGTGTAATTCATGCAGCAAGCAGTGATATCATGAAATTTCAAGTTTCTGCTGCTACGTGTATATAACAAGTAGTGTTATAGGAGGTAAGGAACATTTCAGTGTGTAGAATCGGGATGAACGTTAATATTTACATTTACTCAAAGGCAGAGTTCACACATGAAACTTGACACATTAATAGACATTTTTGACAACTTATTCTCATTTAAAGATCTAAGGAAAATTGACACTGTTTACACAGACCTTGCATGCACTGTACATTACTAGATTGTAGGTGTATCTCATTAGATACACAAAAATTCCATTGTCTTTGGTGAAGGTCAAAGTTCATTTTCGGTCAACAGTGTCACAGTATGGAATTCTTGTAAACATCGTATCTCAAGAAGGGAAGCTAGGATAGATGTCACATTCAATATTTAGTTGAATCTCATTGAGCACAAGAACCGATTGGTCTTTAATGGAGGTAAAAGGTCATTCAATGTCAACAAGGGTCAAATTGTGAACACGTAGATATGATCTTAAGAAAGGAAGGAAGCCTGAGCAGACCTCATATGTCATATAAACATATGTAGCTAAATGTGACACATACTAATGCTATTGTGTTATATTCAGGAAAAAATTCTCTTAATCAGATCATCGAAACCACAATGCATTTCTGCACTCTTGTGTCATGAGACTTTTAGGGACATTTTAACTTACAAAATGTATATAATACAGTTTACTCTCCATGACATGTGCAACATTTCATCGAACATTTTGATTTTGAAGCATTATGAATGAATTTTTTTCTGATCAGACTATCATGTTTTCACCTGATACTATAACATTTTTTAACTGAGAGAAATTGAGCACGGATTTTAAATGGTTCGGACACATCCAAAAGTGCTAGAATCACTGAGCTTCCGGGAACTTTGCCCCCTTGACCCCCAAAAGGTCTGCATCCCTAAACCCCACAAGGGGCCCTATGGCAGGCCTCTTTTACCCCATGCTGGCATAGCAATTGCTTCGCGATCCAATGATACTTATGACTCTATGTTAGGTCTGTCAGGAAATCCAACTACATTGTAATTAGCCTCCTGGAAAATTAACACTTTTTCCAGCCTTGTAAGTTGTTTTTAAAATTTTCATTTATTTTGAAGCAGGTATGAAAGAAATGAATGTGGGTGACCACTTTGAAGAGACATTGTGTGTTACACGGAATGTGTCTGTGCGACAACCCTATGGTGTGTGGAATAAATGCTGTAAGCAATGATTTCACACAATTTTGGCTGTGCTGCTGCCATGCTACTGATGCACCAGTGAGTGCAATAGGGAATGAATGTTAATCTAACGTTTATTCAAAGACAAGATATTAATTTGATGTGATGTCATCAAACGCTGAAGAATAAACGCACAAAGCATAAGAAGAGATGTTTTTCAAAACTTAGTCTCATTTAAAGCACATTTGAAAGAAATTGACTCTGTTCACCCAGACATGTGCGTGTACAGTGTATTCCTACACGTTAACACTATGGTATGTAGAAGTAACACAGTACACAGTGATTCCACGAAAATTTTCGGTTTATACCTCCCATAGTGGTCCGTATGAATCCACGTATTTGGAGTCCAATCTGGTACCAGGTACCACACTAATAGTTAAGCCTAATTGTTAAGCTCTAGCTTAATTAATTGAACATCCATACCATTTTGGTCCAATCAAACTCTGTGCATTGTAATCTGAATCTGAATGAATAATTATTCTAATTGAAACTTAAGCCACTTTCGTTCCATCTGTTGTCTGCTTGGTACAGATTCATCAGCATTTTTTTCTGTCGCCATTCTGTGACATCAGACACTCTTCAATTTATACTGTATTTATAGACACTTAACCTGCAGTAAGGGACCATGGGCAAATTTTAATACATGTTTCAACCTTTGAGTGTGGAACTTTAGCTATTGATGCGTATGCTAATTGAAAGCATTGCCATGTGGTTGCACCCTACAAAATCCCCACATATTTTCAATATTAAGTCATTGTGCTGCTTTAAGCAATATTTCAATGAATTTTGGGGAAAATGTTTGTCAAATACCTCTGCATTATATTTTACAAAGATATACCAAAGGTTTGTTCCTGACGTAGTCTCTCTTTTTCATTGTTTTTCAATCCACTGTTTTGATCTGGGGTTTTCCCCGATACAGGGGGTGATTGGATTTACCTCACTCTGAATAGAAATCATGTCATCCTAACATCTTTTCAAATTTAGATGTCCCCTTGTAGCTATCCTTTACAGGCTTCTTCCTCACCTTTGTCTTCCACCTTTTCTGTAAGTGGTTTCATTACTAACTTGGACACACACTGCACCATATCATTTGCTTGCGGTATTGCAATATACCTGATAGTGTGTAAACTAAAGACTTTTTGTCATCTTCCAAGAGATTTAATTTCTGATGCCACAAACAAACACTAGTTCTACTGAATTCAGTTGCATGAGCTACAGCGGCATTGCAGCACTGGTTACTTCCGTTTGCAAGTGATCTTGTGGGTATAAGAAAAAAAATGAGATATTGATAATGATATATATAAGTAATCACAAAGTCCTCTGACTTTCTGGTTTTCCAAACATGCTGGGAGGCCTTGTTTGATTCCTAACCAAATTCAGGCACAGAATCTATGCGGTGGTTTGTAAACATGATATCCCAAGAGGGGAAAGGTGCTCTATCTTTAAAGTTGGTGTGTTGGTAGTCCATTGGGAGATGATGATCGCTATTGTTTTTTCATGGAGTTCAAAGGTCATATGAGGTCACCAGATCATAAAACATGAAAACCTATTAATTGAGATATCTCAGCAATGGAATACTGTTGGAACTTCAACCTTATCATTGTTAGCACTTGATGAGTAGATGATGTCTGGCATTTTGTGTGGTTGTCAAAGGTCTTGCGAGGTCAATAGAGGACACAGTTCAAAAACCTGCTAATCATGGTATCTCAAGAAGGGAAAGGTGCTTGAACTTCAAAGTTGTGTGTTGATAGTCTATTGTGAGTCGATGACCCCTATTGCTTTTAATGGGTGTCGAAGGTCATTTGAGGTCACCAGAGGTTAAAGTGTGAAAACCAGTCATAGGGATATATCTCAGTAACTGAATGTTGCTAGAACTTCAAAGTGTTATCATTGGTAGCACTTAATAAGTTGATAATGTCTGTCATTCATTATGGAGGTCAGAGGTCATGATGTGAGGTCAGTAGAGGACATAGTTTTAAATTATGTAAAAACAGTGTCTCAAGGCTTTAACTTCAAAGGTGTTGTGTTGGTAGTCTAAAATAGGTAGATGAGTTCTATCAATTATCAGTTAATATGAAAGGTCAGAAATCATGAGAAAATTTTTTTTATTTTTTCATTTTTTTCCATTTTTTTTTATTCTTAGTTAATGCTCAAATTACAGAGTTAACGATCTCAGAGATTGTATTTGTAAGCAAAAGTTGACATTTCTGGACCTACTTGTATATAGATAACAATTGTCTATTTTGAGGATGTCAAGTGTCTCATCTGGTCATTGCTAAAATGTAGTAGGATGGATCATTCCCATCTTCCCCTTGCTTTTGCCAAAAATAGAAAAGTAGATGTTTAATGGTAGATAAATGTTGTTAAGTAGAAGTTGGTCTCATTTTCTTCAACAAGCTATTAAAAGCCCATTTTTTGGTTCCTTGCGTTAGCAAAAGGAACCTATGCATTCAACTTGGTGCGGGTGTGTGTGTATGTGTGCCCTTGTTTTCGGGTGAGATCGGAATGAATGGAAGACAAAGTTGCATGCCCTTGTGCCCTTGTTTTCGGTTGGGATCGAGGACCGAAACAATAGATTTAGGTCCTGTGTAGAAAATTCAATAGATTTCTCCGGTCCTCTCAAGATTAACAATAGACAGTCTATTGTTAAGGTTAGGGTTGAGGAAGAAAAAACAAAAGAAAGCACAATGAGGTCCTCGGATTGAATGGAAAACAAAGTTGTGTGTGTGTGTCTGTGACACACATTGGGTACGCTCTAACTCAATATGGGTAAGTTGGATAAAATGTATATTTGGTGTACAGGTCCTTCAATGTGTGTAGAAGTGCCCTATTGTTTTCAGTGTCCATATCTTGGATATTAATGAGGTTATGGCATCAAACATAGAAATCTTAAAACGGCCATATTTCCATAACCGTGGGTCAGATTTGTTTTAAGCTTGATAAGGTTGTCTGTTATTGACAGGTTCACGACCCTGTGAAATTTAATGGTTATTAATGTAGGAGAAGGATAAATTTTTCACTCTAAAACAATAATAGTCGCCTTAACACCAACATTGTGGCTATTATAAGCTACCATACAAATTAGTTGAAAAGCTTATGGGCTACAGTGTGTAAAATTCCCATTTGCAGTTTGTGGTTCCAGTGACGCAATTAACTCAATGGGATTTTGGTCATTGGAAAATTTTTGCTCTGTTGTAAGGCTATGGTAGCCTAGGAAGACCATCAGTGAATGTATGTCATGTTTGAAATAGCATTATCTTTACAGGTGGTTCTCATAGGTTGGTGCACAGGTCAATCATAGTGGGTATAAGTGACCTATTGTTTATGGTGTCTCTATCCTGCATCATAATGGGGTTATGGGGTCAAACATAAAAATCTTAAAACTGCCATATATCCATGATTGTGGGTCAGATTTGTTTTAAACTTGATATGGTTGTCTGTTATTGACAGATTCATATCCCTGTGAAATTAACTGATAGCGGGGAAAAAAATTTTGTGGTTTTATTTTTTATTCCTTGCCGAAGGCAGAAGGAATCTATGCGATGGTGATGTCGTGTGTGTGTGTTTGTGTGTATGTGACACTTCTTGTAAACATGATATCTCAAGAAGGGTATTCATGACTGATCTCATACTTGGTGTGTGGATTGGTCATATTGAGTAGATGATCCCTATTGTTTTTGGTGGAGGTGAAAGGTCATTTGAGGTCACCAGAGGTCAAAATGTGAAAACATTGTAAACACGATATCTTAAGAACGGTAACTGTGACTGATGTCATACTTACTGTGTGGGTTGGTCATATTGAGTAGATGATCCCTATTGTTTTTGGTGGAGGTCAAAGGTCATTTGAGGTCGCCGGAGGTCAAACTGGGAAAACTTTGTAAACGCAATATCTTCAGAAGGGTAACTGTAACTGATATCACACTTAGTGCGTGGGTTGGTCGTACTGAGTAGATGATCCCTATTGTTTTTGGTGGAGGTCAGAGGTCATTTGAGATCACCAGAGGTCAAAATGTGAAAAGCTTCTAAACACCTTATCTCCAGAAGGGTAAGTGTAACTGATGTCATTTATGGTGTGTGGGTTGGTCATATTGAGTAGATGATCCTTATTGTTTTTGGTGGAGGTCAAAGGCCATTTGAGGTCACCAGAGGTGAAACCTTGCCAACACATTATCTCCAGAAGGGTAATGTTGACTGATGTCATACTTGATGTGTGGGTTCCCCATACTGGGTAGGTGATCCCGATTGCTTTTAGTGGACGTCAAATGTCATCTGAGGTCACCAAAATTAAGGTTTTTGGGTTAAAGGCTTATTAATGTGGTGTTTCAAGACCAGTAACTGCAGTTGATGTCATACTTGTCACGTGGATAATTCATGCTTGTTATAATATAACTATGTAGCAAGGAATCACAAAGCCTTTTGGCTTTCTGGTTTGGTCATTGGAAAATTGTTGCTGTTTTAGTGCTATGGCAGCTTAGAAGACCATCAGCTGATGTATGTAGTGGTTGAATTTGCATTATCTTTATAGATTAAAATGGGTTGGGGAACAGTTTCAGTCACTGTGTCTAAACATGGTGTAGTGAGTTGTTAGTTTAGTAGTTGATACACAACTACAGTATGGTAGTCAGTATAGTCAATGTGTGTAGCCTACCAATTGAATTTGCATTATCCTTAAATTTGTGAAAATGGGAAACTGTTTAATTCATTATATTTTTACATGTTTAGTTGTTTGTTAATGTAATGGTTATACATGGGCCCAAAATGTTTAGGACCCAGTTTGAGCTCAATTTTTGGGCCCCAATTTCTTTATTTCATTATCTAAACATTTGGGATATTTCTTAATTCAATGGGGACACTGTACAGATGGGCCTACATTTTTGGACCTGATTTGGACTTCATTTTTGGGCCCCATTCATGATAGCCCAATTTTTGGGTCCCCAGTTTTGAGGACTCATCTTTTCACTTACCCTCATTTCTTTGAAGGAACCACAGTGCCTATTGGGCTCTTGTCTTGTAACCCTCTCCAAACAATCATTTATCATCACTTAGCTTTTTAGATTTAGCATCAAAGTCTTTGCCAGCAACTCCCTGTCAAGATTAACAGAGTACTTTGATTCAGTCACCTTTTCCCAAGGGAACTACCCTTATGCAGGGAAATATTTTTCTAGTTGCTTTGGAGACTTTTAACCACACTTTTGTGTCAGGAACTTTCTATCCAGGTATGAGATATATGTCATTCTTCATTTCAACAATTTACATATGTGGTTTACATTCTTGCTTTCTGATTTTCTTTTGATATGGTTCCTTTCCTTCCCCTTGGTTGCATTTATTTAAAGTAATTGAAAAAAAGGAGACATTGGCAAGGAATCAAAAAGCCCTTTGACATTCTGGTGTCACGTAGTAACATTACTTTGTGTGCCCAGAGAACACTCCTATGTGCTTATGTGTATGTTTAGAGTACCAGCAATGAGGAAGATGCGCCTTCACAGGTGTCCAACTGGTGGTAAAATACCACAGCACTGTAAAAAAGAAGAAGTGCAGACAGGGACCACCCTCAATGGTACAGCTGGCAAAATATCTGGTGTAGCGCCTCTTTGGCAGTCCCCCCTTTGTGGTTACTGTCCAGAAGATCTTTCATAGCAAGTAGCTGAAGGAAAAGAACTCGTCAGGGTAAATATTTGGAGTAGACAGTAATGATGCAGTTTGATCCCTGGCAAATGCAAACACCCATTGGAATACCCAGTGTCTCACAGTCCTCTTTTGCAGTGTGAGTTCTTAAAGGGTTCAGCAGTGTCCCTCCTTAGCAGATATTTAGCAGAGAGGTATCCTGATAAGACCACACTGGGCCAGTTTGTCGACAAAGATGACGGGAACCCTAATGTTTCTGAAATGTGGCAAACATGTTTTGCAGAGCCATGTTACACTTGTCACTGTGTAATTGCATTACGTGAGATTGGCGCTGGGACAGGTGTTGTAAGTTCTGTATATGGCTGATGTGCAGGTAGAAACAATGCCCTCAGTCAATAGCGTGCACATAGAACATTGGCTGGGAGTTAGTTGATAGAGAAAGGGGAAGGGTTTGCATAATATCAATCAACAAAGACTCATTTTACTCAGCTTGCATAATCTTAAGTTTGCCTTTTTCATACAGCACTCCCTTTGTTTGCTCTCTCATTTGTCCACAATTTGAATAATTAATATATTAATACATAGCACAAGTTAAATCGTAAAGACATATCACATTGAAATGTTTGACTCTACAGCATCCTTGAAATTTATCTCACTAGCCAGTGCACAGGTGGAAGTAGCCTGCCTACTATGACTACTACCTTAAAAGCTGTCATAAAGATTCTATTCCAAAAAATGTGCTTGCATTAGTGATGATCTTTTAGTAGTCTAGAATGAGGTCACAAGGAACTAGTAATGGTGCCATAATGGTAAGGGGTAATTTATGGCATACATGTCAAATTTACACAATGATTTGAGGACTTTCGGTCTCAGCACCAAAGACTTGGACTCAGACTTGAAAGGTAAGGACTCGGATTTGGTAGACTTGACTCCAGCACTTGCACCGGCTGCTCATGAGAGCTTGAGCCTTGCATGTCTTTCCTCGCTCACAGATAGCTTATAACTGTCATAGCTGACGGATAATTCTGACACCACAACGAGTCTGTCACCTGGTACCCAGAGCCTACCCTTGCCTCTTGCATTCACGTGCTTGTGCTGGCTAGATGGGAATTCCCGTGACTTCCTTACAATCAACTGTCATCAGTATCCCATGAGGCAGTGAGTGTGTGCATGTGTGAGTGCCTTTTGTACTGCAATACTTTCGGAGGATGTGAACAAGAGAATTTCAGGAGCTCAGAGAGAATTTCCATAGGTTTCTCTAAGTCCACAGAAAAGTAAAAATAGGGAGTGTATCCTTGGCTCCTTGCATCAGCAAAGGAATCTATGCAGTCAGGTTGATGTGCATGTGTATGTGTCTGTGTCTGTGGCAGTTGCTTGGGTACACTCTAACTGAATAAGGGAAAGTGGGATGAGAGTACATACTGGTATGTATATCTGCCATTTTGAGAAGGGGTGCACCATTGCTTTTGGTATATCTTTGGCCCATATCATACTTATAAAAGAAGTTAAGGTGTCAAAGGTGAAAATATTTTGGTTGCTATAACTCTACAATCATTTCTTGGAATGTATTCAAACTTAGCATAGATGCTGAATTATGATAAGCATGTGCCCACATGGATCAACTTCAATGATATGCTCGGTCCTTGCAGGGGGACTCTCAACCAAATATTGTGTATAAAAACCCAAAATTCAACTGTAAACAGCCTTCATGGGCTAGCATACAAAGTGTGGATCAGCTTAGTGCATGTTTGTTTGTGATTTTGCATTGTGGTTAATACAGAGACAAGGTTACATTTTCTACATGCTGTAGTCAGTGACAAAATTGTCACAGAAACTGTTTGGATTTCTGAGTGGCAGTATGGTAGCTCTTAGGGGATCATTTGCAGGTTAATATTTACTTACCCAAAGTTTATAGTCTAAACTAAGATCTTTTTTCCTTTGGTTTCTGGTCAAACATTTTCATGGACTTTCCATGCAAAGTCAGCTTCTATAGCTCCATAATTATTAGTCAGACTGTATCCAAACTAAGGTACTAATAGGTTGATTATTGCAGCTTTGGCTAATTTTGGCTAATAACTATGAAATTTTTAGGGGTTATTGCTTTTAAATGCAAATTTTGTTTTAATTTGTTACTGTCCATTTTTGTGGCACAAATATACATGGGCCCAAATCTCTACTGCAGTAACTTGACAACTACTTTACATTTTATGCAGGCTTGATATATTTGGTTTTATATTACATGCAGTTTGGTTACCTATGTGTTGATTGCATGGCATTATCTAAATAATCAAGGACCATAGTGCTCTTGGGCTGTCAAAATTCAATGAAGTCCTCACCCCATATGTGGTGTCGACTTGTATGTGTCTTTGACACTTGTTTGGGTGTGCTCTAACTCAATAGAGGAAGTCAAATGAAAGTCATACTTCATGTAGGGTTGCCATATTGAGAAGTTGTGTCCTAGTATTTTTGGTGGAGGTCAAACAATACCTGGGGCACTGCGACCAAACTCTGAAAACCTTTTGAACACCATGTATCTCAAGTAAGCAAGCTTGGGCAAAGTTAATACTTAGAAATTTTATGCATGATGGTGAGAAAAATATTTTGATTTGTGGTGGAGGTCAAGCCAGAGGCAGAGGATAGGGGGCTCATTTTAGCCCTAAAGGGGTATTACTGTACACACTCTATAGAAATTGCCTTATAGTGTAGTGAGAGTGTACAGCAAATACTTGACTGTCAGTGATGTATTGTAGTGTAGGTACTTTCAGTTTTGTCACCTAGCTACAGTTCTTTCACGAGATATTCTTGCTATGGATAGTTATATGTTCAATCAATGTAGTCATTGATTTTGACTGTAGGAGTACTGTTCTAGAACTTAAGAATTACTTTTGCTGCAGGTTAACTAAACATATTTTCTTTCAGCATGCAAATGGTGTAAGCTATTGTGGTGAGGTTTTCTATTTATTTGTTCAAAATTGCTATCAATTCCTATCAACCAATCTTTGATGCAGTTTCTTGAAAGTTGGTGGCAATGATCCTTGGAATATGATCCATCTGTAAGTGTGGAAAATTTGAACATCAAAGATCACATGTGGGTCATGAAGTGGTCTAAAGAGCCCACCCATTTTGCAAGTATGACAAATGGTTATTTTCCTACAGATTGATGTTAAATATATTTGACACATGGCCATCTAAATTACGATTTGAATATGTACGTGATTTCTCATGAATTTTGCAGGGCAGAACCTCATCACATGTACACTATGGATGTCAAAATCATGTTAGAAATATGTGCATTATTGTTCTTAAATGTTGATGGACAACAGCTTCACAGATGTCATTTCACAGATTTCATTTTTCATTTTTGCTCTACAGGTACACAATCTTAGATAATCCATTTTGCAAGACTGAGATACCTCTAACAGCTGGTTTACAGATGTATGTATGTTTTAGTTGGACCTTGGTGGCTACATAGATTACATATGAAAGTAATTTTCATATCATGTTGTTTTTTCCATTGCTGTATGTTGGATGTTGAGCTATTACTGTAGTAAATAAGCCTGTATAGATTGCACCACAATAGACATGTAAGCATGGTAACCTGTACATTTTATCTGTCATCACAGGTTGATGCATTCATACAACTGGTGTAACTGAATGGAATAGACATGATGTTTACTTTGTCTGGTGACCATAACACATCAACATCTTACCCTGAGATTAACAAAAAATCAATCAGTGCCCAAACCTAGTATTCAGAGCATATTTTCAATTTTTTTCTTGACCAACATTTATTTGCCATTTTATTCCCAACTATTGTATGACTTCCACATTTCTTCAAATAATTGCATTCTAGCCTGTGTATACATTTGCAGTTATGTGCAGACTGATAATATGACATCCTTGCTAGTGGTTTGGAGAGCTCAAAAGTCCACAGACAAAGGTAAAAACAAGAGGAAATCCACATAGTTGCATGTCTCATCCACATCATTTTCTGTAATAATTCACTCTTAATTCTACACTCATTTTAATTGTTATTATGGTCAAGCTTAATCAAATGCTCTACATGCAGAGACTACACATATCTAGGTGTGGCACACTTGGCCATGAATGTAAAGGAGGCACAAGTGTTGTGTTCTCGCTTGTATATGTATATTTGTGACGCCCTACCTTGTAAACACGATATCTCAAGAAGGGAAGCTTGGACAAATTTCATATGTGGTATGTAGGTGTACCACATTGAGTAGAAGTAGTCTGTCATTTTTGGTGGAGGTCAAAGGTCATTCGGGGCCAACAGGGGTCCAATTGTGAAAACCTCGTAAACATGATATCTCAAGAAGGGAATCTTAGACAGATCTCATATTTGGTATGTAGGTGTACCATGTTGAGTAGAGAAACCCTATTGTGTTTGGTGGAAGTCAAAGGTCATTTGGGGTCTACAGGGGTCCAATTGTGAAAACCTTGCAAACATGATATCTCAAGAAGGGAAGCTTGGACAAATCTCACATTTCGTATGTAGGTGTACCACATTGAGTTGAAGAACCCTATTGTATTTGGTAGAGGTTAAAGGTCATTTGGGGGCAACAGGGGTCAAATTGTGAAAACCTTGTAATACAATATCCTAAGAATGGAATCTTGGACATATGAAGTGTGTAGGTGTATCTTAAAGAATATATGAAAGCTAATTAATGGAACAAAATTTTACAATGGTACAAGAACGCCTTTTTAATGGAGGTCAACGGTCACTTGAGGTCAACAAGGGTCAAACTGTGAAACATTCTGCTGTAAATAAGCTGCGTCGATATACCTCGTCATACATCGCATGGCATTGACATACATTGACAGTATCAAACTTAACACCTAACATGTATACCAAACATACTAGGTACACTTGAAAAGATGGATAATACTTAACACCCACTCGCTTGCTCAGGTAGTAAATCAGAGAGAACACAACTGGCCTGCAAACACATTCTTACCTTCACACAATGGCTTGTGCTTCATTGGCCAATGGATGGTTGCAGTATACAAACACAACAGTTAGAAGTATGAAATTGGAATAGTCCGTAATTGGGGTTACAGAAAATACCAAGACACGTGCTTCAAGTTGTGTACACAAAAGCTGTGCAACTTGCAGGGCACATCAAACACAAAGTAGCATTTTAGTAGAAAGATAAAGAACTTGGCGACAATGGAACATCAAAATAAGTATCAACGTTTGTAAGACACAAAAACAAACTAGCAAAGCGAGAGAATGAGGAACATTCCCAAATACCATATACCTACTTAGCAAAATAGTTGAAAGGCCAATATTGCTGTACTTGGCAACATATGCAGATACATGGGAACAACAAAAAGAGGAGTGAATTGCATGCATGTTTTCATTTCGTTACTACAAGTTGGAAAACGTGTGTTGGTAAAACTATGAAGTAACCTTTTCCCTGTAATTCTCGCCAAAAAGAAACCTCAGCCATATAAGGTGGCTAAAATAATTAGCTAAATAAGACTTTCACCCACAGTAGTTTGAGCCCATCCACCCGAACACTGAATCTGTGCGATATGTCCCTCTGCTGTAAGGGGAAACTTGCACAGCTACCTGGTTGTTATGTTAAAGTTGCATAGATTCGTTGTAAGTACAGCTACTGCTTATGTAACTCTGCACGTGGTCGGAATGAATGCTCTACCAACGTTTATTCCAAAAGCACTTCCTTTTGATACAAACTGCTATAATGTTGTTAAGTAAAAAATTTCAGTCACAAAAACCATCGTTGGATCTTACAAGTTGTATTGTTGCCTGTGTACACTTTGTATAATACTGTAGTTACTATCACTTGTTCAGGAATTTAAAGCAGGATCGAATGTCGAAAGTATCAAATTCTTCAATCAGTCAAAACTGCCAAAAACATTTGCAGGTCACATGGAAAAGATCCCAAACTAGCAATCGGCATTATTTTTGCAAACTTTAACTCGAAGGTTTCCTCCTACCAAACATTTTCATCCAGATTGACTTGGCACTTTATCTGTAGCCTAACATATAAACATACACGCTGTGATAGAGCCTAGCCAACGTGTATTTCTAACTGTTGTGCATTACACTTACAGTAGAGGAACAGACTAGACTAAGATTTTTAAGTAAATTTTGATCCCAACTGTTTGAAAATGTGCTTTATGTTGTCTAATATATTGCTAAGCTTATATTGGATCATCAGGAACAGGATGGCATGTTTTTCACTAAAACTTTGTACATTTAATGTAAGAAAAAGTGTGGAGAATATTCTACCTTATATACCAGTGTTATGACAAACCAACAGCTCAACAACTCAATGCATTTGAGACCAAGCTCACTCATATTGGCTCATAGTCACATTGTATGTGTAAAATAATTCCACAGCACTCCTAAATGTTCTACTTTAAATGTTCCAATGTCTTCCATCCTCCTCCCCCCTTACTTTCATGTGTTTGGCACTGACCACTTAATTTGTTTGAGTTAATGGTTGCATATTGTCACTTGGATTAGGATTCGTCATTATTTTGTTAAAAGGAAAACTAATGTAGACCTTTTTAGGGTTGTTACAGATTGTATCAACTAGATCTTACAGTAATTGATGACACAGTTAAAGTGATAAAGTGGATATTTTCCTGCAATTTATTTTGACATGTAAGAAAAATCATTATAAAAGATGACATGGTAAAATTTACTTTAGCCTCGGAAAAAACCATTGAACTTCAGCATTTTTGATTCCTTGTCGAAGGCAGAAGGAATCTATGCGATGGTGATGTCGTGCGGGTGTGTGTGCGTGTGTATGTGAGGGTGTGTGTGTGTGTGTATGTGACACTTCTTGTAAACACGATATCTCAAGAAGGGTAACCATGACTGATCTCATACTTGGTGTGTGGGTTGGTCATATTG
This sequence comes from Stichopus chloronotus, assembly GCA_021234535.1. Lineage (NCBI taxonomy): Eukaryota > Metazoa > Echinodermata > Holothuroidea > Aspidochirotida > Stichopodidae > Stichopus > Stichopus chloronotus. The sequence continues at coordinate 4,025,810 of CM037838.1, read as the reverse complement.
AGTAGATGATCCCTATTGTTTTTGGTGGAGGTCAAAGGTCATTTGGGGTCACCAGAGGTCAAAATGTGAAAACCTTGTAAACACGATATCTCAAGAACGGTAACTGTGTCTGATATTATACCTGGTGTGTGGGTTAGACATATTGAGTAGATGATCCCTATCGTTTTTGGTGGCGGTCAAAGGTCGTTTGAGGTCAATGGAGGTCAAACTGGAAAAACCTTGTAAACACAGTATCTGCAGAAGAGTAACTGTGACTGATGTCATACTTACTGTGTGGGTTGGTCATATTAAGTAGATGATCCCTATTGCTTTTTGTGGAGGTCAAAGGTCATTTGAGGTCACCAGAGGTCAAAATGTGAAAACCTTGTAAACATGATATCTCAAGAACGGTAACTGCGACTGATGCCATACTTGGTGTGTTTGTTGGTCATATTGAGTAGATGATCCCTATTGTTTTTGGTGGAGATAAAGGTCACTTGAGGTCACCCTGAGTCAAACTGTAAACACATTGTAAACACAGTATCTCTAGAAGGGTAAGTGTGACTGATGTCATACTTGGTGTGTGGGTTAGTCATATTGAGTAGATGACTCCTATTGTTTTTGTGGAGGTCAAATGTCGTTTGAGGTCCCCCGAGGTGAAAATTTTCTAGCACATTATCTCCTGAAGAGTAATGTTGACTGATGTCATACTTGATGTGTAGGTTCCCCATACTGGGTAGGTGATCCCTATTGCTTTTAGTGGACGTCAAATGTCATTTGAGGTCACCAAAATAAAGGTTATTTGGGTTAAAGGCTTATTAAAGGTGTTTGAAGACCAGTAACTGCAGTTGATCTCATACTTGTCATGTGAATAATTCATGCTTGTTATAATATAACCATGTGGCAAGGAATCACAAAGCCTTTTGGCTTTCTGGTTATTGCTGTAGCTATTTTTCTATAGTCCAGAGGGCTGTTTGTGGTGAACAACAATTAACATAGACATCCGTGTACAGAGAACGTGTCTGTGTCACAACCAGATGGAATGTGTAATTAATGCAGTAAGCAGTGATTTCATGAAATTTCAAGTTACTGCTGCTATGGGTATGTAAGTAGTGCTATAGGAAGTAAGGAACATTGCTGTGAGTAGAATAGGTAATGAACGTTAATGTAATGTTTACTCAAAGGCAGAGTATACACACATGACACATTTGTAGACATTTTTTTTCAAAACTTATTCTCATTTAAAGATCTTGGAGAAATTGACATTGTTTACACAGACATTTGCATGCACTGTACTTTCCCAAATTGTAGGTGTATCTCATTGAGTACACAAAAATTCCATTGTCTTTGGTGAAGGTCAAAGGTGATTTGCGGTCAACAGGGTCACAGTGTGGAATTCTTGTAAACATCTTATCTCAAGAAGGGAAGCTAGAATAGATGTAATATTTGGTGCATTGGTGTACCACATCCTAATTGATTTTGGTGGAGGTCAAAGGTCATTTGAAGTCAATAGGGTCAAATTGTGAACACCTTTTTAAACACAATATCTCAAGAAGAGAAGCTATGCCACAGGTCATATTCAATATTTAATTGTATCTCATTGAGCACAAGGACCAGTTGGTCTTTAATGGAGGTATAAGGTCATTCAGTGTCAACAAGGGTCAACATGTGGATATGTTTTAAAGGAAGGAAGCTTGTGCAGGTCTCATATTTCATATAAAGAATATGTAGCTTAATGTGACACATACTAATGCTATTATATCAGATTCAGAAAAAAATTCTCTTAAACAGATCATGGAAATTACAATGCATTTCTGCATTCTGGTTACAGAACCTAATTTCAGCGGTAGGTTTTCAGGTTTGTAAAGTACTTCAGTTTCATGCGCGTTAATTTGTTTGCTTGTTTCAGGGTGGAATACTGAATCAGATTGGACATACGTATAATATGACCATGTTCTAGATGGTGGTTAGGCCTACGTGCTGCACCCATTTGTCTATAAGGTACTCTTGGTGTTGGTAGCATGTTGGAATTATTTCAACGAGTTTGGAGTAATTTGGAAAGCCTTGGAAAGACTGTTGTTTTTTCTTTTAATCATTTGAAAGTCTTTGAAATGTCTCTGAATTTCAGTAATAAGCAGACCAGACCTTGAAAATTCTTTGAATGTGCTCATGTTCTTTCTTAAAATTTCCCAAATTGCATTTTTAGACTTTTTAAATTTCTGAGGCTTCTGAATTGCATCTAGCAAACTCAGAATCGGAAACTGCATCACTCGCCCTGTATGCTAAAACTCAATATATGAAGTACAAAGTCATGCTTCAAATCATTGCAAAATTAACATTTGTGTGCAGGTTACCCAAGCCAGATTGCAAGTGCAATATACCGTAGTATGCCACAACCACACAAGCAGGCCAACTTGAACATTTTGCAGCCATATATTGCATCAATGTGCAGGTCAGCACTTTGCATCTGCTGCACGTATGTAGATGTGATAGGCCTTAGGGTTACCAGATGTGACTGTACAAACAGTGTGAGCCTAGATTCTATGTTTGTATCTATGTTATACATGGTAGGATATTATAAAATAGCCAACTAGCTACACTGCAATAACGTGTCAGCTTTGAAGTATGCATTTCCGTTTAAAGTTGTATGTGAGGAAGTTGTTCTAAACTGTGAAATACAACATGTAATAGGGGTATGGCAAGATACTTTTCTCTTTTTATGTTGTAAGGCAAGAGTATTTTGCTTGAGCGTCACATAATTCAGGCTGACATGAAACCAAAGAGGCCAGAAGGATCACAAAAAGAACAAAAATACATAAAAACTGTTAGACAGCATGAACCTGTCACTGCCATTCACCTGACTGTGGCTTCGGCTTGACTATGTACTATTAGAAGTGGAATATTGGTACATGGATAGTTCAATGGTTCCTTGGACCCTTATTAGGAATATTGTGGAGTGGCCCTGCCATATGCTAGCCTGGATTTTGTACGATCTGTGTCAACTATGGTGCTAATGTAGAAGGGAATAGAGCACCAACTGTACCCTTAAGGATGCGGTGCCATGATATTGCTGATAGAATTTGTGGCAAGAGTAAGGCAATCCTTATCACTGATTGATAAACATGAAAACGTCAGAATTAAGGCTGAATAGCAACAGCTAAGATCATCCGGAAAGTGTCGTTTGCAGCCATGGGGGGTTTGAAAAAACCAAACCTTTCTTGTATGCTACACACCAATCGATGGCGGCGCACCGCGTGATCCTATTTGTACTCAGCTCCCCAAGCTTTCTTTTGCTATACTGCTTTGTGGGTTTAAGCGTTTTTTGGTTTTGATAAAATTGTAACTTATGTAATCACGCACGATGTATGTGTGTGTGCATGCATGCATGCATGTATGCCTGTGTGTAACAACACTCTCAATAGCACTGCAGCTTTTGAAGGGAAAGTACGAAATAGGTGAAAGTTGGTGTGTGGATGGAACTTATAAAGATCTTGGCTGGGATTGTTTTTGGTGCAGTTCAAAGGTCATATGAGGTCACTAGCAGCCAATATATTGACAAAATATGTTTGCAGTATGTCAGGAACTGCATGCTGCATGAACTTCAAACATGCAGGGTATATACTCCCTTTTGATAAAATAATAGTGTGATCATTTTCTTGGAGGTCAAAGGTCACATGGGGTCATCAGAGGCCATAATGTGAAAGGCTTGTAAACATTTGTTAATGGTGTAGCTTTCGAAGGAAAGGTGCAAGACAGATCAAAGTTGGTGTGTGGAGAGGACGTATATATATCTTGACTGCAACTGTTTTTGGTGCAGGTCAAAGTTTGTCTTAAGTCACCAGTAAGTAGAATTTACACAACCAATTTTTGCAGTACAGTGTCTCAGGATCCCCATGTTGCATGAACTTTTTGAAATGTGCAAAATTGTAAGCTCTCAGCTGGTACTTTCTTTCTCTTCTTGTTGGTAAAGAGTATTTGGTGTAACCAACCTGCAAAGACTAGCAATACTTGAAATGTTTTATACAATTCAGTTAGTGTTTTTGGTCATATAAATTTAAATGCTGTGACTTTCAAGGCAGTGCACAATAGAAAGCACTACATACCTTCATCATCCTTTTTGTTTTGAATCTATTACTGTTTACTGAACTGTTTTGATAGTTAGAAGTACCAAATTCCCAGAAGACAAACAATTGGTTTTTGATTTGCCTTTACTAAGATGCATTCAGAGAGATTTTTTTTTAGCTTGAGAAGTGACCATTGACCTCTGAGGTCACTGAAATAGGTATCAGTCCCAGAAGAGAAAGATCTTCATCCAACAACTGACACTGTGGTTGTCAGCACATCCAGAGAGAAGTGATTCGTCGTCTAAATTTGGATTTACCTATGAGAGATTTTTTACTTGTAAGATATGGTCAGATAGTAGTTATATTTTGTGTACTTCCAGCCAGGGTATTGGAAGGGTATTGGAGGAAAAGTGTAAATAATGTGAAACCTCAATTTCAAACTTTCAAATTAAAGATAGGTAAAGGCTAGGATTGTTAAACCTGTCTTACTGCTGCAAGTTCACCACTTCCTATTACTGTAGGTGTTATAATTCAGTTTTGCCGCATCACATGGTATACATTATATACATACAGAAAAGACAAGTACTTGAATTGAGATGTGGGGTCTCAAACTAAATTTCTCTGGAGCACAGTATCTCAGGAGAGTGTTTGGACGTTCAAGTATAATGATGGCAAACAATTTCTAAGCATCTTGGCTCTCTGGTTTCTACAAATTATATATTACAATGTTGAGGGTTTTCATGTTAGTACTATGGTAGTCAGTGCTGTTAGCTGTTTGCATACTTTATAGCAGGCATCCTCAATTAAATTTTCTGAAGCAATACATTACAAATGTTACTGATGTAATGCGCCACTGATCGCGGTCATGGGGGAGGGGCATAAGGGGAGGGGGTGTCCCCTTGAAAATTTTTGCATCTCAGGAGGGTGCAAAATTTGTTCAATTTTCCTTGCCAAAATTTTTCCCAAACTTCACAATTTTTTTTTAATAAATCATCTTATCAAATGTGGGAACTTTGCATCAGATCAAGAAACCAACAAGGAAACATTCTCCACCCACCTAGTGGCTGAAATGACATTAAGATGATCTGGCAAGCCTCAAAAAATCTGGAATAAATGTAGTTGTAGATATTGTCATTTTATCCTGCAGGTTGTGTTCGAAACTTCTTGATAAAGCTCATTTTGCTGAAGGAACTTTCGCAGATAAAGGTGGATCCGAATATCCCCACCACTTTCAAGGACAATGATTTCAGCTCACTGCCAGCTTGAGGAACACTTATCCAGAAATCCGCTTTTGTTTTGTGACCGAGCAAAACTTTGAATTTATCATCACTTCGCAGATCGATTAGCTGAGATATTCTCCCAGTAATTTTTTGCATCACTTCAAACCACGTCGTGCGCCACAAGTGGCGCGCATGCTGCTATTTGAGGAGGCCTGCTTTATAGGGACATATGAGGCTATACTGCCATTCATTCTGGCATGCTGCTGAATGGGTATTATTCAATTCTTAAAGTAGTTAATTTGTCTCACAATAATGTTAGTTTATCCCATGTTAGTATTAGTATATTCAATCTTTTGTTTGTATTGCAATAAGCAAGCCAGCTGTGCTGTTTTAATCACCTTCCACCTCTGTTGTTTCAGGTCAGAGAGTGCTGGGCAGCTTGCTATTTAGACATTAACTAATCAGCATTCGTATTGAAGGACAAAGAGGTGCCAAACTTTTTTTTTGATTTGATAAATTGTGGATTACCTACCCTTGGTCAAGTCTAATTTACTACAGTTACAGTAATCTCCATGCAAGGAATCATAGAGTGTATCGGGTTCTTGTAGAAAATGTGTCAACTTCAATTGCTAATATCTCAAGAACCAAACACGAGAAGTGCATGAAAATTTTACCAGAATACTAATAGAGTGTGTTGCTGTTCAACATGTGAAACATAAATTTGCTTCTGAACTTTTTTAAGAGGCTCTCAAAGCAACATTTCATTATTCCACCACCAATATTCTTCAGTTGCCCGCAGCTCAATCTTATCAGCATTTAGAGATGTACTTGTCAGGATTTTGGCTGACATAGCAAGGAATATTACAAGGAAATATACAAAAAGCCCTTGCCATGTGATTCAGTTGTCAGACTTAATGTGCCATTTTATTTGTATTTTGCAGAAGGGTAATCATTGCTGGGATGTGTGGTTCTACAGCAAGGGCTGTGATTGAATCGCCCCTTGAACTCGCAAAGGTAAATGTTTGTAACAGCAGTCTTTTGCTAAAAATAAGGTATATCACCTTAACTTCTACAGTAGCAAAGATGTGACATTTTTGGATGCAATAACAAAGAGTCTAGTTTGAAAAGTGTATTATTAGAGAATGTACATGTACTTAATGTGTATGCAATTTCTTTTGAGTGTCTCAACTTTACAGTATAGATCAGTGGTCTTTTGACATTTTCCTATTTTTTGGTTTCGGTGATAATCGTAACCTTTGTAATCATTCATATGTGTGGGTGTATGTATGTGTGTTTGTGTGCGTGTATGTATGTGTGTTTGTGTGCGTGTATGTATGTGTGTTTGTGTGCGTGTATGCATGCCCTTGTTTGTGGGTGTGTGTACGTGTGTACGGGGGTGTGTGCGTGTGTGTGCGACGCTGCTTGTAAACACGATATCTAAAGAAGGGTAACCATGAATGATCTCATACTTGGTGTGTGGGTTGGTCATATTGAGTAGATGATCCCTATTGTTTTTGGTGGAGGTCAAAGGTCAGTTGAGGTCACCAAAGATCAAACTGTGAAAACCTTGTAAACACAATATCTCAAGAATGGTAACTGTGACTGATGTCATACAAGGTGTGTTGGTTGATCATATTGAGTAGATGATCCCTATTGTTTGTGGTGGAGGTCAAAGGTCATTTGAGGTCACCAGAGGTCAAATGGTAAAAACCTTGTAAACACAATATCTCCAGAAGGGTAACTGTGGCTGATGTCATACTTGGTGTGTGGGTTGGTCATATTAAGAAGATGATCCCTATTGTTTTTGGTCGAGGTCAAAGGTCATTTAAGGTCACCAAAGGTCAAACTGTAAAAACCTTGTAAATACAATATCTCTAGAAGGGTAACTGTGACTGATGTCATACTTGATGTGTGGGTTGGTCATATTGAGTGGATGATTCCTATTGTTTGTGGTGGAGGTCAAAGGTCATTTGAGGTCACCAAAGATCAAACTGTGAAAACCTTGTAAACACAATATCTCCAGAAGCATAACTGTGACTGATGTCATACTTAATGTGTGGGTTGGTCATATTGTGTAGATGATCCCTATTGTTTTTGGTGGAGGTCAAAGGTTATTTGAGGTCACCAAAGGACAAACTGTAAAAACCTTGTTAACACATTATCTCTAGAAGGGTAACTGTGACTGATGTCATACGTGGTGTGTTGGTTGGTCATATTAAGTGGATGATTCTTATTGTTTTTGAGTGGAGATCAAAGGTCATTTGAGGTCATGAGAGGTCAAACTGCTCTCAAATTTGTCATGTTGATAATTCATGTTTCTTATAATATAACCATGTTGCAAGGATTCACAAAACCTTTTGACTTTCTGGTGTTTTTCATTTTGGCATGGTCCCTTCCTTTCTCCACTGAGTTGCTTTTGTTGGTAAGTGATTGTGTGTGTATGAAAAAAGTAGATATTGGCAAGGAATCACTAAGTCATTTGACTTTCTGGTTTATTCTTGTGAAAGTGAGTACAAAATACCCCCTTTAAGTTTAGCAGTCAAGAACAGCCTTTTGCATATTCATATTTGCTATTAGTTTATACCAAATGGTGATAAAGGATGTATCATATATTTAATGGAAAATTGACATTAATTACAATCAACCATCACGACCAAAATACATAACCATGTATAATACTGGAAACAATTAAATTAATTCATGTAAAATTTAAAACTAACTCTTTATACGGGCTGGTTCCGTTGTTTAATAGTATCAACGAAAATACTCCTTCCTCAACCATTATCCTAAATGGTTTCCACTGACCTAGGCATGACAAAGAAGTAGACTGCATGCTCTGCATGAAAGACAATCGGCTTGCGTATTACACTTTGACTACCGTAAGAAAAACATGGCACACAGAGCTACCGTACATCCCAGCCAACAAGTAGGACTGATCCACGCTGCCATACCTAACCATGCTTGGCGTGGAGATTGAAAATAACAGAAACTTGATTTTAAACACAAACAGGCGAATTTCATTTCGCATTTTCTCCACAGTTTTGCAATCAATTCTCACCAAATTCATGGAAGACCTTTACAACGAGTGTAAAATCTGAATGAGATTAGCTAATTTTCGATTTTTTGCCTTATTCAAGAGAAATTGGCCATTTTCCGAAAGGGTCCATTTTGGAGGCCAATCGGTTCAGAAAAATGCCATTTTACCGAATTTCGCTTAAAAAAGTACAACTTTTGTGCACGAAAGACCCTTCTAACAGTGTGCAAACTTTCAAGAGGAAACTCCGAAATCCCTAGGAGGAGTAGGCTTTTTGGCGAAAAAATGGAGAATGATCGCTTGCGAGAAAACAAAATCACCGATCCCCACCAAATTTTACAGACGCGAGGAGGCGGAGCGCCTTAAGGTCGTCAGAGAAGCTGGCGAGCATGTCTTGCTTAGGAAACCCCGTAGGTCAGCAACCCCACTGGCAAGGCTCAGGGCGGAACCGCAGAGTGGGTCAGTGCCGGTACCACCAAGGAAAGTTGTCCCAGCAGCTGTACCAACTGTAATCTTGTCAGGACGCCTCGGGTAGCCATCGCGGTCGGCCAGACAACCGGCAGCAACAGTCAGGCCAACGCAATTATCACCCTCGCAATTTGGGTGGCCGTTCGAAGTGGCCCTAGGGCTGCCCACCCCACTGTGGTGTCAATGCCAGTAGGGGGTGGCTGCAACACTTTTTCCCAGCGTGGCGAGCGATCGCGCCCGACCCCTGGGTACTCTGAGTCGTTGCCAAGGGATATAGAATCGAGTTCAGGGCCCCCCCATCATTTGGCCTCGTCCGGCCAACACCCATTCCGGATGAGCAAGCAAAAAGGGTCGTTCTAGAGTAAGAGCTCAAGGACCTTCTGGGCAAGGGAATTATCGTACAGGTTCAAGCTGAGAACGACCTCCCTTTCCACTCGACTTCCTTCTTAATGCCGAAGAAGAATGGTACATGGAGGCCCATACTGAACCTAAAGCCACTGAACAAGCGCTATGTCTACCAACAGGACTTCCAGATGGCAACCCTGCTGACCATCGTCCCCCTGTTAGCCAAGGGCATGTGGGCTACTTCTGTTGATCTCAAGGACGCCTACCTTCATGTACCCATTAACCCGGTGTCAAGACGCTTCCTTGCGTTTTAATACCGCGACATTGATTATCAGTTCCTGGCCTTATCGTCTGAGCTCTCGACTACTCCACGGGTTTCCATGTGGGTCACTTGCACGGTTGTAGCATTTCTCCGTCGAATCTGCATCACAGCCTTTCCGTACTTCGACGACTGGCTCGTACTAGGGTCCTCGGAGGCGGATTCACGCTCCAGCACCATGCACGTACTCAATTCCTTGCACAACCGGGGTTGGATTGTGAACAAGGAAAAGTGGGACCTTACACCCTCTGAGACTATAGTTTACCTTGGTGTGAGCCTGGACTTCTCCTCTGGGTTGGCGTTCCCGACGGAGGAGCGGGTGTCCGACCTCTTTGCAGATGCAAACAAACTATTGGCAGCCCCTTAATCACCCACCGTCATATGGCAGCATTTGCTAGGGAGGCTGGCGAGCTTAGTGGACCTCTTAGGTGTTTGTCGGCGACAGCTCTAATGCCACTTCCTGGCGCATGCTCCCTGCGGGATCCGGATCCGTCGCGCATGATTCCCTCACCGGCAGATTTTCGTCCCCTCCTCCGCCGGTGGACGCGTGGGAACAGACTCACGGCGGGCAAGCTGTTTCGCAACGATGCGCCCCTAGCAACCATCACCACCAACGCGTCGCAGACGGGCTGGGGCCCGACCAAAGAAACTTTGTCGCGCTGGATTATCTCGTTAATCCAGTCCCACATTAACCCTTCCGAGTGTGTCCGGGCCCACAATGTTCCCGGGCACGCTACATCAACAGTGTGGTTCCTCAGTGTGCCCCTAGAGGACATGCTCGCTGCGGCCGCGTGGAAAACTCTGTCCTCTTTTGTCCTCGGTCCTTACAAATACGCCGACATCCGACGAGCCCTTCGCCCGGGCCGTCCTCCAGCCTCCTTCAGCGTAATCCTGACCCGCCTCCAATACCCCTTTGTTAGGAATGCATAGGTTATATCAGGTGAGGGAATACGCACTGTGAAGTCCCCAAAACTTACTGGTTTGGGAATTCTCTAGTGACGTACTCACCTCATATAACGACCCGCCCTCCTCGCTATGGTATTGGGAAGTCAGTGCCGCGAAAGCGTTAGGTACACTGCCGTTCCGCTTCACACTCACGACTGAGCACGCCTTCCACGTTCAGGGTGTGGCGCTTGGGGCAAACCTTTGGCGGACTCTGTATGCTACCGACACCGACGGTCGATCCTCGTCTAGGGAGAGCTAGGTAAGTACTGGTTTTGAGTTTTGTTTCTCCTCCTCCTCTCTTCCTCTTGATCGCCACTGTCAATCTGGGCTTTTCAGCCCGGGAATTACGGAAGGGGGGTGGCCAGATACACACACACTTCTGGATGGAGTATGGAATTCTTGTAAACATCTTATCTCAAGAAGGCAAGCTTGGACAGATGTCATATTCAATATGTAGTATCATTAAAAACATAACCTTCGTTTATGGTTTGTAATATTCTTCATCATACTGAATGTGAATTCAGTATAGCATTCAATAGTTTTATTCAGTATAGCATTCAATAGCTTTCATTGTAACTTTTCATTCATAACTCATTTGCATAATTCGGCTGTGGGGAAAGTCATTGGAAGACTATATAGCATTCGAAGGCATTTTTGAAAGTTGATTTGAATGTTGATTTGAAGGCTATGTGAATGGTATGCGAAGGCTGTGTATTTAGGTAAGGGATATCTCATTGAGCACAAGAAGCAGTTGGTCTTTAATGGAGGTAAAAGTTCATTGGATGTCAACAAGGGCCAAATTGTGAACATGTAGATGGATAATCTCAAGAAAGGAAACTTGCACAGATCTCATATTTCATATAAAGGATACGTAGCTTCATGTGACACATACCAATGCTATTGCAGCAGATTCAGAGAAAAATTCTCTTCATCAGATCATCAAAACCACAATGCATTTTTGCATTCTGATTGAACCTTTTTGAACTGATTTTTTAACTTTTTTGGCTTTATTTTTTGACTTTTTTAAACTGATTTTTTTAATTTTAAAGCTTGATGGCCTCAATGAAAAGTTTGATATTTGTTACAATAGTTCAATATCTAGTCTCCCATGATGCATTGTTACCTAATTATTTAGCACACGCTATTTTGACCTTACTTGCTTGCAATATTCTAACAGATTCATAATTTTATTACAGGTGCTCATGTTTGCATTGTTATGGCATTATGGTAATAACCCTTTAAGGGACTGAATTAATTTTACATGTGCGCGACAGTTCTCTTTCGGCTCATATAATTCTATGGAACATGGTGAAAATTTGGATTGCTCTGAGTTATAGTCTTTAAGCTATGGTAAATATCGGTCTTTTGTATCTTTTTGGAAAATCTTTTTTAAGGTTGTCATGGGGGCCTGAGGAGAGCCAACCCTTTTTTGAGGAATTTTCCGCCTAGCAGGTAATCCTAGATGCAATCAAATTCAATATTTGGCATCTTTGGAAGTTATAAGTTGTACTGAGTTCTACTAGACTGAAATATGTAAAATTCCAAGTGGTATTTCAGATTTTCCGACTATCATCGCTCTGACAATTACTTCGGGAAGGGTGAGACACTCCCTCACTGTCAAATCCTCCATTCCCAAAGGCTCTGATTGTCAATAAAAGTACCTTTTACTAGTCTCTCTAGTCTGTCTAGTCTCTCTAGTCTGTCTAGTCTCTCTAGTCTGTCTAGTCTGTCTAGTCTCTCTAGTCTGTCTAGTCTGTCTAGTCTCTCTAGTCTGTCTAGTCTCTCTAGTCTGTCTGTCTCTCTAATCTGTCTAGTCTCTCTAGTCTGTCTAGTCTCTCTAGTCTGTCTGTCTCTCTAATCTGTCTAGTCTCTCTAGTCTGTCTAGTCTATTCTAATCTCTCCATCTAATCTATCTATCTATCCATCTAATCTATCCATCCATCCATCCATCCATCCATCATCCATCCATCCCATCCATCCATCCATCTATCCATCCATCCATCCATCCATCCATCCATCCATCCATCCATCCATCCATCCATCCATCCATCCATCCATCCATCCACAATTGTCCAAAATCCTTCTCCTCCTTTATACTTTCATGGATTTGTCTGAAAATTACACATGTTCCTTGGGTGGTAGGCCATTAGAAAGGGTTCAGGAATTTTGGGCCCAAGATCCCATGTGGGCCCTTTGGTCTATTTTATGAAATTCTGCGAAATGCTTACTCTCCTACAGATTCTCTTTTACATTGGAGATGGCTCAACATAATGATACAGTAGTCCATTAGTTGTGCCTTCAGGGTGTTCAGTAATTTTGGGTCCAAGGTCCTATGTAGGCCCTTTGGTCTATTTTATGAAATTTTGGAAAATGCTTCTCCTTCTACAAATTCTTTTGTACTATGTTGATGGTTTGCTATAATGATACTCCAATAGTGGTACCTTCAGGTAGTCTTGAAATTTTGGATGTCAGGTCCAATGTTGACCCTTTGGCTTATTTTATGAAATTTTGCAAAGTGTTTCTTCTCCTACATACTTTCATGGATTTGTATGAAACTTAAACACAATGTCCCTTGTGTGGTGGACTATTTGGCATGATCAGGAATTTTGGGCTCAATGAATTCTACAAAACGCTGTTCCTTCTACTCGATTCTCTTGTAGTATGTGATTTGTGATGATGATACTGCAATAGTGGTAGCTTCACCTTACCTCTTGTACAATGTTTATGATTCGTCATAATAATGCTCTAATAGTGGTACCTTCAGGGTGTTTAGGGATTTTGGGTGCAAGGTCCCACGTTCTCCCTTTAGCCCATTTTATGAAATTCTGTGAAAATGCTTCTCCTCCTGCAGATTCTCTTTTACAATGTTGATGGTTTTTCATTACAGTACTCTGTCAGAGGTACCTTCAATGTTGATTTTGTGTGTTCTAGGACTTTACAGAACCTGCAGACACTTGGCTGAAGGTATGAGCTTCTGCACCATTGTTGCTCTAGTTCAAGGACTCTGGTCCGATCTTGGACTGAGTCCTCGAGTCTACAGGGCCGAGTCCAAGTGTTTGAACTTTGAATCTGAGTCTGAGTCCTTGAAAATTGCAACTTGAGACCCCTCCAACACTGGTTTAAGTGCTCTACATTTACTGTTGAGATGAACAAGTTATTTCAAAGCCTATATACCCTCACTACTTGATCTGATATTACATGCTATAAAATTGATGTATTGATCATTGGATTTTACATACAGATTAGAAGGCAAACACAGCAAAGTTGGACCTTCAGAGGCTTGTACCAGGTAATGTTTAAGTTGAGTTCATTGTTTTGTTTAGATGAAAAGTGTGACCTTTTTAGGGTCTCGTCTGTCTGTTACTCTTTGTGTGTATGTCTGTATATGTGCATTTGTAATGTCATACTTCTAAACATGATGTCTCAAGGAAGAAAGGTTGCACTAGTGTAGTGTGGCAAAAATATGAAACATACTAAGTACAAGAAGCCTATATGTTTATGAAGGTCATTTTATGTCAGCATAAGTGAAGCTGTCAACAAGATGTAAACTCAGTATCACAAGGAGACAAGCTTGGATAACATATAACTTTTGTTAATCAATCAGTGTAAGTAAAAGAACCAAACTGTTTCAGGTGGGAGTGAAAGGTCAATTGAGGTCAACAGATATCAAAGTGAGGCCTTGTCAATACAATACTTCAAGAATCTAAACTTTGAGTGATCTCATAAGCTTAGATTGTGTTGATGCACCACAATGAACAAAACATTGTTTTTGGTGGTGGTCAAAGGTCAATGAAGGTAAAATTGTGTAAAACTTGTGAGAAAAATGTCTAGGTTGTATAAAGCTTGGACTTCGATCTCATATTTCTGACCTGCCAATTATGGTTTTGCCAACTACGTCCAAGTATTAATTTGCCTTATTTTGAACGGAAAGCCATTGAAAAGACAATCCTATGATATATTCCTTGCAAAATACAATTTTGAACGTGCGCTCTACTGCCAAACTTTTTATGCAAACGGCTGGACTGGAGACTAAAATATATTGCAACTTTTGGAAGGCTAGCAAATCTTTGTTGCGTTTTATATCACATCTACATTAATTTTAATATACTTGCTATGCTACATAGGATATACTGTGTAGTACGCGAGCTATTGTACTGTTAGTGGTACATCCCCCACAATGTGTAGCGGCTTCTCTGTGATTGGTGCAAAGTGACTGACAAAATGAACATATTCAATACTAATTTCACCAGTCAGAAAGTTGCATCCAAAGGCATTTGTTCCGTGCATAGAGTAATGGAACTATTGTCGTGCATTTGATGCATTGCAGGGACTTAAAATGGCTCAAACCTTTTCAGTGATAGCCTACGTAGCGCCTCTGTGGCTGCCACCACTCTTAGGCTGCCGCCCTCAGTTAGTTTTTTCATAGTGATAAGCGGGGTATTTCAATGAAGGCCTCCAACAAAAATCAGAAGTACCAGGCATACAAGCAAAAGCACAGCTAGCCTACGTAGCGCCTCTGTGGCTGCCACCTCTCTTAGTTTTTTCGTAGCGATAAGCTGGGCGGAAAAAGTTCGTCCGCCACGCTGGGTAAAGCACAGCAGGACATGACTAAATACAACAATTTGAAAAAAAAAAAAAGAGAAATCAGTGCAGGCAGCACAATTTGTAGTTTCGATTATAACATTGCTAAATGAGCAGTGGATCCTATGGCAGTATGAGTATAGCATAATTCTCCACATTTAAAACTAGCAAGCTCAGAAGTTTGTAGAGACAAAGAAAAGCCTATGGCTAAGTCTATACTACTTAGTAGTTAGTTTGTGGCAGGCCTAGCACCTAGGTTACTTTATGTAGGTCGGTAGTGGTCAATGTGTGACAACCCTACCAGCTTTATATCTCAAGAAAGTATGCATGTACTGTTATTTTTATAGCATGATAATGGACCACATAGAGTAGAATAATTGGTGTGTCATGGTATATACTTTTTATCAAAGCCCACTTTGTTTGGTATCTTAAAGATGTATTTATTGGTTTTGATCAGAGAAACCTATGCTGTCATGATGGTGTGTGTTTGTAGTTTGCACTGTGTGTGTGTATGTAGGTGTGTGCGTGTGTTTGTGACACTTAGATTGTGCTTGTGATATTTCCAGGTACATATGATGGATGCCCTTCATCCTTGGTATGTAAGTTTTTTAAATTGGGAGGAAGAACCTTATTGTTTTTGGTAGATGTCAAAGGTCATCTGGGTTCACCAGCTGTCAAATACTGAATAGCTTATGATCGTGATATCTCCAGATAGAAATGATGGATACTCTTCACACTTATTATGTAGGTTTGCCATATTGATGTAATGAACCCTTTTTGTGAAGGTCAAAGGTCATCTGGGGTCAACAGGGGTCAAATTGTGAAAACTTTGTAAAGACAATATCTCAAGAAGGGAAGCATTGACCTATCTCACAGTTAGTATTCAGGTGTATCTCATGAATATACAAGAATTCTGTTGTCTTTGGTAAAGGTTGAAGGTCATTTGAGGTCAACAAGGTCACATTGCAAAATTCCTGTAAACGTCATATCTCAAGAAGGGAAACTTTGACAGATGTCATATTTAGAGTGTATGTGTATTTCATTGAGTTCAGGAACCTTTTACTTTTTAGTGGAGATCAAAGGTCATAAATTGTGGTCAACATTAGTCAAATTGTGAAAACTTTATAGATATGATCTCAAGGAAGGAAGCTTGTTCAGATCTCATAATTCATACAAAGCATATGTAGTATGGGACACATGCTCATGCCTTATAATGTCAGACTCAGTAAAAATGCTCATAATTGGATCATCAAAACCACAATGCATTTGTGCATTATGGTTACTATGAGCAGCAAGGCTGGACTGCATCATCAACCATGCTGTTTTCCTGTATCCTGGTTAGCTTGAAACATTCTGTGGGATCTTGTGATCATAAAGATGAAATTCTTGTTCTCTCTGTGGAAATAGTCCTTATGTCCTCCCTTAATGATAGCAGACTTAGCTGGTTCCCCAATGCAGAATGGTGATGAGGACAAAATGTTATTTTAATTAATGTCTGATAATTTTTAGCTCATACCAGCTACCTGGTGTGAGCTGTTGTAATGGTGCGGCATCATTCTATCTGTCTGTCTGTCTGTTCACAATTGTTCAAAATGCTTCCCCTCTACGTCATGCTTTCATGGATTTGTCTGAAACTTGGACGCAATGTTCCATAGGTGGTGGACCATATAGGGTGTTCAGGAATTTTTTGTCCAAGGTCCCATGTGGGCCCTTTGGCCCATTTTAATTCTACACAATGCTTCTCCTGCAGATTACATTGTACAATGCTGATGGTTTGTCACAATGATGCTCACTTATTGGTCCCTTCATGGTGTTCAGGAATTGGTAGTCCAAGACCCCATGTGGGCCCAATGGCCCATTATGTGAAATTCTGTTTCAAATGTTGCTTCTCACACATGCATCCATGGATTTACATTTAACTGGGATACAGTAATCCCTGGGTGGTAGTTCATGTGGGATGTACAAAAAAGTTTCAGTCTAAGGTCCCATGTGGACCCTATGGTCCACTTTAGGAAATTCTAGAAAGTTGTTCTTGTCCTACATATTCTCTTGTGCAGTGTTGATGGTTTGTCATAATGATACTCCCCTAGTGGGTATCTTAGGGTGTTCATGAATTTGTAGTCTATGGTTCCATGAGGACTGTATGACCCATTTTATGGAATTCTGCAAATTGCTTCTCCTTCTCTCATTTAAGTGCCCCTTTAAACTGTCCTACCCATCTCAAATATCCCTATCCTGTATGAATGATAATTGAGTAATTGGACAGTGTCAGTTGGTATGCTAACTGAAACTCTGTATTGCCCTCAGGTATGTTGACCAGTATATGAACTTAAAGGGGCACTTTGAGTTGTTTCATGAACTTCATTTTGTGTCAAGTTTCTAGTGACTGATCAATGTTCAACTAAGAGGGCCCCCATTATGAGTCAAATGTAAGTGACCACTAATGAGTGAGTAGCTAATGATTTAAATTGGTTTTGGAAAACTCATGACCATTCACTTTTCCACATTAGTACCAATTCATATACCCACAGCCAGTACAAACCAATAAGAAAAATTAGTAAAAATTGACAGTTTTCATAATTATTGGATGTGAATAGTGATGCTGATTATAAGCATGGTGTGCTAATAGGCTATAGTCTATCCCTCATCTATAAGGAAAATGTGAAGGGAATCTTCTGGCGGTTATGCAACTATACTTTTCCTGGATATTAAATAGAACATACTGATTTGGGAGATGGTAAATAGTGTGTTGTTTGCTGCATATATGGAATGACAAAAATTGTCATATAATCAAATATATATTATGTATCTGTCATACTACAATGCAGTTTTGCATTTGCCTTTCAACGGTGGCAAATATTGCTATCAATGCTAGGAAGTTCTTATATGCAGTGAAGAGAATTAAAATATAAATTATGTTAAATGTGTTCTGCTACTGCAATTTCTTGTGGGTCTACCAGAATTGATAAATAAACAATGAACCAATGAAGTGACTTGACATTAATTGATTTGTGTATATATAGTACTTTGAACAGTATACAGCTTAAGCATTGATTCTTGTCTAAAGAATTTTAAAATGAGTTTCAGTTTTAGTCAATATATATTACTTGCTCGTAAGCACACATAAAAATGCAAATCTCAGTATTGGGCTCACACTTCCAACATTATTTTTTTTTTGCAGGGATTTGGAGTTATGTGGCTGCGTACTTTGGGGTTGATGACTACGTACTTTATACTGATTGATACTCAAAGGCGACATTTCCCACAAGTATTTGAACAGTCAGTGTTTGGTCCCTTTTTGGTATCTGGAGTCGCTGCTACATATCCTTTATACTCACTCAGAGAAGTCATTGTAACTCAATGAATGATGATCATCAACTATATTGAATCTCTTTGTCAAAACTAATTGGTCCTTAAACACAATTTAGTGATTTTTGATTCCTTGATAAAGGCTGGCAAAAGATTTTTGCAACCGTGATTCATGGTATGTGTGCATATGTGCATGTGTGTATGCATGTGCATGAATAGTGTGATGCCCTGGTGTGTAACCACACACCACCACACCACTTTAAATGCAAACTGAAAGCAGAATCCCCTTTTGTTTTAAGGTGAAGGGGCTCCTCTTATCGAGTTCGAGAATGCTACTATCTTTGGTGACAGTCAAAAGTCATTTGTGGTCAGGAAAGGTGAAATTGAGAGATCCTAAAAGTCTCATATCCCCAAACCTAAACATCATTGAAGTTTCCATGTATATGGTAGATTTGTGCAATACTTCATAACAATTTTCCAGTATTTTGGAGAATTTAAAAAAGTCATCTGTTGTCAGCAGAAGACAAATCTTAAAAATTATGCTCTTGCTTGTAACCTCAGCATCTTGAGAGAGGTACTTAACACAGATATCACAATTGCCATGTGGTTTCACCATGTTAGGAGTTTGATCCTTTCTGTCTCCCATGTTAGGGATGTACATCATTATTTTAATATGCTGTATCCAAGGATACTGGTAATGCTATTTGTTTGCTGTATTACTAATTTCAATCAACAGTCTGAACTGAAAAATTTACAATTCACCATCCATAACAATTGGGTCAATTTAATACGTTATATCAACTTTTGATTGTGATGGACAGACAATAGTAAAAATGAAGGTATTGGTATTGTTCTACATTTTGTTAAGTTCTATCGAACTTCGACAAGTCTTTTACATTAACCACATAAGAAAGAGCAAAGTCAGTTTGAATTATGGCATATGAACAAGAGTTTGGTCATATTTATGTAGCTGAGGGGAGGCCTTGGGATATGTACGTGAGGAACAGACAAACTTTCAAATCAGCTCAGTGATCATAATTTATTTTAGGAAGTTTAGGTTAATCCATTTGGGTGTAATTGAAGAAAATTCATGCATCACTGTGTATCTGTGGGGAAAAAATTGTTGTTTTGTTTTCCACTGTTGCACGTTTCCTTTTAAATTTGTTTGACAAAGTTTGCTTATTTTCAGGGGATGTATGATTATAGTTGGTACCTTTCAGAAACTTTCAGCTGATACTTTTTCCGTAAAAAACTTCTGATTTTTGCGTGAGGGACGGACACATCTTTCATCCCACCACTTGATACACCCCCCTCCCTGAAATGTAGACTTCATATTTATTTCAGTAATCATTTAGTATATGCATATCCACCATCCCATTCTGTTCTTTCAAGGGAAGTACACCACTCTTAGAGAAAAATAAAATTAATTCTTTCTGTGACTCACACCTGTTCATCCCTTACATGCAACATTGAGTCTTGTCAATATTAGAGATTGCAATGGTCCTTGAATTCATTTTTTTGACGCTTTTCTTTATGGGTGGGAAACTTTGAAACCTTAGCTACCATTTTACAAAATTTAAAAATATTGTTGAAAGTTACCTATTTTGGAATCACACTCTCAAGTATATAAGTTCTTTGTTGTGTTTGGTAGATGCGTACTTGTTTCCTCATATTCTGTTTTCTATTGTTTTTGGTAAAAGTCAAGTCTCATATGGGGTCAGCAAAGATCAACATGTAAACACCTAGAAATGCCTTGTGTCAACTGCTTTAGAACGTGTAGTTCTGTCATATAATTGGCATTTTAGAGAAAGAAAACATTTCTTATATTTGTCATAGTTTTTGTGCTGATTGACTGGTCTTCTGGAGCAAGCTGTTGTAGAAATTTTAAACTCTGTAATTCAAAATCTTGAGATAAGTATTTTTAGTAAATATGATTTTTGGTGTGTAGCTTTTTCATATGTAGTGTAATACATCTACTTCCTTCATCGTCCTATCTTCTTTCATTGCCATTACACTTGTTAGTTCTCTCTTTTTCTGTAAAGCACCATGTGCAGTTGTTTCTGGTGTGGTGCCATATAAATGTACTTTCTTATTATTATTATTGAATCAAGGGTGTATGTAAAGTTGTGAACACAGTTCTCAAAGAAAGTGAAATTGTAAACTAGAAGTGGTTAAGAAGTTTGATGTGAGTTGTGAAATACTCATTTAGTATCTTTGCTTAGATTTTAATTTGAGTGTTCTACTATGTGGTGAGAGTAACAGTTAAAAGTCATGTATAGTACCTTTTCTCTCATGAGGTATTCAGTTTTTGGTTTGTAATATCTGATGATATCAACTTTAAATGGCACTTCAGTTATTACAGGACTATTGAAATTTTGCTACTTTGTCAGTAGCCATTAATTCTCATCACATAAACACATTCTCCTGATTAGTTGTGTTTAAATTGTTTAACATGTTGCACTTAAGGAGAATACAGGGATGTGCCCATGCTGGGTGGTGTTGGATGTTACAACCAGCACTTGTCCAAAAATGACCAAAAGTACCTGTCACTGTTTTCAACTGTTTCAATAGAATACATGAAGGTACATGAAAATTAATTGTAAGTCAGATCTTGTGAGTTATTTTAACTGTTGTGTTTCATGCATTTATGAATTAACCATAAACCTTTCATATGCTTATCATACACTAATGTTTGCAGTCATGGCATCAAGTTCTCATGGCAAGAAAAAAGGTAGACTAATAAGTTAGTGAGATTACTGGAGAACTTTTACATCCTTGCTAAAAATTCATGCACTGAAAAAAAGAGAGAAAGTAGGCCCATATGAGCATGTGCCAGAACAAATCCAGCAATAGGTGAAAAGTTTGTGTTGGTCTGATTATCAAAATAACTTGCAAGTGTAATAATTTGGAAGAGAGCTTTTTGTGGTCGGTTTGCCTAATATTCTGATCCCTATGCCCCAGTGTGTGTAGTACCACAGAAAATACTACGTAATATTTTGTTTATCAAAGCGAAAGATTTTTCTCTATTATTTCAATGAGAGAAGTAGGTTGACTTGGTCACACAAGTCATGCCCATAGACCATACCCCCAACTATCATGCCTGACCTCTTGGAAGTATGCCTGTATTGTTTACAAGCCCCAGAGTTGAAGCAAAGCCTGATGCGGAAAAATGTCACGGAATGTTTGGCTGGTTTGTGTAAAGGTCATTTGTTTGGTTTGCTTTTTGGTTTTGATAATTGTAACCATTGTGATCATGCATATGTGTGTGTGTATGTTGTGTGTGTATGTCTGTGATGTCTACGTTGTTAACACGATATCTCAAGAAGGGAAGCTGGGACAAATTTCATATTTGGTATGTAGGTGAACCACATTCATTACAAGAAATCTACCAATTGTGGTGGAGGTCAAAGATCATTTGGGTCAACAGTGATCAAATTGTGAAAACATCGTAAACATGATATCTTAAGAAGGGAAGCTTGGACAAAACTCATATTTGGTATGTAGGTGTACCATATTGAGTAGAAAAACTCTATTGTTATTTATAGAGGGTAACAGGGGTCAAATTGTGAGGTCCTTGTAAACATGATATCTCAAGGAGGGAAGCTTGTTGCTGTTGCATCACTTTAATATGCAGTTGTGCATGTTGAGACATGAAACATATCAGTCATCATATATCAGATTTATAGAAATCCTCATAATGAAGTCATCAAACCCACAATGCATTGGTGCATTTTGGTTTTTTCAGCATCTCAGCATAAATGTACTACTGCAGATGACAGTGTAGCTAATTTATCAAGCAGATGTGAACAGCAGAGTTGTAACAGGTCAATTTAAGCTTGAGTCACAAGTTGAGTCATCCACATTATTAGCTCAACAAAGTGAGCTGTTGCCATGGCAAGGTATCTGTCTGTCTGTCTTTTAACATTGGTCAATGGGCTCCTGTGTGCACGTTCTTTGAGTGTTCCTCATGAAACTCGGTGAGATGATAACACACATCAAAAGCTTTGTAGGATGGTAAAAAGAAGTAGATCAATGATCAAACAGTGAAATCACAAAAAGCTTTCAACTGCTTGTGGTTACATTCATATCTTTTCAAATTTGGCAAGAGTACTTAGTAGATAGCAGATCATGAAAGTTGTACTTTTCACTGACAGCCAATGTTCAATGTGTTCACAAGAGGTCAAATGGTGAAACTGGTGGCACTTTGCTCCCTGTTTAGAGAACTTTGTTTCTATGATGTAACATAACTTTGTGTAACATACCCATTGATGGGCTTCTAAGGTTGGAGTGGAAACATGGTCATTTGAGTCATTGGAATGACCACAAACATCAGGAAATGGCCTAATTAGTTGACAAAAATGATCAAGAATCTTTTGCTGATCTGACCCTGTGACTGTGGCCAATGATGTGCAAACCAGTGTTGCTAATACTTTGTTCAAAACTTACAAAAGATAGTAAAAATAAGCCAGTTACATACACTAATTACCTTTTTTGTGTGTTATTGTCCATATGACATCATACTTCACAACCCTGTAGTAGCTGATATTATTTCAATCTAGAGACAACTATTTCTGTTGAGGGTTACTTTGTTTATATTCCTTTGGACGACCCGCCATGAGTGAAATCAACTAAAGTAAAAGATTGAAATTACAATGACACACTCAATGAGCTGTTACTGTGTAGATTTTCTTCACATACAGTTTACTCAATGGATAAGTCATATTGACGCACTGTGGAAGATCACTAAGTGGACGTTTTTTAGAAGCACCATGGTCAAGTTTCTGTCACACAAAAAAATGTTTGCAAGTTGCAAAACGAGACCATACCATGGGCATGGATCATGGGTGGAGGGGGAGAGGAAGGAGCACACACCCCTCACTTTTTTGTCAGAGGGGGCACTGTAGTCAACTCATACAATTTCTATCCATCAAGTACCTACGTACGTAAGGTTAGTCATACGTCATTACCTTCAAATGTCCCCTCCACTTTTTCAGAATAATGAAACCTAAAGCTGAGATAAATGTTTAAGATGCAAAATTTTGAGCACACTTCTTCATTTCAAATACCCACATTGTCAATTTTACTGTGTTGTAATTCAAGATTGTAGTGGGCCGGGACCATATAATGTTTTCCATTGACAAATGAACTAGTATGATATTTGTCGTGTACAGCATTCCTTGTAACTGATGACATGTGTTTCACCAGGTACAGGTCCTAGTGCAGAGCACTCTAGTCAACTCATACAATTTCTATCCATCAAGTACCGACTTATGTAAGGTTAGTTGTACGTCATTACCAGTACCTTCATTTTAGTATTCAAAAATCCTCTTATATGAAATGTGTAGTGAACAACTAACCATGTTTTCAATTTATTGCCTAGTTCTAGACTAGAGTGCACCCTAGTACAGGACTATGGTCCCACCTATTGGATATTGTCAATAACTTACATTTTGTTATTTTGATCATAGTGTTTACAAATGTTTTTCAGAGTTAAAAAAGTATCTTAGTGCAAATGAAAAAATAATATATTATGCAGGTTTGACACATGCAGTCAAAAAAAGATGATTTTATAAAAAATGTTTTCCAATAATTGAATGTTTTCAGAGTACCTAATACTGAAGATCAGCAAGTACAATCCCTGATTTTGGGTAGGGACATGACGATGAGATTCCAACTTTTCAATAAAAGGTGTAAATAACATAACCACGACTGCGAAGTTGACCCTACATTTTAATAGGTAAATTTTGACCAAATATTACACCATGTGCCACATAGACACCATCCATTTCCTTTTTTCTAAGGGTGTCACCCTATCCCCATAAAACCCTCCCCCAGGATGGTGATTCATAAACTGTGAAAAGTCACAAAATATACAGGCCTAACATTAGTCCTGTCACACAGAGCTGTTAGGCCTACTCTACAGTGATAGGCTTTTTGCATATGGTTGCTTCTTGTCTTCCTTAATCGAAAGTTTTAATTTTGGATGGCTGCAACTTTCGTGTGTCATTGCTCTCAAAATTATCTTGATAATCGAAATCGATGTAAAAATTAAAATAACATGAAAATATTTTTACGTAGGGCCTAGGCTAGTGAAATTGTGACAGATTGTAACAAATGTATGCAAAATTTTAGAATTTAGACTCAGAGATTCCAGTCCCAAAAAACATGGTTCAATTTCACAAATTGCAATGCTCTCTTTGTACACACTTTATAGTGTCGATACTACTTTAGGCCCAAGTGTTCAGTGAAGGAAGATCAATCATCAAAAGTATCAAAAGAAGAAAAATCAGTCATGAATGTCAAAAACATTAACATATGTCAAAGCCAGTAAACTAACAATCTGCAATACATGCACGTACTTTAATCGGAAGGTTTCCTCCTACAAGGTATTTTCCTGTGCCTTGGCTTGCAACTTGTACGTTGCCTTACATGACATGTTTATGCATGTACTAGAGCTTAACTAACACGGGTTCCAGACATTTTACTTTGTCTAGAAGAACAGAATCTACATCTCAAAGATTAAAAAAAAAAAATTATTCAAGGTGTTTATAAAAGCTGTATTTGGTGTCTTAAATATTGATCAACATGAATGGACAGGAATGACATATTTTATGTCAAAAGTTTGTACCTTTAAAGGGAAATAGGGCGTTTAGAATACGCCGATATGACATACAAAAGAAATTACATTAGTCATTGTTAAATCCATCAGTCCCATAAGTAATGATCTGCCAAAGCTTCATCTCCTCAAAATATTATGCATGTCATGAGTAACGGAAGGCATCATTTGAATTTTGAAAAGTTTGGGTGAACAAGTTAGTGTTGAGCAACAAATAACTGAGTTTCTATCTGTGAGGAACTTATTTCTTGAAAAGAAGGCTACTGTCCTTCCTTGCTTTGAATAATCTATCATTCTGCGTCCACAAGCATTGGTTTTAAAAATATGGATGTTTTCTGTAAAACAAACGCCCTATTTCCCTTTAACTTCAGAAACAAGTATTTCACCATATATAGAGCTCTAACAGTGTTAGGAGAGATTTCAAACTCATTTCTCTAAATCAATGGACATGAGATCAATGTTAACCATGATATTGTTGTCCATAGCCGTAGGAGAATATTTAAAAGAATTCACAGGCACTCCTAAAAAGGTCAATCTAGGTTGATTTTAAATTTCCTGTTCTTCTCTGATCTGGGTTTCATTTTTGTCCACTAGGCATTCACTTGGGATGGTAATGGTTGCATATTGTCAGTTGGATATGGACCCCTCAAAAGTGCAACATTTTTGATTCCTTGCCGAAGGCAGAAGGAATCTATGCGATGGTGATGTCGTGTGTGTGTGTGTGTGAGGGTGCGTGTATGCGTGTGTGTGTATGTGTGTATGTGACACTTCTTGTAAACACGATATCTCAAGAAGGGTAACCATGACTGATGTCATACTTGGTGTGTGGGTTGGTCATATTGAGTAGATGATCCCTATTGCTTTTGGTGGAGGTCAAAGGTTATTTGAGGTCACCAGAGGTCAAAATGTGAAAACCTTGTAAACATGATATCTCAAGAACGGTAACTGCGACTGATGCCATACTTGGTGTGTTTGTTGAGTAGATGATCCCTATTGTTTTTGGTGGAGATAAAGGTCACTTGAGGTCACCCTGAGTCAAACTGTAAACACATTGTAAACACAATATCTCTAGAAGGGTAAGTGTGACTGATGTCATACTTGGTGTGTGGGTTAGTCATATTGAGTAGATGACTCCTATTGTTTTTGTGGAGGTCAAATGTCATTTGAGGTCCCCCAAGGTGAAAATTTTCTAGCACATTATTTCCAGAAGAGTAATGTTGACTGATGTCATACTTGATGTGTAGGTACCCCATACTGGGTAGGTGATCCCTATTGCTTTTAGTGGACGTCAAATGTCATTTGAGGTCACCAAAATAAAGGTTATGTGGGTTAAAGGCTTATTAATGTGGTGTTTGAAGACCAGTAGCTGCAGTTGATCTCATACTTGTCATGTGAATAATTCATGCTTGTTATAATATAACCATGTGGCAAGGAATCACAAAGCCTTCTGGCTTTCTGGTTTGTTTCTAAACAAAGACAACAGCTCCTATACATACTGTAGACCCATGCATTGACCCTCTCCCAGCCCAGATGGTACATGGATGCATTATAGTGAGAAGATAAATTTGATTTGTTTCATTGGAGGTCAAGCAAGGGGCAAAGGACAGGGGGCCTGATTAACTCTAAACGGGATATGATGGCAATCTTATGCTATCATACCACTTTTGCCCAAAACTCCTAAATTCTTCAGGTGAAATTTGATACTTTACAACACTATATATGAAGGTAATTGTGAAGCAAGCAATTTGTCCTCCTTTACCCCAAAAATGCTTCTCCTCAGATTGTATAGTACAAGTTAAGGCTGTGTCACATCTCTGCTATGATAGTTCTTTCAGGATGTTTGGTATGTTTGGGTGCAAGGGCTGATTCATACTCAGGTGACATTGTGTTGCATTACTAACATGGTAGTTGTACCTTTGGGGTATTAGAAATTTATTGATGTAAGCTCCCTGTGGCCATTTTACGAAATCATGCAAAATACTTCTCTTAAAGAGTATATGTAACACTGTTGATAGTTTGTTACATTAGTGCTATGAAAGTGGTTCCACCTGGGTGTTTGTCATGTATGTGCGGTCCAATGCTGGCCATATAGGCCATTTTATAAAATCATGAAATATGTTCTTTTATGCAGATTTTATGTTACAAAAGTGGAAGGTCGTTCACATTAGTCCAAGGTCCCATATGGGCCCTGTGGCCCATTTTATGAAATTCTACAAAATGCTTCTCCTTTTACAGATACTCTTGTACAGTGTTGATGGTTTGTCATAGTAATACTCTGTTAGTGGTACCTTTGGGGTGTTCAGGAATTTTTGGTCCAAGGTCCCATGTGGGCCCAGTGGCCCATTATGTGTAATTATGTTTGAAATGTTGCTTCTCACACATGCATCCATGGATTTATATTTAACTTGGACACAATAATTCCTGGGTGGTGCTTCATCTGGGGTGTACAAAAAAGTTTCAGTCTTAGGTCCCATGTGGACCCTATGGTCCATTTTATGAAATTCTACAAAATGCTTCTCCTACAGATTATATTGTACAATGTTCATGGTTTGTCACAATGATGCTCAGTTATTGGTCCCTTCAGGGTGTTCAGGAATTGGTAGTCCAAGACCCCCATGTGGACCTAATGGCCCATTTTATGGAATTCTGGAAACTGCCTCTTTTTCTATTGTTGAAGTGCCCCTTTAAACTGTCATACACATCTCAAATATCCCTATCGTGCATGAATGATAATTGAGTAATTGGACAGTGTCAGTTGGTATCCTAACTGAAACTCTGTATTGCCCTCAGGTGTGTTGACCAGTATTTGGACTTTAAGGGGCACTTTGAGTTGTTTCATGAACTTCAGTTAGTCTTCACAAACATATGACTTTTGTGTCAAGTTTTTTGTGACTGATCAATGTTTAGCTAAGAGGGCCCCATTATGAGTCACATGTAAATTGCCACTAATGAGTGAGCAGCTAATAATTTAAATTGGTTTTAGAAAACTTGTGACCATTCACTTTTCCACATTAGTACCAATTCTTATACCCACAGTCAGTACAAACTACAAAGAAAAATTAGTAAAAATTGACAGTTTTCATAATTATTGGATGTGAATAGTGATGCTAATTATAAGCAGTATTATTTGGTAGTACCCATTAAAATTTTTACATCTTTAATTTATTGACAAAGATCAAACTTCTGCACTGTTGGGGCTCTAGTTTATGAAATTCTGAAAATTGTGCAGTCCTACAGATTTTTGACATAATGATACATAAATGGTACCTTCAGGACGGTGAGGTATGAGCTTCTGCACCAGTGGTGCTTTAGTTTAGAGTTAAAAAGCTAAAAACTGCAGGGAAAGCTGGATCAAAAGCAACTTAGACCTGACAGAAGTCTATCCAAGAGATATTACTTTGCATGTCTGAGAGTGAATACACTGACATACTGGATCTGCTTAAAACTAGCGGTAATTTTTCTTTAATGTTTGGTGAGACAGCTGTCTGTTCAGTTAAAGAATAGATGTTGATAAGGTCCAGCTTTCTTGACCCTGCATGTTCAGTGTAAGTCAAATACATGAAAATCAAAGACTGTGTGTAAACAGAGGATTGTGGTGACATATTGATGAATCTGCATGCTAAAAACATTTGTAAACATGTCATCAACTGCACCAAAGATCATCTTGACATTCACTGCTTGAGAGGTTTAGGGACTGATGGTGTAGCTCTGATGACTAGGAGATTAAATGTGGATATGAAGTAAACTTATGATCATCAAAAGCAGGAACAGGGAAATATCCAGATAAGGTGTGACCGTGTGAGGCTGCTGGGCTACACTGGGCAACCCCCAAACTTAATATGGCTGCTTGGCAACCTGGCATGATGCCACTGCCACAGTTCTTCACATCATGACCATTCAGTACCAATTCATACTCATGTTACTATTGATGTGTGACGTTCTTCCAACTGTAAATCAGCTCTCCAAAATCTTCCAGATGAGCATAGTGATGATGTAGAGGTTATTGCTGATGTAGTTCAAACAACAGTCAACAAGTTCAAGCACTGTAAACAGGAGCATGGTGAATGCTTATCGGACATCAAGAAGTTGTATGTTAAAAAGGCAGCACATCCCACAATCAACATGCAGAGAGGCTTATGGCTGGATGCAAGATGCATGGATTAAGAGATCTGTTCTCAAATATTAGAAAGAGATTCACTGACAGTGACAGTCTTTTGGCTTTCAGAATTTTTGGATCAGCTAAACTAGACATGAATGCATGAAGCTATGGTAATGACAAGGTAGAGGCACTTGTACAGAGGTTTGGGGGCCATTCCACTACAGAAGCAATGCAAGAATGGTCTGACTTCAAACAGTATGTGAGTGTTCACCTGTTTGAAACAGTTGAAAAGTTCAGGGATATGATCCATGCTCTGGTTGTAAATCAAACATTAGCAACAATGTCATCACTCATGGCCTTCTGTGCTGAGGTAGCGATGTGTCTTGTACTGCTGACTGTGAAATGAATTTCATTCAAATGAAACTAATCAATTACCTCAATAAACAGATTGACTGAAAAGGGTCTCGCTGCAGTCATGAGGATTGTGTCACATAGTTGCCATACCTATCAAATTCCTTACCCTATTATCTACTTCACCCGAGTCCCCATGGATAGTGAGGTCTGGTGGGGTAAGCAAATTTCATCTGACTTCCTGCTTAACTCACTCAGCACACTCCTAATATCACTACAACCTGATAAGAAACAGCAGCGCTAGCGGAAGATGTAAACAAATGCAGATTAATACAAAGATAAGCAGTTAGGGCATCTTCTTATCTTACTTTTGTCGACCTTCGTTCACTGAAGCAAAGAGGTGTGGACACACTTTTTATAGGCAAGGGAATCCGACATGTATGGGTGGTCTGCTGGTGCCTTGCAAGTACCTTGTGCCTCCTCCATTTTTGTAAAAGCGACAGCCACAGGGAAGCCTTACGGTTACCATGCGTCATTACTTTAAAGGATGTACAGCAATTGCAGGTGTTCTTTCCCCATAAACTCAAAATAACCTGTGCAGCTACCCTAATACTTGTGACAGCTACATATTTTGCAATCATAGGAATGCCATGGCAACTGTGCAATCTCTACTGACTGTAGATAGTTTAGACTCAATTCCCGCCATGACAAATGTGACTCAATAGGTATCAGCTGCACAAAGGTTATGTTTTCCAAGCTAGTAAGACAAAAAGCCATTGAAAGTCTAATTTACTTCCAGTTTCTGGAAATACAATGATTTATCAGTGGTCATTAGACATGTTTAGCTAATGTAAATGCTGAATTTGAAAACAAAAGCTTTGCAATGAATTGTAGACCTTAAACTATCACTGGCCAAACTATGCACTGCAATTGACACTACCCTAAACACACAAACACTTCAAATTTTACTTTCTCACTTGTACTATGTCTATGCTGATTTTACCTGTGGGTAATTTTTCCCAACAACCTCAGTCCTGCCCCCAGGGGACATTTTGGTAACCCAGGGGACAGCAAATGCTAGGGGGTAGGCAAGGGGGATTCTGACAAAATGAGATACCATACTTAATGTAGCCAGGAGCTATAAAAGAAAGAAATTAGTTTTCACTACAATTCACTTTTTATATGATAATTGTAACATTTGTGCTCATGCTGGTGTGTGTGTGTGCACCTACGAACGATGCCTTGGCAGGTGCCATCACTCGCGAGAGCCTTGCATGTCCTTCCGCACTCATGCTGAGCTCATAACTGATGTAACTGCTCGAAAAATGCAGTGCTGGGAGGGAGTCTGTCACCTGGTAGCTGGAGCCTCTCTTCCGCAATCACCTGCTGCATACACTCATTCGAGAAAGGGTCGAATTGTGAAAACCTTGTCACATGGTATTTCCATAAGGGAAACTTCGACACGTCTTTTTTTTCATGTAGGTGTACCTTATAGAGCACAAGAAACCCATTGTTTTGGTGGAGGTTAAGGGTCATTTGGGGTCAACAGGGGTCAAAGTGTGAAACTCACGTAAACACAATACCTTAAGGAAGATAGTTTGG
Organism: Stichopus chloronotus; assembly: GCA_021234535.1. Lineage (NCBI taxonomy): Eukaryota > Metazoa > Echinodermata > Holothuroidea > Aspidochirotida > Stichopodidae > Stichopus > Stichopus chloronotus. Next base: position 3,994,878 of record CM037838.1, on the reverse strand, counting down.
ACAGATCATGTATTTGGTGTGTAGGTGTACCATATTCAGTGAAGAACTTTACTGTTTTTGGTAGAGGTCAAGGTCATTGAGTCTAACAGGTTTCATATTGTGAAAACCTTGTAAACTTGACATGTTAAGGAAAGTTTGGACAGATCTCATATTTGATAAGTAGGTGTCCCTTATTGCGAGCAAGAAGCCTGTAGTTTTCCGTGGAGGTCAAAGGTTATTTTGGTCAACTTATCTCCACCAGATGCAATATGCCAGATTGAAAATGCTCATCAATTGTTTCATCAAAACCACAATGCCTTTTGGTTCCCTGGTTAACATGGTGGGAGGGCAATTCTCTGATGCCATTCTGTGAAAAGGGACAATGAGCTGAAAAAGGTTGGGAACCACTGTTGTAGGGTATTTTCTTGGGTTGCAATTATTTTTCAAAGGAGAATTAACTCTAAACCGCTGTGTGATGTTTCTCTCACAATCATATGTGATGTAAGCTAGTAAGTATAATATTTATTCAGGCCCAGAAGAACAGTTACTTTAAGACAATATGCAACCAAGCAAGTGTGGAAGAAGCCTGCAGCTTATGTATAACAACTTCATGTTGGGCGACTATCAACTTAAAAATATTCATCAAATTTGATATCTTTTTTCACAAGGTCATATATAAAAATATATATATGGGCATTGATAAAGTATACATAGATGTTTCTTCTGTGATTTATAGTATCTAATTAATAGAGACATGTGTTGTCTGATCAGTGTAATCAAACTGTATTGTTAGTTTCAGTCAATACTGTATGACATTGTTTGTATCATACTCTGAGGTAAGTTAGTTGGAGTAGAAGTGTGCCTTAATATTTTCAAATTATATCACATTTGCCAGAAAAGTGTAGCATTGTTTTATCACTGTTTGAACATTCTATATAGTTTCCTTTGTAACAAAACAACATTCTTGAATTTTCTTTAACATATTCATACTTTAGCATGGTGGATTGTTTGGCCTCTGGAGTACATGAAAACTCAGGTGCAAGCAGATTATGGAGAGTAAGTAAAAATTATATTGCTTTCTTTTAGCTTGACTTTGTCTAAACCTGGAAAACAAATACATAAGTGCTAATTTCAACAACAGTTCATATATGTACACTTGTACAGTGACAATGCTAAGGAGTCACTACATGGCCATGACACGCATGATATATGGGTGTTGTTTCTTTTTGGTTTTGATGATAATGGTAACCTTTGTAATCATGCATATGTGTGTGTATGTATAGGTATGTGTGTATGTATGTATGTCCATGATGCCCTACCTTGTAAACAGGATATCTCAAGAACGGAAGCTTGGACAGAGCTCATAGTTAGTATGTAGGTGTGCTACATTAAGTAGAAGAATCCTATTGTTTTTGTGGAGGTCAAAGGTCATTTGGGGTCAACAGGGGTCACATTATGAAAACCTTGTACACACGATATCTTGATAAGCAAAGCTTAGACAAATCTCATAATTGGTATGTAGGTGTACTAACCACATTCAGTAGAAGAACCCTAATACTTGTGATGGAGGTCAAAGTCATTTGGGGTCACCAGGGGTCAAATTGTAAAAACCTTGTAAACACGATATCTTGAGAGGCAAAGCTTAAACATATCTCATGATTGGTATGTAGGTGTACCAACCATAGTCAGTAGAAGAACAGTATTATTTGTGGTGGACATCAAATCATTTGGGGTCAACGGGGGTCAACAGGGATCAAATTGTGCAAACTGTGTGATCTTGATATCTCAAGAAGGGAAGCTTAGACAGATCTCTTATTTAGGAAGTATCTGTACCACATTTAGTGGAGGAACCCTATTGTTTTTGTGGAAGTCAAAAGTCATTTGGGGTCAACAGGGGTCAAATTGTGAAAACCTTGTAAACACAATATCTTGATAAGCAAAGTTCAGACAAATCTCATAATTGGTATGTAGCTGTACCATATTCAGTAGAAGAATGCTGTTGTTTTTGGTGGAGGTCAACAGGAGTCAATTTGTGAAAACCTTGTAAACAACATTTCAAGACGGGAATCTGCGGGTATTCTGAAGGGTATTCTGCGCAGTGTTACGATCGTTTGCTGTGAGGGCAAGCTCGCACACTGTACCGATCTGTTATGTCATCATGGCATAGATTCGTAGCACATGCTGCACATGTAACTACGTTCGTATGAAGCTGTACTCTATGCAGTTACTGGACTAAATCGAAGTATCATGGTGAGAAGGAATGCCTAACCAACGTTTATTCCAAAGACAACTTTCCCTTGAGGCAAACTGTGATAATGTTGTTAAGGTTTTAGACTCCCTAAAGTAAGAGATTTTAGTCACAAACACCATCGTTCGATCTCACAACTTGTATTGTTGTCTGTGCTCACTTTGTACTGTAGTCACTATCACCTGTTCAGGAAAGCAGGATTGAACGTCGAAAGTATAAAAAAAATTTTCAGTCAGTCAAAACTGTCAAAAACATTTTCATGACATGTGTAAAAGACCCCAAACTAGCAATGGGCATTATTTTCGTAAACTTTAATTCGGAGGTTTCCTCTTACGAGATATTTCCATCCAGAGTGACTTGAGACTTTGCTGTTGCCTAACATTTATACGTACACACGTATTCTTCAATATTGTGCTAAAAAGAAAACAAATGCATACTTTTTCAGGGTTGTTACAGAGCTGTGTATCAGGTCTTAATTGATGGCAGAGTTGAGGTGATAAAGTGGATATTTTCCTGCCATTTGATGATGGTCATTATTTGAGATGCCATGGTAAAATTTACGTTAGCCGAGGTAAAGCCATTTAACATGAGCATTTTTATTGCTGCAGCAATTTTTCTTACCCAAGAGGGCTGTGTGTGGTTAACAACTTTACATAGACATTGCGCGTACAGGGAACGAGATAGTATAGATAGATAGTAACAGGAACCAGATAGTATGTGTATAATTTATGCAGTAAGCAGTGATTTCATGAAATTTCAAGTGACTGTTGCTATGGTTGTACCAAGTATATAGTCCTATGGGAAGTCAGGAACATTGCAGGGAGCAGAATCTGAGATGAAAGTTAATGTAACATTTACTCAAAGGCAGAGTATACACATGAAACTGAACACCTTATTTTGTTCAAAACTTGTTCTCATTTAAAGGTCATGGAGAAATTGACACTGTTCACACAGACATGTGCATGTACTGTACATTCTTACAGTACATGACAACACTGTGGTATGTACAAGTAACACAGTAAACAGTTATTCCACGAAAATGTGTGTTATACCAGGTATTACCAGGTATGGAGCAGCCAGTATACCGATATATACTTTTGCTCCTACCGACGCAGCTTACTTGTAAACATTATATCTCACATTTGGTGTGTAAGTGTATCACATTGATTACAAGATTCCTGTCAATTTTGGTGGAGGTCAAAGGTCATTTGAGTTCAACGGGTCAAATTGTGAAAACATTGTAAGCACAACATTTCAAGAGGGAAAACTTGGGCAGATCTCCTTATTAGATTGTAGGTGTATCTCAGTGAGTATACGAAAATTTCCATTGCCCCTAGTGACAGTCAAAGCTAGTTATTTGCAGTCAACAGGGTCAAAGTATGGAATTCTTGTAAACATCTTATCTCAAGAAGGGAAGCTTGGACAGATCTCAAATTCAATATGTAGTGTGATTAAACACATAACTTTCATTTATTGTTTGTAACATTTTTCATCATACTGAATGTGAATTTAGTATAGCATTCAACAGTTTCATTCAGTATAGCATTCAATAGCCTTTATTATAACCTTTCATTCATAACTCGTTAGCATAATTTGGCTGTGGGGAAAGTTATTGGAAGACTATAAAGCATTTGAAGGATTTTTTGAAGGTTGTGCACTTGTTTAGTTTTGAGTTCTGACATTTTTGGCATGCAGTCATTTATTTAACATTCGAATGTTGATTTTTAAGGCTGTGTATTAAGGTAAGAGATATCTCATTGAGCACAAGAACCAGTTGGTCTTTAATGGAGGTAAAAGTTCATTCGATGTCAACAAGGGCCAATATGTGAATATGTAGATGGATGATCTCAAGAAAGGAAACCTGTGCAGATCTCATATTTTATATAAAGCATACGTAGCTTAATGTGACACATACTAATGTTATTACAGCAGATTCAGAAAAAAATTCTCTGCATCAGATCATTACCACAATGCATTTCTGCATTCTGGTAATACTTATGAGTTACATTCAGGTTATCACAAGGTGGCTGTTGTAAACTGTGTTGCTTCAGAGTTTACCATGGCTTGCTTGTCTGTAATGTTTCTTCTTAAATTGCAATTGTATATTCAGGTAGATTCACAAGTTTACACCCTGCTTTTTGGTTACTTGCCGAAGGCAGACAAGTAACCTATGCAGTCATGTTGGGCAATGTCTGTGTGGTGCCCTTGCTTGAAATCACGATATCTTGAGATAGGTACTGAATGCAGACCTAATTTTTGGTATGTGGCTTCAACATATGAGTTCAAGATAGCAATAGACTCATAGCTCACAGTGTCTAAAGGGCTCATTGAATTGAATTTGCTTGATTTGTGGTGAGTTTGAAGGTAGCCTTTGTGTACCAATACTTCTTATTAGTCATGCATCTATTTCTACAATTACTGAAAATGTGAGAGATCGCAGTGTTTTTATGAATGGCAGTTGCCTATGATTAATATGTTACAGTAAAAAAGACTGGTTGCAGATTTGCAATCAGTAAATTTGATTGTTACTTACCCTATCCTTGTTACTTTAGTTGTGTGTCAGGCATTCAAAATCTCTTAGTTTGACCATTTATCATCATGTTGGTATTGGCAATAGTCAACATGTGCAACAAAATATCATGAAATTTGTGAACCAACTCAATGAGTCTCTTTAATGCAATTGCTGTAAATACATGTCAACAGTGCCCACTCCCAACCTTCCCTAATAACAGGGGCTGACATCTAGTCTGACTCATATCCAATACGGTACTCATAACTCATACCAATGCAGTTAGTCAGGTAAAGTGACAATACAATCTGGACAGAATACAGATGATACGTACTCGGATGAAATACCGATATAGAAAATGTAGTTAATACGGACAGGGTATACCCTACCAACTTACATGCTGTTAGGATACAAACATTGCGCTCCAAATCTGTGTGTAACAGTTACCTCGTTACTGTGTGCAAATTGCACAGTCTACACGTACTGATAATGGTTTAATGATAATGGTTGGAGCTTGTTTGTGACCTACTAAAATGGTATATTCCAAATCCTCCAGTCTTGTGTGACTTTGGAACTTTATTTTGTACAGTCCTCATATAGAGGTTTTTCAGACTGTACAATATCGATGTTGTTTGGGGGAGGCATGATTTTTATTTGAGGAAAGCTTGGCAGCCTTTGCAGCTTGTTCACTGCATGTATGTGCACCTGTGAGTAATGTTGTTGGAAGTTTGCCAAGAAATTTTCCACCAAAAATGTTTTCTACTAGGGGAAACCTGCGGTTGCATTTCTTTACTGTAAGTAGCGACTGAGTTGTTATACTTAAATATGATTAGCATTCTAGGGCTTGTGGATTGATTACTGCTGCAAATTTCAAAAAACTGAGAATGGACAGAAATATGATCGCCTTAATTTTTTTATGATAAACTCTTGCTCCCACTTTTGTTCCCTTGCGTTAGCAAAAGAAACCTTTGCAGTAACTGTGGGTGTCACAGTAACATGGGTGCGTGCGTGTATGTGTGTATGACAGGATAAGAATGCTTGGTATGTTACACAATAACTCAATAAACGAGTGGTGAATGTGTTTCAAAGTTGGTGTGTATGTGTATGATATTGAGAAGATGTGACGTATTTTTTTTGGTTAAGGTCAAGGGTCATTTGTAATCACCAGAGGCAAAAAAGTGAGTCTCTTTGAGGTGCTGTGACTTGGTGTCCATTGTTAAAATGCCAACAAAATTTCAAGATAAGATAGATTGGCAGGTGGAGAAAATACAGTAACATTAATCCCATAAATATGAAAGGGTCAAAAGGTCGGAAAGTGATGGTTTGTTGATCTCTCTCCAACAAAACATTTTAAGGGCATAGTGTAATGGAAAGTTTTCTTTGTCTCTGTAAAGTGCATGTATGATGACCTCAGTTGACCCCACTCGACCTCAGTTGACCCCACTTGACCTCATTTGACCTTGATGACTTTTCTGTGATGTGTGGATAGTTCTTGTTGAGACAAACCAAAAATCCAGTTATACTACCCTCCGATGATGCTGCTAAGTCACGTTAATGATATTTTAGTGAAAATACACGAAAGTAAGTGCAGCAGCATAGTTTGTGTTGAATACAGACTCGGTGTATATGCACAGGTATGCAAGTTGTTGGCAGTCACTGTAATGTTGAAGTAGGAATTAACTGATCTACCTCCTCTTTGACCCCTGCAGTAATCACAGTGGACTTGTATCAGTCATATTTCGATAGCCTAATGGTCGGCACTAATGACTGTATGAGTCATTGTAATCACCAGCTCTTTGACCTTTGCTGTGTCTGTGGTAATAGTTATTTGAAGTCTTCACTTTATAAGCAAAAAAACCCTGAAATTTAGTGACAGGTGTATGCAGTGAAACCTACACTTCAGATACTTGAACCTAGCTGGGGATTACAGCAGTGTGTGTATGGAAAGGCCAGACATAAGATTGTGTTCCATCGTAAGTTTTCTTTATTTTCTATACATACATCTGTTTACTATACATACATGTGAGGTTTTTGAATCATGGAATGTGCCATTCAATTAATGAAGGTGACACTAACTGCTAGTTGGGGGTTTAAAGCAGTTCTTTGTATATGGAAACGCCAGACAGACGAGATTGTTTTCCATCATAAGCTTTGAATGTGCCATTCAATGAATGAAGATGTCCCTAACTGTTGTAGACATCAACAGAATTGGCATGACAATAGTACCAACTAAAAAATACATTTGGTAATTAACTGGTGTATCAAAAACAACCACCTCAAGTCTTTTCCTTGATCAGTAATGTGAATCTGACCAGGGAGGTGCTAGAGAAGGAGATACAACGGGACAGTTAAGTTATGCTAATCCTGTTAGATTTTCTCCGGCGTGATAACTTTCAATTCATAAAGGGATGAGAACAGCTTAGAGTGCCGTTTTTCTTTTGTGTGATCTATCTTACTTCTAGGGACATCCAAGTAATCTTCATTCACACCTGCTTGTAATCTTTGAAAAGGATTGCACAGCAAAAAGCTTTGATGAGAGGTTCGTTGCCGACAATCAACTCAAAACCACTGTCTCAAAATCGAAACGACTGGCTATCTCTTTGGAATCGACACAGAATGGTATATAAGAATAAGACATAGACCTTTGCCATATGCAAATGACGAAAACGATCATAAGACTATTGCATTTTATCGATTTTCACTGATTTTCGCAAGTTTACAGAGGGTGTATCCATGTTCAATAAGTTACACAACATCAAATTTTTCCACTGCGATAGGCGTCGGACCGCATCGGAAGTTGAAAACTGATTTTCAAGAGTAACGACTGGCAATGCTATAGCCATAGACAAACTTTGTCGATGGGTAATTTACAATGGAGTAGACAACATAGACCTTTCCCGTTAAGTTCCTAATACCCTTTAATCCCATTGAATCTTCAAGAGGTGAACAAAAGCGACGATTACGGCGGAAACGAGGCTACTTGAAAAGAAGGAACTTCTGTTGTATCTCCTTCTCTAGCACCTCCCTGATCTGACATTATGTTATAAGAATGGAGCATCATGTAGCAGAATATCAAATGCGAAACACAATTTCTCTCCCAAATTGCCTGATATTAAAGGCATACCAAACTGTTGGACATGTAATTTATTGTTTTCAGGTATTGCCTACGTATACAATCCCTTTTTGAGAGAGATAATTTATCTGGTGCTCATTTTTGGGTCTGCTGAATTAGCTTTATGTGTCACTTACACAGAGACTATAGATGATGAATGTTTTTTGATTCCTTGCAGAAGGCCGAAGGAATCTATGTGATGTTGTGTGTGTGTGTATGTGTGCGTGCACGCGTCTGTGTGTATGTGTGTGTGACGCTGCTTGTAAACACGATATCTGAAGAAGGGTAACCATGAATGATCTCATACTTGGTGTGTGGGTTGGTCATAGTGAGTAGATGATCCCTATTGTTTTTGGTGGAGGTCAGAGGTCATTTGAGGTCACCAGAGGTCAAAATGTGAAAACCTTGTAAACACAATATCTCAAGAATGGTAACTGTGACTGATATCATACAAGGTGTGTTGCTTGGTCATATTAAGTAGATGATCCCTAGTGTTTGTGGTGGAGGTCAAAGGTCATTTGAGGTCACCAAAGATCAAACTGTGAAAACCTTGTAAACACAATATCTCCAGAAGCATAACTGTGACTGACGTCATACTTAATGTGTAGGTTGGTCATATTGTGTAGATGATCCCTATTGTTTCTGGTGATGGTCAAAGGTTATTTGAGGTCACCAAAGGTCAAATGGTAAAAAGCTTGTAAATACAATATCTCTAGAAGGGTAACTGTGACTGATGTCATACTTGATGTGTGGGTTGTACATATTGAGTGGATGATCCCTAGTGTTTGTGGTGGAGGTCAAAGGTCATTTGAGGTCACCAAAGATCAAACTGTGAAAACCTTGTAAACACAATATCTCCAGAAGCATAACTGTGACTGATGTCATACTTAATGTGTGGGTTGGTCATATTGTGTAGATGATCCCTATTGTTTTTGGTGGAGGTCAAAGGTTATTTGAGGTCACCAAAGGTCAAATGGTAAAAAGCTTGTAAACACATTATCTCCAGAATTGTAACTGTGGCTGATGTCATACTTGGTGTGTGGGTTGGTCATATTAAGTAGATGATCCCTATTGTTTGTGGTCGAGGTCAAAGGTCATTTGAGGTCACCAAAGGTCAAAGTGTAAAAACCTTGTAAATACAATATCTCTAGAAGGGTAACTTAGACTGATGTCATACTTGATGTGTGGGTTGGTCATATTGAGTGGATGATCCCTAGTGTTTGTGGTGGAGGTCAAAGGTCATTTGAGGTCACCAAAGATCAAACTGTGAAAACCTTGTAAACACAATATCTCCAGAAGCATAACTGTGACTGATGTCATACTTAATGTGTGGGTTGGTCATATTGTGTAGATGATCCCTATTGTTTTTGGTGGAGGTCAAAGGTTATTTGAGGTCACCAAAGGTCAAACTGTGAAAACCTTGTAAACACAATATCTCCAGAAGCATAACTGTGACTGATGTCATACTTAATGTGTGGGTTGGTCATATTGTGTAGATGATCCCTATTGTTTTTGGTGGAGGTCAAAGGTCATTTGAGGTCACCAAAGATCAAACTGTGAAAACCTTGTAAACACAATATCTCCAGAAGCATAACTGTGACTGATGTCATACTTAATGTGTGGGTTGGTCATATTGTGTAGATGATCCCTATTGTTTTTGGTGGAGGTCAAAGGTTATTTGAGGTCACCAAAGGTCAAACTGTAAAAACCTTGTAAACACATTATCTCTAGAAGGGTAACTGTGACTGATGTCATACGTGGTGTGATGGTTGGTCATATTGAGTAGATGATTCTTATTGTTTTTGAGCGGAGATCAAAGGTCATTTGAGGTCATGAGAGGTCAAACTGCTCTCAAACTTGTCATGTGGATAATTCATGTTTGTTATAATATAACCATGTTGCAAGGATTCACAAAGCCTTTTGGCTTTCTGGTGTTTTTCATTTTGACATGGTCCCTTCTCTTCTCCACTGAGTTGCTTTTGTTGGTAAGTGATTGTGTGTGTATGAAAAAAGTAGATATCGGCAAGGAATCACTAAGTCATTTGACTTTCTGGTTACTGTAACAACTCACATTATGACTTTGTAGGTCAACATTGTAGGTCTCTGTCTGGTGTATCAAGAACAACCAAAGTAAGTCACTCTTCCTTGATCAATAACATGAATCTGACATTATGCTGTAAAAATGTAATGTAATCCAGCAGAATGTCTATTGTGAAACATTATACTTCTTTCCCAAATTGTCTGATATGAAAGACATACTGTACCAAACTGTTGGACATGAAATTTCAATGTTTTGACTTATTGTCTACACATGCAATCCCTTCAAGAGAGATAATTTATCTGACTCTCAGTTTTGGGTCTACTGAAGGAGCTCTTTGTGTTAGTTACACAGAGACCAAATAGGACAAGTAAATCATTTGTTAGACAAGTTCACATCAGAGTTAAGTCTGTTGTATATATGTCAGTGACGAGTGACTTTCACCTCCTTAAAGGCTATCTTAGGTGACAAAACTAGTTCCAGGTGCTTTATAACAGACATATTAAAGTGATATTACATCAATGTGTGTATTTGCAGTGTGCTGCACATTGATATTACATTGCTTGCATTGTGCTGTGAATACCAGTTGTGTGTCCTGCAAGTGTCAAATATGAATTGAGGAATTTGGTTATATGTTCTGACATTGCTTGCAAACACCATAAGGTAGCACAACTTCCTGTTAGAAGGTGTTGGTAATCCCAGAATAGTGTTAAATGCCACTCACTACTATTGATTGAAAGATGTGTTGAGCAACTTCACCCAAGAAACCAAAGTGCCCTTGGGCTCTTGTTGATTCCTTCCCGAGGGCAGGCAAATAATCTATGCAATGGTGATTGTGTGTGCGTGTGTGTGTCCTCATCCCTCTGGTTTCGATGATAAGAGAAACCCATGCGTTCATGATGGCATGTGTATGTGCGTGTGCATGTGTGTGTGTCGCTTGTTGTAAACACGATATCTCAAGAAGGGTAGCCATGACTGATCTCATACTTGCTTTGTGGATTGGTCATAGTAAGTAGATGATCCCTATTGTTTTTGGTGGAGGTGAAAGGTCATTTGAGGTCACCAGATGGCAAAATGTGAAAACCTTGTAAACATGATATCTCAAGAACAGTAACTGTGACTGATGTCATACGTGGTGTGTGGGTTGGTCATATTAAGTAGATGATCCCTATTGTTTTTAGTGGAGGTCAAAGGTCATTTGAGGTCACCAGAGGTCAAAATGTGAAAACCTTGTAAACACATTATCTCTAGAAGAGTAACTGAGACTGATGTCATAGTGTGTGTTGGTCATAGTAGGTAGATGATCTCTATTCTTTTTGGTTGAGGTCAAAGGTCATTTGAGGTCACCAGAGCTCAAACTGAAAAAACTTGTAAACACAATATCTCCAGAAGGGTAACTGTGACTGATGTCATACTTAGTGTGTAGGTTGTTCGTATTAAGCAGATGATACTTATCATTTTTGGTGGAGGTCAAATGTCATTTGAGTCACCAGAGGTCAAACTGTAAAAACATTTTAAACACAGTATCTCCAGAACAGTAACTGTAACTGACATCATACTTAGTGTGTGGGTTGGTCATATTGAGTAGATGATCCATATTGTTTTTTTGTGGAGATCAATGGTCATTTGAGGTCACCAGAGGTCAAACAGTGAAAATCTTGTTAACACAATATCTCCAGAAGAGTAACTAGGACTGATGTCATACATAGTGTGTGGCTTGTTCATATTGCATAGATGATACTTTTTGGTCCAGGTCAAAGGTCATTTGAGGTCATCAGAGGTCAAATCATGAAAACATTTTAAGCACAGTATCTCCAGAAGGGTAACTGTGACTGATGTCATACTTGTTGTGTGGATTGTATATAGTCAGTAGAATACTCTCTTTGATTTTGGTGGAAGTCAAAGGTCATTTGAGGTCACCAAAGGTCAAATTGTGAAAACTTTGTAAACACAATATCTCCGAAAGGGTAACTGTGACTGATGTCATACTTAGTGTGTTGCTTGGTCATACAGGTTAGATGATCCCTATCATCTTTGGTGAGGGGCAAAGGTCATTTGAGGTCACCAGAGGTCAAACTGTAATAACCTTGAAAACACAATATCTCCCGAAGAGTTACCATGACTGGTCTGTGGGTTGGTAATAATGACATCTCTAGTGTTTTGGTCGAGGTCAAGGGTCATTTGAGGTCACGAGAGGTCAAACTGTAAAAATGTGTAAACACAGTATCTCCAGGAGTCTAACCTTGACTGATGTCTTACTGGATGTGTAGATTGTATATGCAAAGTAGAAGACTCCTTTTGTTTGTGGTGGAAGTCAAAGGTTGTTTGAGGTCACACGAGGTCAAACTTTGCTAACACATTAACTCCAGAAGGGTAATGTTGACTGATGTCATACTTGATGTGTGGGTTGGCCATACTGGGTAGGTGATCACTATTGCTTTTGGTGGACGTGTAATGTCACGGTCATTTCAGGTCACCAATTAAAGGTCATTTTGGGTTAAAGGCTTGTGGTGCGTCAAGAACAATAACTGTAGTTGATCTTTTACTTGTCATGTGGATAATTCATGTTTGTTATAATATAACCATGTTGCAAGGAATCACAAAGCCTGTTGGTTTTCTGGTTAACAAAATATATACAATTAACCCCCAAATAAAAATTAAACTTCTTATATTCATAGTCGAAATTCAGAATACTTTAATTTAAAAATCCCAAGACCCATAGGCCTTGACATCTAATTTTTGTGATGCACCTTGTCCAAAAATGGTCAATTTTCTTCCAACAGTTGGCTCCAAATTGCTCCCAAAAAACTAAGACAAACTTGGACAAAATACCTTGGGACACCCAGCTCCCCTGTTCAAGGTTGGCTATAGGATTGTTGTTCAAAGTGTACATTTACTGCTATAGCGCAACAATTTTTTTTAATTTCAATTTCAAATTTATGTCTCATATGTTTTACAAAGTATGTTCAAATCAAGTGATGTATGAAGGGCACTAGATTAACAGAGTGGACTGTCACTAAGCTAGTGACCAAAAGTGAAAAAATAACGAAGATATGCAACAAGAATTCAAAGGAAAACAACACAGAAACAAAAAGAAGAAGAGGGGAAGGGAAGGAAGGGAGAGTAGAAAGAAAGAGAAAGAAGGAAAGGGTCGTGCAAGAGAAGAGAGTAAGAATAAAGGAGTCTCAGAGCATAGTGTAGAATCAGCTTACTGATAGCTACTTAGAAGTTCTTGGGTAAGTTTACTTTTAAAAGACGTTAGAGACTTAGCAGATTTAACAGATTGAGGGAGCGACTGCCATAGGTTGAAACAATAATTGTTAAGAAGCAACTTTCCATGCATAGTATTGTAATGAGTAACACTAAATAAGTTTCTGTTACGAGTAGTGACGGAATAATTGCAGTCATTAAAATGTCTAACAGCTTCAGAAATGGTAGTGGGCAACTTACTTTTAGAATGGTTGAATACAAAGCAACACATACAGAAAAAATGCATGTCCTTTATCATAGGTAAATTATTATTTCTATACAAGAGGTCAGTAGAATAACATCTAGGTTTGTTTGTAACTACCTTAATCTATTTTGAAGGATTTGAAGAAGCCTTAGATACGATGCTTTAGCAGTTCTGTAAACTTTAATGGCATATCTAAGCTTAGAATAAACAAAAGAATAATAGATCTGATTTGCAACGGCTTCAGAAAGGTACCCCTTAAATTATAAAAAATACGGATATATTTGACAAGAGATTTACAGAGATCATTGATGTGGTTCTCCCAAGATAGCTTTTCATCAATTGCTAATCCTAGATACTTCGTACAAGAAGACTTGCACATTGTAAAGCCATCAAAAATGAACTCATCAAAACAGGAATGACTGGTATTTTTGGCATGAAATATAGTGGAATTAGTTTTCCCTAGGTGTAAAGTAAGTTTATTACAATCAAACCAATCCTTAAGTTGACTTAAACTCTTTATACCTTCAGTGATTAACTGACTACAGCCATTATCAAACAAAAAGACATTAGTGTCATCTGCAAAAAGACGAGTAGAAACATTGGGAATTGCTCTGTGAATGTCGTTGACATAAACGAGGAACAGCAAGGGTCCGAGGACGGATCCTTGCGGGACACCGGTAGATACACTTAAGAAAGTCGAATAAGTGTTATTGACATATATACATTGTCTTCTGTTGTGTAAATAACTAGCCATGAGATCATATGACGTTCCACAAATACCATAGTGATGTAACTTTTTTAAAAGAATAGAGTGATCAACCGTATCGAAAGCCTTTTTAAGGTCGAGGTACAAGCCTAATACATTATTACCGATGTCAAGATGAGATCGAATGGTATTAACAGTTTCTAACAAAGCATGGGTCGTTGAATGACCTTCTCTAAAACCAAACTGGAAATCATAAAAGATTTTATTTTTTGTAAAAAAATGCTGCAGCCATCTCTCAATAACTGTTTCCAGAAGTTTGTTAAAACAGGATAACAAACTGATTGGTCTATAATTTTCAGGGAGGGTTGGGTCACCTTTTTTCAATAGGGGGATAACCTTGGCAATTTTTAACACATCGTGGTAAATTCCACGTTGAATTACATTGTTAAAGATATGGACAAGTGCTGGAATTAGAACATGGCTTGCTTACTCAATGAGCTTAGAAGGGATTCCATCAAAACCCGGGGCTTTGTTAGATGTAAGTGCATTGACATACTTAAAGATTTCATCTGCAGAAACAGGTGACAGAAATATAGATGTAGGTACAGAGTTTCCTAAGTAATTCAGTGGACTAACCGAAGAAGACAGATTTTGGCTGAGCAAACTACCAGTGGATGAAAAATATTTGTTGAAAGTATTAGCAACACTGATGTTATCAGAGTATGTAACACCATTGTAAAAGAGCGAAGTAACAGGAGACTGCATCTTTTTTTTACCTTTAACAAGAGTGTTCATGACAGACCATGCTTTCTTTGACGACATTTGACTCCGAGTTAAACTACTTTTATAATATGTAGATTGAGCTGACCTGATGATACGTTGCAAAATACGACGGTATGAAGAAAGCTTAGCTTTTAGTACTGCAGAAGGCTTCTTTACGTAATTACGATAGAGAATGTTCTTAGTTGAGATAGAATTCCTAATACCAGGTGTGATCCAAGGCTTGTCATGGAATTTCTTCCTAGACATTCTTACCAAAGGAAAGTGTATATTATGTTGAGTTTGTACAATATCAATAAGATTATAAGCGATATTAACATCAGTGATGTTATATACAGATGACATGTCCAAAGATTCCAGAGATTGAACAAAATTATTGAAGTTGTCTTGATTGTAAAATCTAATAAGAGGTCTATCTAATTTGATATTTCTAAAGCCTTCAATTATACAAAAACTTGGAAGGTGATCACTTATATCAGTAAATAAATTCCCGGAGAAAAGGTCATGGTCAAGTAGCTTATTGGGGAGTCTGACAAAGACATTATCAATGAGGGTAACGCTTGAATGGCTAATCCTAGTTGGCATGGTAATAGTAGGAATGAAATTATTACACAACAATAGCTTTGTATAATCATCACAAATTGCATTGGTTTCTACATTTAATAAGTTAATGTTAAAGTCACCTCCAATAATATACATGTGTGGGATGAATGAGGAATTTAAAGTATCCTCTGATGAATCCAAAAAGTGTTTCACATTACCCTTTGGTTGACGATAGCAAGTGGCGACACAACAAATATTATTACCAATGTTTAAACCTAGCCATATATCTTCAACTTGGCAGTGTGGGCATGAACAAATCATATTAGAAGATGTTATCTGTTTCTCAGCAAAATGATTACTAAAAATAGTTTTGTAGAAGATACCGACAGCACCACATCTTGATGGTGACAGACCAAATTCAAAATCGTAATCGGGAAGTTCACTACTCAAGTAAGTTACATCACTGTGTCCTATTTGGGATAAAAATATCACATCAAATTGTAGTGCTAAGGAATTGAGATAAGTGACAAGACTGATGTAATTTTTAGATAGGCTTCTAATGTTAAGGTGAAAAACTGACAAATAAACATTTTTGATTCTGACAACATCATTACGTTCGGACTCAACATAATAATTACTTGAAACATTGCTAGATATGAAATTTTCATTTATAGCTTTATCAGGGTAATCTTTGAAGGATCTATCATTACAAGGGTGTTCATCATAATCACTGAGTAGATGATGAAGTTGACTATTGGTAAGATCGTGAAATAGTGAGAGTACACAGTTTTTAGACAAAACCTCCGTGGAAGTAAGAGAGAAAGAACAGGAAAGGAGCAAGAAAGGAAAGAAACAAAAGTCAAATGAGGAAGAACAACAAACACAAAAATATACGTACAGGAGCCTTTTGGATAAGAGTGTTTACTAAGAAAAACTCTTGCTTTCTTGGTTTAGGGGAAAAAAAAAGGGCTGAGATTGATGTGGAAAAAAGCACGGCTGGCATCGCAAGCGGTCAAGGTCACATTTGTTCATTACTCTCTTGGTGTGGTCAGTGCCGTTTTCATTTATGATAACTAAAATTTTGCCATCATGAGACCACGCAGAACTAACTTTGGGGTGTTTCTTGCATTGCTGAAGGAGAACTTGGTTGGCACTAGTCAGATCTTCCTTTACGACATAGTTTGTCCCTTTAAGTCTTCGACGATTTTGGATGACGAGTGAGTGGGTACCTTAGCTAGTAAATTTAACTATTACTTGTCTCGTGGAGGATGACGATGGTTTCCCAAGATGGTGACAACGGTCGATATCGGAAGGTTCAGTCGGGCAGTTCAGCTTCTCCCTCATGAATTCCAAACACTTTTGGCTTGTATCTTCCTTAGGAGTTTCAGGGATACCAAAAATTCCAAGGCAGTTGCATCTGGAAAATTGTTCCAGCATGTTGGTTTCATTCTGTAAACAGATGCAAGAAGCCTGAAGTACGTCGACTTTCTTTTGTCAGGGTACCATCTGACTGGTGTGGTCATCTAGTTTGTTCTCCATTTGGTGAATCTTGCCTGTATTTTCTTCTACTTTTCGAAACAGGGCGTCCAATTTTCTGTCAAGTACTCTTTCAATACAGGATTCTGTCATGGCTTCAAGATCTGCATTGCTAGGTACGCTTTCTTTTGAACTTCGTTGGCTGCTAATCCTCGAGCTCATAGAGAAGAATCAGTGAAGCTCAAAAATCAGAGAAACTCACGTGCAGCCAAGCCAGCTCATAGCAGCGCTGATCTGGAAAGTAGGCCTATCCTAAGGGGCGGTTTAGCTGTAGTACTAATGACTAGTAGGCAGGAGGTATAGGCTACAACAGCAAGCTACTGGAGTGAGAATCACCAAATTGGACAAGAAAAACTCACAGAAAGTTGACTTCACTACTCAAAACTATCGAAAGTCAGGCATCCATTATAGTGATTGCTATACAAATCACATGTCTGCAAGAGGTTCTGTCCGTTAAAGATAAAAATTAAGTCATTTTATCAGCTTTTCTGAGAGACATGCACAACTGTGTGTGTGTGTGGATCAAGGACTGTGTGAGGCACAGTGGGGAAAGGGACGCAGGGTTTTATGTTATCGTTTCATCTAAAATTCAGTATTATATTTGCAACATATGACAAAGTTTCATGTTATCTTCTAACTTAAATTTAATATTACATATGCAAGTACAATAAAGTGTCCCAACAATTTTGTCCAAGATTGTTATTTACATGTCATTTTCAAAGAGGGCAGATTGAAGTTGAATTAGATTCACCAAGTACAAATAACAAATGTTAGGTAAGTCATTTGGGTATTATTACATGTGCACATGCCTAGCTTTTAAGTTTCGAGTACCTCACAACCAGGAAACTTTACCCTGTTAGAATAACCAGTTTACCACCCTACCATGATATCCATCCTTCCATTCAAGCAATTTTTCAAACCTAGTTACTAGCTAATCTTGGACAAAATTGTTGTGACACTTTGTCGCATGTTGCAGATCTAATTCTGAATTTTAGGTGAGAGGATAACATGAAACCCTGCGCCCCTTTCCAATTTTGCACTATAGAAGTGAATGTACCCTTTGAACAGCAATCCTACAGCTAACATTGAACGCGGGTGCGGGGTGTCCCAAGGTATTTTGTCCAAGATTGTCTGAGTTTTTTGGGAGCAATTTTGGAGCAAAATTTTGAAAGAAAAATTGAACATTTTCGGACAAGGTGCATCATAAAAATTAGTTATCGGGGCCTATGGGTCTGGGGATTTTCAAATGAAAGTATTCTGAATTTCGACCACAAACATAACAAGTTTAATTTTAATTTGGGAGTTTATTGTGTATGTTTTGTTGAAAATGAGTGATCATGAATGAATAGATTGTTTCATGGTTTTGTATGTGGACAGAAATGGTTGCGTTTAGAAATAACATTGATGGGCAGCTGTTGCACTGCGTTGCAAGAGGAGTGTTACTGCAGTTGTAAAATGCTGATAGGAATCCAGGTTATAATATATTCTGATGTAGCTCCACGCTCTATTAAAATGCGGTGAAGTCAGAACTGTAGATTCAGCTTAATATTAAAGTAATTGTAGAATGTTAGTAAAGGCTGGTTTTTTACATTTTTGGCCGCTAAATCAAGATTTGTGACTGCAATTTTTAGATTGCATGAAGCTGGTAACATATGTAATCTTCAGCTTGTAATCTATGCAATTTTGTCACGGGTTGCTTAAATTTTCCTGTCAAAACATTTGGTAGAACGTGGGTTTCATTAACATATGCTGTCGAACGCTGTTGTTAGGTCTAAGTCAGCTTGGATTGGGAGGCCAAGGTTCGATTCACGGCATGACCATAGTGTTTTTCACTGCTCAATTATCCATTTATAAACTCAAATGTCTGTCAATTTCTCATTTTTCATTCATTCATATATAACATAAGGTAATATATATATATTTATATTAATATAATGATATAGCTCTAACAACAAATGTGAACTCTGAAGTCCGTTGAAATTGCTTAAAATGACTAACATATTACAGTGCACCATGTACGCTACAATAGAACGGGTGCCACAATGTCACTGCTATATGAATATAGCAAACGTCACATTTATTAAATTTGCATTTTTGGGTTTTATTTTGTATAATGATAGTACACTTTTTTACCCATATTAAATGCAAGTCAGTCATAATAGTCATTAAGTGTAGTTACTTTAATATCCAACACAATGTTATCACTGTGAACAATTTGAATAAATAATACATATAAATCGATCATCTTTAACGGACCACTAACTTGTTAGTTTTTTGGGAGGGTTGTTTTTGTTTTTGTTTTTTTTCTTCAATACCTGTCTCAATATCAGAGTTTGAGCTGAAAGTACGTCATTTGTATCATACAAAATGTTTTGAAGTAGCTTCCTGGTCGACAAGATGCATTGGAGTTATGATGTTACCTCCCCAATGACAGCATTTTATTCAGCACATTTAGTGCAAATACATGGATTTGACTGACTAATTCCTCCCTTTACTCAGTAAGAACATTGCCAACATTCACACAATAATATTATTACAGTAAACCAACTTCAATATAGGCCCCAAAGATTCCGAACATGCACTGCTGATGTTTCTTGTTGCAAGGAATGTCACCCCCCATTTTGCCGTTTAACGTATTTCAAATTGACGTTTTTCCTGTGCCCCGATATTTCAAGGAGGGAAGCTTGAGGCTGTGATGTCATATGTGTTGGTGTTGCGTCACTGTAAGTGTAATATGGAGTTGTGCATGATAAGACATGATAGGTATCAGTCACATAACAGATTCCTAAAAATTCTTATAATGAAATCATCTAAACCACAATGCATTTGTGCATTCTGGTCTTATGAATGTTTTGGTTTACACGACTCATGTCAGTGTTTCAGCACAGGTTTTTAGGACATAACATATGCAAATAGCTGTCCGATAGCATAAATGTTCTGCAGATACCATGTTCCAAACACTTTCCGCAGAAATTCTACTCTTTGTTCTCATCTGTTATACCTTTTCTTGCTGGGAAAAATACTTAGTGTGCAGCAAATTGATCTTGATTGAAGATGAAAACCAGTCTTTACAATCAAGTCTCAGTTCTTTGGATAACTTCCAATATTTTAAGCTAAAAGTGTTTTTTTTTTTTAAATTATCTTATGGCTTGCTCAGACTCAGAATAGTTTAACTGAAGCAGGTCAGGATTTTCCTCATCAAGGCCGTGTAAATATGGGTTGCAAATTCTCTCTGTACTTGCATTGTCCTTATAGTTATACTACCACTGTTTTAAAATCTGTGGTCTTCGACCAGTGCTCTGTCTGCTATTTGAAATTAATTTTGCCGTTACAAAAAAGAACTTCATCTACATCTGTAGCTTTTTTTCCCCAAATCTTCTGAAAGCATTTCATTGATTTGCTATATGTAGCTACTCAGGAAAAGGTTCTAAATGCTGAAGTAAATTCACAAACTTTTAGGTGGCTGATAAATTAACTGTATAGCAAGATAACTTCATTGAGTCCTGTGCTCAAAAAGAGGGTGGTTGTGGCCTACAGGGTACAGGTAATGAATGCATCTAAACCACAATGCATCTTTGCATTCTGCTTAGAAAATCCAATAGCTTTAAATGCGATTCTGGCATTTGTAACCTATGTTTAGATGAGAAACTTGAAATCCTCCACTCAACCATCAAAATCAATTAGCACACAAAGTTGATCTCTACTAATTGTCCCAAGATGAACTAATGTATGTTGTATATACTTGTATGCGAGTTGTCTGATGATCATTCTGATGACATAAGGCTGGTACGTGAAACACTGTGAAACAATAGTTTTGATCGTGTAACTTATCATGTGTAACGGCAGCTTGAAAATCGTGGTGGGGAGCTTTCGTGAGGGCAAGCACTACAGAAGATTTTCAATACTCTCAAACTGTCCTACAGCTGCATGCCAAACGTGAGTCTATCATGGATGCCCATAATATGGGAATCCTGGAGAACCAAATGCCTGAACCTGAAATGAACCCATGCAACTGCAGAAATAAAACTGATTGCCCATTAGATGGAAATTGCAAGGCAGTAAATGTTGTGTACCATTCTGCTGTGACAACAGATAACAGCGAGGAGACGTAGGTTACAACGAGACCAGTTTCAAGGCAAGACTTGCAAACAACCATCAGTCATTCAACAAAGAAAGGTATACGAACCAAACAGAATTGTCAAAACACAGTTGGCCTCTCAAAGACATTAGGAAAGAATTCAAAATTAAGTGGAAAATTTTAAGAAGTGCCTCACCTGATTCGAATGTCAGCAAATGCTGCAAATTATGTATGATGGAAAAGTACATTAGCCACTGCCATCCAGCAATGTCCTTCCTAAATCAATCTGAAATAGTTAGCATGTACCAACATGCATCTGAATTCAAGCTTATTAACTGCACAGGTGCAACCTTGGCAACAATACATAGTCACAAGGTGCACTCAAATAGGAAGGAAAGATAGAAAGAAGAAAAGGAAGGAAAGAAAGAAGAGAGGGAGGCCAACTTTGCATTTGCAAGCACACATGCAATGTCATCACCTACATACTTGCACAACTACAACTACACACTTACTCCAGTATCACTACAAAAGCTATTACTGTCAGCTAAGGTAAATAGTTTTTTTTTCTTCATTTCTTGTTTGTTTTTCAGAAAAATGCCAGTTTGGAAAAGGATAAGGTTGGTACTGAGACAGAAAGGTGGATTCTTTGGTTTGTATCGTGGCATCGGTCCAGGAACCATCCGGAGCTTTATCTCAAATGGAACTAGCATGATTGTTATGTCAAATGCACAAAAGAAAGTGACAGAATGGGGTCTTCGAGACTAGTTGGAATCAAGGACTACAAACATTCAGTTGGGAACCACTATTATTGTCTGTCTCAAGAGCTTTGATAATAAGGGACAGGTTGTAAGAAAGTTGCTTTGAACATTTATTCTGGTAGATAATGGTTCACAAATTACACTGCACATTTGAATTATGATGAGTTCAGGCTAGTGCCAACTACTTTTTGTGGCTCTAAATTGCTGTTTTAAATTATTTTTCTATCATGCAACTAAACAAAATTCCTAGTGCGTTTTAAAATATTTCACATCGAATCAGCTTCACTCTGCAGCTTCTTTCACCAGAGTTCTTTTCTTGAGACAAAAAATGCAATAGTGAATTTAAAAAATTTTAGTGTCTACCATTTTTGTATCAAATATAAAGGTTGTTGCTGCTGACTTGAGGCTATGTTGCAAACATGAGACTGGAATTTCAGAAATTTTAAACTCTTAAAAAATAACTTCACTATGTTGTGATCTCAACCCCTGTCTGTATCTTAGTTGTTTTGTGTTTTAATCTTTTTGTTTTGTTTTGCAAGTGTAACCTGAAGGTAACCAGACAGTGATATATTTCTTATTTCATATGACTAAGTAATGTAGTCAAAAGTGGAGATAATAGTCATTGCCATTACTGTTGTTATTATAATTCCAATTTCTGGTGCCTCAAAACAAATGCTTCTTTTGTTGTTTTATATTTTTATTGGTCTGATGGATAATTTTTGTAAAATTCTTGATGGCATAAGTATTTGTTTACTCACAAAGATTGGAAGTGAACATGTGATGGTTCAGCAATGGTGATATGTGAGTAGTTAACTGCTATTGGTGATCCCATCATTGTTTTGCATTAAATGTGTGAATGTCATTCCATGTGTGGAGTTGGTAACTGACACTTCTATAAATTAAATTATTTTGTAGTAAATAAAAGGGTCTTGATTCAACAAAGTTGTGATGATCCTTAAAAATGACAAATAAATTACTTCAGGAATTTAGAACTAAATGTTGATAGATAACTTTGAAGTATGATATTGTTTATAAAGGTTTAAGTAGATCTTAAATAAAAAGAAGCTGCATAGAGAGTGAGATGAACTGATCACCAGATACTCTCTATTATGATGATGAACCAGTTACAACAGTATAGATTAGTTGCTGAAGTTGGTGTTCAAGAAAGCTCAGTTTAGTCTGAATAATTAGGTTAAAGGTTAAGAATGGAACTTTACAAACTCTGCAGTTTAAATACTCTACTGCTGTGTGTGTTTTTGATCTCTGTATTGTGTTTTTATTAGTTTAGTGATTTATGTTATGGTTTGTTCGTAGGTGATAGCAGGTATTTATACAAGAAGATATGATGGAGGGTATATATGTTTGATATATTTAGACACTAGAGACAATAGATCAATACATCAGAATGCAGCCTCAGTTTCATACAAACAATGAAGAACAATCGTTCTTCATTTTGTTGAAACTTAACAATAACAACCACATTCACCTCTCCTTGGTTTTGATGGTAACCTATGTAATCATGATGGAATGAGTATACATGCTTGTGATCTTTTTCATGTTAACACAATATCTCAAGATCTCATACTTGGGATGTATTTATACCATTACCATATTCAGAACAAAAGCCCTACTTGTTTAGTGTTTTCATTTACATGATGAAATTGTGTGGTCTGGTGTGTGCTTTATGTATGTACTTTACCTACACATTTTCACATCTATTAAGAAGCACTACATGTTTTGTTTCGTTGTTGAAAACTAATTGAGAAATTGTTAGGCTATATGGAAATCTGATGTACATGGCATAAAGGGACATTTATGCGAGATCAGAGAAAAGGGTAAACCAAAATGTCTCATTTTAAAGTGTTAAACTTGAAAAGTATGTCAATTTCACTGAAAAGTTTGACATTTTTTTCATTCCAGTGCAAGCAACAAGCTCATGTTTACCCAGGCTTTTACCAAGTACTGTGTTCTTTTGTCATGACAACTACTGACCCCAACCTTTCATCACTACAGTTGGCCGATTCAAATGCGATCATCTGTGATCTCCATCCAGTTTCCTGAGTGGAGAGTTATGTGGTTGAGCTGCCCTCCATGCATGTGTGTGAAGCCTGGCATGCTGTCAGTATGAAGTAATAAGTACAATTTAAGCACTGATTCCATATTACATTTCAAAAACCAAAGACAACATGAAAAAAAGCATAATCAGCCAAAAATAGTGTAAACTTAGAGTTAACAACTGAAAACTTCCTTAAAGAAAAAGTTTTCAAACTAACTTTCAAAGTCTTAAAACAAGTACTGTTTTTTTACTTTGTTTGTACAATAAAATTGACTCCATTCAAAATTTCTTTTCCGTAAATTACTGCAAATAAATTGATGCCCCAGCATAGAAAATATCAAAAATGAACATACTAAATGATCTTGCGTTGTGAGTGGGTTCATAGATTTTCAATCTGGGAGGTTGGCATAAGCCATTAAATTATCTTGTAAACCATTAAAAGTACTTTAAATTTGAACCTTTTCTGTGCAGTGGGTTTCATTAAAATATTTGTTCCTCTGTCAAACTTGTGTCTATGCTTGACAATTCTTTAAGCAGCATTTCAGATTAATTACAATCCCTTAAGATTAACATCATGAATGCCTAATAACAAACTGTTGCAATAATCAATTTCCTATGTAACAACGGTATGAATTATTTTTGCATAGAATTTTGGTCAAGATATTGGATTTGCCAATATTTGTAAAAACCTAGGAATTCTTTTTGACATAATTCCCATATTCTGTTAACGTTAGATAACTGCCAAATAAATGCCTATAGCTTTTACACATGATGTTGTTTTAACTGTGGAATCACCAATTCTGAGACTATCAATGTTAGGACACTCTGAATATCCACCCTGTGGAAAAAATGAGAACTAAACATTACAACTTACAACAATGTAAAAGTTACAACAATTTTTGGGGTTGATGAAGTCATAACCTATGTAATCACACAGCAGTGTGTGTGTGTGAGTGTCTGTGTGCATGTATGTGTTTGTGATGCCTACCTTTAGACATGATATCTCAAGAAGGGAAGCTTGGACAGATCTCATATTTAGTACGTATGTGTACCACATTGAGTACAAGAATCCTATTGTTTTTGGTGGAAGTGCATTGGTGGAGGTGGAAAGTCATTTGTGGTCAACACTGGTAAAATTGTAAAAGCATTGTAAACACAATATCTCAAGAAGGGAAGCTTGGACAAACCTCATATTTGGTCTGTAGGTGTACCATAATAAGTACAAGAACCTCATCATTTCTGGTGGAGGTCAAGGTTTTTGGGGTCAACAGGGGTCAAATTGTGAAAACATTGTAAACATGGTATGTGATATCTCAAGAACCGAAGCTTGGACAAATCTCATATTTGGTCTGTAGATGTGCCACATCAACTTCAAGATTGCTATTGACTTTGATGGAGGTGAAAGGTCATTTGAGGTCAACAGGGGTCAAATTGTGAAATCCTTGTAAACACAATATTTCAAGAAGGGAAGCTTGGACAGGAGCCATATTTAGTACATAGTTCTACCACACTAAGTGCAAAAACCTTATTGTGTCTGGTGCAAGTCAAAGGTCATTTGGGGTCAAGATTGGTTAATGGTGAAAACCTTGTACACACAATATCTGACGAAGGGAAGCATGGATAAATGTAATATTTGGTCTGTAGGTGTACCACATTAAGTACAAAATCGCTATTGATTGTTGTGAAGGTTAAAAGTCATTTGAGGTCAACTGAGTTCAAATTGTGAAAGCCTCATAAAAATATTTCAAGAAAGCCAGCTTGGATAGGTGTCATATTTAGTGCAAAGGAGTACCACATTGAGTACTAGAACCTTATTGTTTTTGTTGGAGGTCAAATGTCATTTGGGGTCAGCAAGGGTCACATTATGAAAACCTTGTAAACACAATATCTCAAGAAGGGAAGCTTGTACAAATGTCATATATAGTATGTTGGTGTACCACAATGAGTATAAGATCCCTATTGACTTTGGTTGAGGTCATTTACGGTCAACAGCTGTCACATTGTGAAAACATTGTAAGCACAATATCTCAATAAGGGAAGCTTGGACAAATGTCATTTGTGGTATGTTGGTGTACCACATTGAGTACAACATCCCTATTGATTTTAGGGGGAGTCAAAGGTCCTTTGAGGTCAAGAAGGGTCAACTCATAAAAACCTTTTAAACATCTCAAGAAGGAAAACTTTGACAGATGTCATATGTGGTATGTAAGTGAACCGCATTGATGACAAGATCAGTTTTGACTTTGGTAGAGTTCATTTGAGGTCAACAGGGGTCAAATTGTGAAAATATTGTAAACATGATATGTCACAGAGATAAACTTGGGCAGACACCCCATTAAGAATGTAGGTGTATCTCATTTAGTATACAAGAATTCCATTGTCTTTGGGGTGAAGGTCAAAGGTGATTTAAGGTCAACATTGTCACATTATGAAATTTTGTAAACATCATATCTCAAGAAAGGACGCTGTGACAGTCATCATATTTAGTATGTAGTTGTATCCCACAGAGTACAAGAACCGTTTGGTCCTTAATGGAAGCTAAAGGTCATTCAATGTCAGCAAGGGTTAAATTGTGAAAACCTTACAAAAAAAATTTTCAGTCTAAGGTCCCATGTGGACCCTATGGTCCATTTTAGGAAATTCTACAAAGTTTTTCTTCTCCTACATATTCTCTTGTGCAATGTTTATGGTTTGTCATAATGATACTCTGCTAGTGGTTATCTTAGGGTGTTCATGAATTTGTAGTATAAGGTTCCATGAGAACCGTGTGGGCCCATTTTATGGAATTCTGCAAATTGCTTCTCCTGTTAAAGTGCCCCTTTAAACTGTCATACACATCTCAAATATCCCTATCGTGCATGAATGATAATTGAGTAATTGGACCGTGTCAGTTGGTATGCTAACTGAAACTCTGTATTGCCCTCGGGTATGTTGACCAGTGTATGGACTTAAAGGGACACTTTGAATTGTTTCATGTCATGAATTTCAGTTAGTCTTCACAGACATATGACTTTTGTGTCAAGTTTTTAGTGACTGATCAATGTTCAATGAAGAGGGCCCCATTCTGAGTCACATGGAAATGACCACTAATGAGTGAGTAACTAATGATTTAAATTGGTTTTGGAAAACTTGTGACCATTCACTTTTCCACGTTAGTGCCAATTCATATACCCATAGCCAGTACAAAACAATAAGAAAAAATAGTGAAAATTGACAGTATTCATAATTATTGGATGTAAATAGTGATGCTAATTATAAGCATTGTTATTTGGTAGTACCCATTAAAATTTTCCCAAATTTAATTTATTGACAAAGATCAAACTTCTGCACTGTTGGGGCTCTATGAAATTCCGAAAATTGTGCAGTCCTACAGATTCTCTTGTAAAATGTTGATGATTTGGTATAGTGAGACTCAGTGGTACTTATGATTTGACATGTTACATAAATGGTACCTTCAGAATATTAAGGTATGAGCTTCTGCACCAATGGTGCTCTAGTTCTTAATCGAGAGGGCTCTGTGTGGTTAACAACTTAACCTAGACATTGCGTGTACAGGGAACGAGAAACAGGAACCAGATGGTATGTGTAGAATTTATGCAGTGAGCAGTGATTTCATGAAATTTCAAGTTATTGCTGCTATGGTTGTACCAAGTATATAGTTCTATATGCAGTAAGGAACATTGCACCGAGCAGAATTGGAAATGAATGTTAATGTAATGTTTACTGAAAGGCAGAGTACACACATGAAACTGAACACCACTTTTTTATCCAACACTTGTTCTCATTTAAAGATCATGGAGAAATTGACACTGTGTTTTCATGACAACACTGTGGTACATACAAGTAACACAGTAAACATTGATTCTACGGAAATGTCCGGTATACACCAGGTATTACCAGGTGTGGAGCAGCCAGTATATACTTTTGTTCCTACCAACGCAGCTTACTTGTAAACATTATATCTCACATTTGGTATGTAAGTGTATCACAGAGATTACAAGATTGCTGTTGATTTTGGTTGTGGTCAAAGGTCATATGAGGTCAATGGGTCAAATTGTGAAAATATTGTAAGCACAATATTTCAAGAAGGAAAACTTGGGTAGATCTCCCTATGAGATTGTAGGTGTATCTCATTGAGTATACGAAAGTTCCCATTGTCTTTAGTGAAGGTCAAAGCTTGTCATTTGCGGCCAACAGGGTAACAGAATGGAATTCTAGTAAACATCTTATCTCAAGAAGGGAAGCTTCAACAGATGTCATATTCAGTATGTAGTATCACTAAAAACATAACCTTCGTTTATGATTTTTAATATTCTTCATTATACTGAATGTGAATTCAGTATAGCATTCAACAGTTTCATTCAGAATAGCATTCAATAGCCTTCATTCATAACTCATTTGCATAATTCGGCTGCAGGGAAGGGTATTGCAAGACTATATAGCATTCAAAGGCTTTTTTTTATGGTTGTACACTTGTTTAACTCCTAGTTGTGACATTTGTGGCATGCAGTCATTCAATTAACATTCGAATGTTGACTTGAAGGTTATGTGAATGTTGTTAGAAGGCTGTGTATTTTAGGTAAGGAATATCTCATTGAGCACAAGAACCAGTTGGTCTTTAATGGAGGTAAAAGGTCATTCGATGTCAAAAAGGGCCAAATTGTGAACATGCAGATGGATGATCTCAAGAAAGGAAACTTGTGCAGATGTCAGATTTTATATAAAAGCATACGTAGCTTAATGTGACACATACTAATGCTATTACAGCACATTCAGAGAATATTCTCTTCATCGGATCATCGCAACCACAATGCATTTCTGAATTCTGGTTATTTTCAGTGTCTTTAGCAGTTTTGCTTTGGTTTGTGTTAGATTGCACAGAATATTAAGAATTTTTTTCCCCTTTGCTACGTGTTTATGCTATGGATGCTCATATGTTCCATAAGTCCCCCTCCAGCAAATAATGGAAGTACTGCTCCAGGTAGTAGTTTCATGATCAAATGAAGAAGCAGCAGTGCTGCTGGAAGCACTGTAGAAGGTCACACAGACAAGTTTACTTGGATCAGTTTACATCCTCATGCTTGAGAACTGATGTAATGTATTCGTTACAGTTTTAGAACTCAAAGTTATTTGTAAGCGCACAGTATGTCACACCAGGGGTTTTCTGATCACATGAAATCTCTAACAACTCCCTGGTTTATCAATGTTTAGTACTTACCCATATAATTACAAAGGTATCCAAACTGTGCACAGGAATTTAACATCTCACAAGCCCAGTCAATTTAGGACAGTTTTAAAGGAGCAGAGGATTATCACCTGCGTGACCATCTTCAGGAATTCAACCTTCCACTTTATTTAAGTGTTTTCTACTTTTTGAGTTGCGACACTTTACACAATGACGAAACATTCCATACAACAAACAAGACCCAATGGGCTCTGTGGTTCCTTGCGTGGAGATCTGAAAACAACTCACTGTTTTACTTGCAGTCATTCAGTCTTGACCAAGGGTTAATCACAATTTATCACATGCTAAATTGTTTGGTCCTCAGGAATGCTGATGTACTCTACTACCATGGTACGTATCTGAACTAGAATGCAGCATGCAATGTCCTTTATCCAACTGCTGGTGCTGAAAGCAATGTTTGCTTTCTTTAACAAAAACTGAAACCAAAGAAAAATGTTATTATGACCATTAACTGGAACCTGTCCACCTCTGTTAACGTATATTTTCAAACAGGGAGTTAATGCCTAAATAACAAGTTGTTCAGTACTCTGTGACCTGACTGACCCAGAGGTGGAGGATGATTGATGCCAGCTTAGGTGACATAGATATTGCAAATATGATCAAATATTGATTATTACTAACAATATTTTGAGTCTTATTTTAAGAACTGAATCATACACAATCAGCAGCATTGTTGGACCCACAATTTTTGAACACTGCAAAGAGTTCTACTGCAACAATGGTAATTTGACAAGCCTTTCCAACTGTAAAGCAGAATATACCAAAAATGAGACATGCAGTGACGGTTGGTCTTAAGATTTCAACGAAAATACCCCGTAACATCAAAGGCGGTTTGTGGTATATCTTGTATCAGACCCCGTTCACTGATCTGTGCCTCCAAGCTCTATTCTACCCACACTGGGTAAGCAACCAATTAGCATGAGCATTTGTTTACCGTAGAAGTTATGCCAGGCAGCTTATGTAACTTTCTTCATTTAGTTCTGTTGCCATGGCATATACTATTCCAGAAAGAAGATCTGGTACTGTCAAACAATTACTCAGAGGGAAAGATGAGTGTATCACTTTTTGGTTCACTGTGCTTTGTTTCCTACCTGGGACAATAAGGTGTGTAATCAGGCAGATAGAGAGGCTGCCAGAAGTTTTAAGAAGGAAAGTTTAATCATGGACATTTTGCATGATTTCATTAAATGAGCCATATTGGACCGATAATCCAGAAAAACCTGAAGGCACCTCTACCATGGTAATAATGTGACACAATTTCAATTTAATACCATACACTCTGTAGGAGTTCTGTCTGGAGGCATTTTACATGATTTTATAGAATTTGGACCTTGTACCCAAAAATCCTTAATACCCGAAGACACCACTACCATAATGCATCCATATACCCAGTATAAACTTTGTCCAAGCTTTGCAGCTGAAGATATCCTGTTAAAACTGTTTTCAGAATATGGGCCCCCGATTACATTTGACCTTTACCAAAAACAGTAGGGCACCCCTCTTCAGTATGGCAGACCTACATACCACTGACTTTCATTTGCCTTTCCCCTATTGAGTAGGCATGTACCCAAGCAAGTGTCACAGACACACACACGCATATGTCAACCTGACTGTATAGGGTCCTTTGCTGACACAAGGAAGCAAACACCAGAGCTTTAGCTTGAATAAGAAATGTTATTTGGTCAAAAGTCATCAATGTTTACCTCAGGCTAAACTCCGCAGGTAAACAATTGAGACCTTCAACTAGCAACCGATTCCTTATGCACAGCTAGGAAGAGGCATAAAACACATACTCATCTATGGCACGTTAACATAAGATGAAAATTAAAGTATTAACGTTTTCTTTCTACTGTGGCACTTCCAGACAGTTTTGTCATTTGCAGATCATTTATTCCACAGGAAATATGTTTACGTCGGATTTGGAGAAAGAAAAGCAAAAAGTTATGTAAAACGTTTTGTATGTCACACAACTGCCTATATCCATGTTAATATTGGTTTTATTGGGATGCTTTTTCTATGTAAAACTGCACCCCTCCCTTGACATCATGCTGACTGGTATTGGAGGCTGCGTGGACACCTGGAACTGAATACCCTCGTAATCTTCCAATTTACTAGATCTCCAAGTCCCCGCCCCGGAGGCTGCTCCCGACTGGCACTGTTGTGTTTTACATCGCTGTAAATGAATATCAATATCTATACCATCAGCTTAGAATTTATGAATGCGAAACTAGGATAGCACACATCTCAGCCAATCAAAATCCTGCCCTTAGCTCTGTTGGCTGGTCAACTAGGAAAAGCAACTACGGAAGAACGATTCATCTATAGCTAGGTAGCGATTAGACTCTGCAGAGTCTGCTTGGGTAATCTTGGTTCCGCCACCTCTGAAGGAACATCCATATGTTTGTACTGCTCTTCCGGAAGAGTGTTTACTCCCCTCACTGATCGCTGCCCTCACAGACTCTGGACACTCGTTTTAAAGACAAAAACTGATCACCCCAGACAGTTTCAATTCTCCCAACCACCTATCTCTAGTCCCTTCCTCAGCCTGTCTTACATTCCTCCACATGTGTAATCAAAACAATGGATTCCTGTGTACTCTGTGTAATACGAGCAGTTCTGCATCTTTCGAATTTGCTGGCAATCTAAGAGTAATGTAACTTAGAACCTGATGAGAATTTTGCTTTCCGGGAGGTAAAAATATAGCTTAGGGTGATGCAATACAGCCTTTAACTATGCACACAACTTTTAATTAAAACCATTCTTTTTCGCTACCAAGTTCGGTAGAAGCCAATCACGGCCATCGTGAGAAACGATGGGAGTGATGATGGGGAAAGGACCTACGACTGATTAGTTACGTAACTATCATGGTAATATTCTACTCTCCATCAACTGTTTTAGGTCTCTTTTAGTGATATCCTATTTCTGCGGTAAGCAAATCTGGTGATAGGGTGAAAGTTAGCCTAGGTACCATTATTTTCTCTCATTGTTCGATCGCTGCTATTGGCTCATTTTGTGAGACCAACGCGTAGTATTTTAATATGTATTAACCGTAATGTCAAACGTGACTATTCATTTGTACATAAGTATATCGAGTGTCCAAAGTCTTTCCGGCGGACGGCGATCACAGGGAAACGCGACTACTAGATGAGTGCATATCCTCGGTTAGGTATAAGTAGGCTGCAGCTCAAGTTGTGAGGAATGTACCGACGGAGAAGAATTCATATGCCGAGAAAGACTTTGCAAAGTATAGGTACCAATAGATATACCAATAGGTAGTTTACAGTCTCACTAGTACTGTAATAGGGGTGACGGTACGATGAGCTGAACAGGGCACAAATTTTGTTGCACACCCTGCTTGATCAGTGTACAAGCACCATGTACAAAGTATACCCTACCTCAGCCCTTCCAAGACACAAACACACAAATTGTATCGAGAGTCTCATACAGACTGCAGACACCACACGGCGATGATGTAAGTGGAAGCTCAGAAACACATGAAAATATATATTCATAAATATTTAGTCCGAGAATAAAGTACACGTTTTCAGTCCGAAGCGTTTTCAGTCTGAACATGGAATACACGTTTTCAGTCCGAAAAAACGAGTCTTCAGTCCATATATGAAATCCCAGTTTTCAGTACTAAAATGAAATACACGCTTTCACTACAAAAATGAAAGACACGTTTTGAGTCGAAATATTATCAATAAAAACAAGTAAAAGTGTCAATCTACAAACCTGCAAAATGCAAATGTCATCCCTATTGATTCCATATAATCATTCGTTCTTTCACAAAGATACTTGGATAGATAGATGTTTAGATGGGTAGATAGATTGGTGGATCCATGATTAGATAGATTCGATGGATGGACGGATAGATTTGGATCGATACATTAATAATTCTCACCGATAATATGAAGGATCTTTTTGAACTCAATTTTTCACCTAAATTGCCGAGATTAAATCTTTGAAATGCTCTTGGGTCCAAAGATATCTAAAAGATTATGTACTGTGAGTTCTTGGAAAAATTTTGTTCAACAAGATCCTAAAATCTTTCGTTTCTGATTTACTTTAGCGATGAAATTCTTACAAAAATGGTGTAGGTTTACGTAAATGTAACATTATTCCACAAGTTATTGAAGCCTGGTGTGAAGTTTCTTGCACAACTCATGAAGGAAATTTTGGGAACCAGATTGTTTGGAACAACTCGCACATCAGGGTTATTGTAAAAGTTCAGTCTTACGAAATCTTTCATAAACAAGGTATCATTAGAGTGAAGGGCCCTTTTATACTAATGAGAAACCACTCAATTTTCTCAACTTTATCCAAACTTATTCTCTCTCCCATTTCTCAGTCATTCACTTTTGACGATCGCTGTATAAAAGCCAGGTATGGACGTTGAAAACTTCTTTAAACATTGAAGCAGAGTCAGCAGATGACAATTCTGTTCTGGTACAATAGCGTGTCCGTCTGTTTCTTATTTTGTTTGCCATTGCTTTAAAGAAATGAAACAAAGATTACCCCTTTGTGGAAGACAGGTGGCTATTTCTGTTTGCCGTTTAGAAGTATAACCGACCGCAAGTATGGTATTTCCAATTTAGGATTGTGTATACAAATAAGTTTCTGTACTCTGTAAATGTTTTAGGCTCTTCTCCCTATCTTTTTGTAATGCATGTGATGAATCAATTATCAATAATCATTTATTCTGGGAATGTAGTTCCGTTTCAACTTTCGTTCTGGATGAACTTTAAATAACTTTAAATAAACAGAATTTTACACAAACAGTTTTTTCTTTTAAAAGAGATATCTTCTTTGGCCTTCGTGGTAAAGACCCTATAAAGTCCCTGTAATGTTTGGAGTTTGCATCGTTGGTACTTTATGTATTGTTGTTCAAGGGGAAAAAGTTGATTTAGAAGTTTAAAAATTTTACCACAGATTCTATTTTTCTTTAACAGTGAGAAAGCCATGAAAAGAACAAAAAAATTTACACTGATGTATTGAAAGTAATAAATATACAGTGACTAAATGATTTCTTTCAGTTAAAATTGAATTACGTATGGTAAATATTGTATGTATAAAATGATGTGAAGATTAAAACAGGAGGACAAAACAATAAATGAATGGATAAATAATATATATAAATAAACACGTTATGAAATAAAAAAAAATATAGTTTTTCACCCACAATTTATTTCTTCTTCCTTTTCTTGTGAATGTCATAATAACATAACTTTAATGTGAATTGTAGGAAAATAATCTTTATACATATCCTTTTACTCAAGTTAATGTTTCAACAAATAAACAACACGCCTAAAATGCAAGACACACACTAACGAGGCAGGAAAATAAAGAGAGAGAGATCTCCTTTAACAATACCCATTGCAATGAGATATTATAACGCAAATATAACGTACATGTGTCCTACTATATACAATATTTACAGGCATTCCAGGATTTCAGGCAAAGTAACTGAATTTTCGACGTTTTAGTAATTCGACATTTGAATATCAACATTAACAAAGTGAAGAGCACTGAAGTACCATTAAATGCCTCAATATGGAATTGGACTTTCGACATTGGAATGTTGAATTGTTTTTCTACTTGCAGCAGTTCATATAAAGAGTTCGTAAATTTGGAAAGCAAATTCTTCAGTAGTTCCATCCCACATTGCTCGACAGCACAGGCCCATGCCCAAAGTACCAAGTAACATGAAGGCAGAGTACACAGTTTATGTGGGCGTCAGGTAATTTCATCCATTTATATCGCAAAGCCAATAGTTGCTGCTGTTCTCTCATGTGTTGGCCATGCGGTATGTCTGTATTGATTGGAGGAGGGAAGTGTAGAACTCAACTGCCAGGACAATTATTGACCTGTATAATCTTTTAATTGGTAACTAAAAAATTTCGGGCTCTTCCCAGTTGTACACTTAAGATTCCAGGGAAAGTAAATCAGCGCTATATCATTACAAACAGCCTTCTTGACCAACTGACTGGCCTCATGCTGTTAAACTTACAGTCCTGTAACACGTATGTGACACGCTGAAGTCAACCACACATAGCCAAGAGGATAACCTGAATTCTTCTGTAATTGACATCGAATTTCGCAAAATCAGAAGCGAAAGAAACCTGATCAAAAGGCATCTAAAACAAATTTAAAGCATTCTTATTACCTTACATATACATATAGAAGAGGGGTAAATGGTAACAACAATATGACGAGTTAAAAAAAAAGACAAAAGGTTGACAAAGCACTTCACATTCTGTCGTTAACCTGCAACATTTGCATATGATATACACCCAAATAAATATCTAGTTGTATGATAGTAATTCTTATCATCTTGTTGTACTTTTTTTATTGGCGGAGGGAGGGGATAGAGAGTGGGGAAGGTAAAACATATAACATATCCAAAGAGCAACTTCCTCGTACTTCCGTTGTAGGAGTCGCAAACAGTCAAGATTCGAGCTATTTACTACGGAAGCTTAAAAGAGCGTTCCAGATAAGAATATCTTTGCTCAGTAATGTGACAATTTTCTGCAGAATGTCCAGGTAACAAGAAAATACAGCATAAAAAACCGGAAAAATGATCACTTGTTTACTTATGTTATTTGAACAATTAAACAATCTTATGCAAATTTTTTAAATGACAATTTATTATATCTTGTCATTTCAACAATTTGTTGCAAAATGTGCACTTGTTCACTTTTTTCGTAAGTGAACAGTTCAACAGTTTTCTGTAAAATGTTCAAATGACAATTTATTGTATATGGTCAACTCAACAATTCTCTGCAGAATGTTGACTTGTTCACTTTTTTGCTGAATGAGCAATTAAACGATTTTCTGCAAAATGTTTAAATGACAACTGATTACATCCTGTCAATTCAACAATCTTCTGCAAACTGTTGATTTGATCAATTCTTTTTAAGTGAGCAACTAAACAATTTTCTGCAAAATGTTAACTCGTTCATATCTTTCTAAGTGTTCAATTAATCAATTTTCAGCCAATTGTTCAAATGACAACTAATATCATCATGTAATTTGCATTTCTGGTCTAGGAAGTGTACAAGTCGACATTTTGCAGAAAATCGATGAAATGACAAGATATGATAAGCTGTCATTTGCACACTTTGCAGAAAATTGTTCAATTGCTCACGTAGTAAAGAGCGTGAAAAGTCAACATTTTGAGGCAATTTGTTTAATTGCTCACTTAGAAGGAAAGTGAACAAGTAGAAATCTTGCAGGAAATTGTTGAAATGGCAAGGTACGATGAGTTGTCGTTCAACCATTTTTGAAGAAACTTGTCCAATTGCTCACTTAGTAAGAGAGTGAACAAGTCAACATTTTGCAGCAAATTGTTGAATAGACAGGATGATATAAGTTTTTATATGAACATTTTTCAAACAATGTTGAATTCCTCACCAAGAATCAAGTTTAACAGAAAAATGTTGAATTGCTATGATAACACAAC
This sequence comes from Stichopus chloronotus, assembly GCA_021234535.1. Lineage (NCBI taxonomy): Eukaryota > Metazoa > Echinodermata > Holothuroidea > Aspidochirotida > Stichopodidae > Stichopus > Stichopus chloronotus. The sequence goes on along the minus strand of CM037838.1, from coordinate 3,958,374 downwards.
TGAACAATTGATCATTTATTTGCTATTTGATGAGACATTATCTCTTAATCTCGACATTTCACTGAAAATTACCTTACTGAAAATAAACTTATGGGGCAAAGATGTTCTTATCTTGACTTCACTTTTAAGCTTCGGTAATTTACTTTACACTCTCCTCAAAGAAGGAAAAACTATAGAGGTACGTTCGATTCACATGAAAATCAAGCGCGTGAGTTGTCTGAGGAACTGTCACCGCGAGAAGAGAAATTCGGTCAAAAAGAGACCAAACGTTATATATCAGGATCTTTTGACCAAAAGGTGACGTATGATGCGCCATTTTGAGTATTTTTTCTTTTGTAGCATACCCGTGGGACTAGTTCACCCTCAGAAGAAGTGCCGAAAGTGAGACATATCAACCTCTTTTTCTCTAGATAATACAAGAATCATAATGAATAATGCATCCTGCTTTATTTATTCTTGGGGCAGTGGCAAATATTAAGGGACTGTTTTTTTTTATTATGACCCATTTTAAGCTCGAAAATAAAAGTGGAAATGGGGGGAGGGCAGGCGGTTGAACACTATCTAACACAACGAAGCGAAGCAGAATCCGATTGGAAATGTTATGGGGAAATGCCGAGGTAAAACATGAGCTTGTTGCATTAGCCAGTAGTGAAACATTTTCAACTTTTCTAGGAAAAAAATAAAATGACGTCCTATTAAGTTGTAGAATTGGCGTAATTTTAAAAAGTAGAATTATCATACCTTTAAATAGTAATGTGACAAAATATTGGTTCGTATTGGTAATAACGTTAGTTGGTATTGACAAACAATACTTTTATGAGGGATTTCCTTTTTCTTAAATCCAGCATTGAGGATTGGGAAAAAATACGGGAACATTGTTTCAAGACTCTATCACATCATTAATTTCCAAGAATTTGATTGACTGGGTATTGCCAATGCGTCCTGTGTGAACTAAATATGCCGACCGTTCGCCTAGTCAGATGCCCGTAAACTGCGTATAAACAACAGACACATGTACGTTCAACCAAGATCTTAATCAACGATTTCACACCTTTATCAATACCTTGTTTCAATTGTGTTGTTAATGCTTCGCCTTGGTTTTCAAGACCATAACCAGATGAAACTCCTGAGGCAAATGTTTCCCTGTCAGTCCCCCCGACTCTGACAACTTTAATATCACCCCTCCTCCCATCAATATTTTTAACATTTTTTTCTCTACATCATCAATCGCGTCCCCAAAATTATTCTTCTCTGTGTGTGTGGACGGGCAGAGGCCACACCACTGGTCATATCTTTCTCCAAACGAAACGGCGGACGTTTGAAAATTTTCAACTTCGGATCCACATATGGCCCGTTGACAGTGCACGAATGGTGATATAAATAATCAAGTGCTGTCACGTGAATAGTGTGTGTGTGAATCTCTACTTTCGATATCAGGGCACTCTAACGGTTTGAGCTTTTCTGTTTTTTGAGAGAGATATCATTGCACATATGTGGAACCATTAGTGGTACAACAGATATTCTGGTTTTTCCGTAATTTTGGTTTACGCAGTTATGACGTCATTAAAAGTGAGAATATTATTAATTCTCAGACGACAGTAAGCTAGAGCCCTAATTTTGCTTGTTTAGTGTACCGTGATCGCCTGTACCTTTCATATCTTTCCAAATTTGGTGGTAGGGAAGTGACGTCATCAAAAACGGCTGGTTTTACAATGAAGTTTAACAAATCGAGAAAAAAGCATTGACAGCGAAGTCAAATGTCAGCAAACTAAAAAAAAAGTAATTTTCGGAATGAAAACGTGTATTTCATTTTCGGACTGAAAAATTGTCTGACGGTGCACCCCAAGGTGAGTGGCTGAGATAATGCAAAGTGACTCATTACAAGCGCTCTCTCCTTTCGGTTCTAAGCTTTCACAAGCCCGCAGGTCCAATCTAAGGCTTGCTAGGTACATTTTCTGCTAAATTTAAGGAAAATATTTGGGAAAATTACTTGTGTTTGTAATCATGTAGAGGCAGCGAAACCAAATTTACAGACGACTTTCCTTTCCATAAACTTTTGAAAATGGAAATGGAAGGTAGGCGAACGATGCTAACTAACACAGAGACACAGAAACCAAATGCACTTGCAATAGGTGAAGTTATCACAAATTATTTTTCTACAAATCGATTTGATATAACAAGTTATTAATTGCAATAAATTAATTTGCAATGACCAGTTAATAAACTGATTTGTAATAACAAATAATTTGTATTAACGAACAATTTGTAATGAGGTAATGGTTTGTAACAACAAATGAATATGTGATAACAAATTACTAATTTGTAATAATAAATTAATAATTTGATCTGACATGGCACTATTAGGCTTTTGTATATAATAAGAATCATGTCAGTTAAGGTGTGTAATTTTAGAGTAGTAAGTCCACGTCCTGTGTCGGAACCCATTTAAAGCATTGTCCACAGACGGAAGTGTCCACAAATTGATCAATATATGACAAATGGCTCACAAATTATCTCTGTATTTTATTTTACACTTACATGCCTTGTTTGCTGTTGTGGTTTTGGGAAACAAACTATAAAAGAGACAACACATATATCTGATTGAAAGTCTTTATTTAATATATGTATATTGACTTTGTCTTTATGTAAGCATTAAAATCTGAAATACATGCAAAGAAATGTGACCACATACCTGATCATACAACAATGCACTTTTAGACACTGTTCTCAGACCTAGCATCCTTATATTAGTCTTACCAAGTGATCTAAAACACACGACTTCTATACTCTTCATTTCACAATATTAAAGTCATTATTATTAAAGTAAAGCAGAGGACAAATGAGTGCCCTCTGAATTTTGTTGGAATACTTGCTTTGGTTGATATTATCTTCATTGCAAGTTGTAAAATCATGTGCATAATATTGAATTAAGAATAAAAATAATGAAAATAATTGTAGAGCAACTTTGTGCTTGTAAAAATTTAAATGGTAAAACTGATTGTACAAAAAATACATTAGATAATAGTGTGCTACTGCCTTACAATGAAAGACCTCATTTACCTGTTCAATATACATATTTGCATACAAATATTACGAGAATTTGATTGGCAAAATATACCTAGGCGGAATTCTCAATATATTTAAATGCAATTTCTTTTTATCAGGTCACTGTACTGACAGAGAGTTTTTGAGTAGTGACCCACTCCTAACATGAAATTGTCACCCCCTGAACAACTGCACCATAAAAAAGCCATGCCCCACTTAGTCAAGTTCAGCTTTGTCAAAAAATATTGACAATAGACCACTGTCACTTCAAGTAGAGCAAGATAATGTCTCTTAAAGTAGCACCAATTTGCATCATTAATCATCTCATTTATCAACAACTTCTACATGTGAGGAAAGCTCCCTCCCAGTGACAAGTCATGACTAGGCTTCACCATGGCTGCCTGACATGAAACAAAATTAAATGCAAATGAAGAACAAGGTAACATCATAAAGGAAAGTTATTCTTTGACTTTTTAGAGTATATGTTGCACTCTGTGCGGTAGTACTGACAATGGTGTATCTGTGCGTGTATTGGCAGTGATGTCAGTGAGTGTGTCAATGATGTCCTGAACCATATTTCCAGATAACTTTGTATATCTAGAATGTAGGTGTTCCACATTAGAATACAAGAAGCCTACTATTTGGGTGAAGGTCAAATGTGAGAAGTGAACAGGAATTGAAGTCTGAAAACACCTTAAACATGATGTATTCTGATGCTAATTCTGAGCTAACATCATAATTAGTATTTAGGTGAATAAGCTTGTGATTGTTTTTAATTGAGGTTCACTTTCTTTCAGGGGTCACTTAGGTTTATCTTGCGCATGACGTTTATGTAATATGTAGGTGAATTTTGTTGGTGACGTCTATCTTTGTTTTCAGTTGAGGTGAAAGGGGTCAATATGTGGCAAATTTGGAAAATGTAAAAAATGCTTCAAGACTGAAGCATGGAGAACTTTCATATTTGTTAGATATGATGCCACTGACACTGTAATATCTGTTTATTGTACATTCAATGTTTTTTTCTTTACACATCGGTCAATATGATTAGCCAGGTGGTGCAGGTTGGAGGTACAATGCATTTCTTGCTTCCACTATTTTCTATTGGTACAGGTATGCCAATATTCAATGACGTCATTAAGATGATTTTATTGTCTGTTACCTGCTTCCATTCAATTACCTTTTCCATGCTAATCAATAAGAACACCACTTTATACATAGCTACGTGGTTGTGCAATGTAAATAGATAAACTATTGATGATTACATTTGAATGAATTGCTGGCATTCCAAAAGTGTCAATATATCTATAAATATAGTAAGTGTTGATGAGATCTGGACTATGACGACTATAATATTCCTGTTGATTTCCATGCACTTTGAGTTAATAGAGAAATTTTGCACACATGAATCTGTTACCCACCACTTCAAGAATGAACAATAAGTTACTTTACAGCCACTGCTACACAATTTCCAAGCAGCCCTTACAAACTTCCAAACATTACTTTTCAATCACAAATGAAGCAATTGCCAAGTATCGCACATGTAAAACTCTACAACTGAAATAAATGGAATTTGTCATCAATGAAAGGAATATGGTTCTATTGCTGATATCAATCACAACTACGCAATAGTTTGCAAAGTTTATTGCAAACTGTAACAAAAGTTCCTTAACATAAATCAAGAATTGATCTGAATTTGACTTAAATTTTGTGTCCAGTTAGAAGAATATTAACCAGCTTGTGAAAATATCAAGTCAATGTTCATATCCTGTTAAACACAGGGTCGCAACCTATTTACACTTCTTTGGCAATGGTATCAAAAATAATGATTGAAAATAATGCTGACTATAGACTGTAAGAAATTGTGTAGCTACTGGTATGGACGTTTTATTAGGAAACATTTGGAAAAGGTGTTCCAAGTAGTAAATGAAATGACACTATGCCTGACTGTTTAATAAATGGGCCATTCAAATGTTCATTTTAAAACTAATTAAAATAGGTAATTAAAGAATATGTGATACACATTATTGCAACAAATGTTTCTACAACATACATTTAATAGTTACTAAATTTATTTCCTTTCTATGCTCCAATTTTCTTGCATGTGTCAAAAAGTTGATGGTTCTATTTACATGTTACATTTATGGTTTTAATTTATGGTTTACAGACAAACCTCAGCATATTTCTATAAATTATTATTCATTTACAATGGTATGATCAAAGTAAGAGTTGAGAAATCTTACAAAGGACGACTTCATGTTTTACTTTTTTCCCATTTCTGTATCTGATTTAACTGTTCTAACACATCTTTCCTGTGAAGTCATGTGAATAACAAACATCAATTAATAAAATGCATTGCTGATACAAACAGCTGAAATTGTTGCTACTTCCTACCAACAGGACATTGAAACATTTTGGGGACTAAATCCATATCAATTTGAAGCTCAAGCAAGTTTCTCTTCTTGAGACATTGTCTTTCTTTTGCCTTTAGACTGACATGTGTTTTTATGCTCATTCATGTTTTGCAGAGTGCTATTGTCCTTAATTTTACTTCCGTGTGAAATTATTCTTCTTCATACCATACCTACATCCAGAGAGAATTGATTGTATTTTACTTCTAAACTTGATCAATTTTCTTTGGAGGTGCACCAGTCATACTACTCAAGACATGACATGAGTGTGTCAGTTTTTTCTTCTTTATTGCAAATTATGCATTATCCATGGCAACTAAAAAACATTATCCATGGCAACTAAAACACAAAAAAGAGCAAAGCAGATATTTGTCTTTCATGTTTGAGGTTATAAATCTTGCAGTCCAAACAGCTGGGACTTAAACAACAAAACAACTGTATTCATACATAATAGTAAATATTCACTTAAGCTGCAAAATCACAGCAATTGTTTATTGAAAAAAGTCCAATGAAAATCTTGTTTGCATTTATAGATAAACCTATCAGATTATGGCTGACGTAATTTGTAAGTGGATTTAGGAACCAAACACTTCTGTCTCTGAACTGATCTCCTTGAATTCATAGTCACCTCTGCCATCAAACATGAGATAAAACTGAGAAAAAAGAGAAAGATAAAGTGGTCACAAGATAAAGTGGTCACAAGACTGAAGAGTACTGGCAACTTTGCAAACTAATACTAATTATGAAAGCAACGATGTCCAACAACAATGCAATTGCTCAGTACTCTGTCAAATGAGCCATGCACATTAATACTACATACAGGTAGAGCTAAGCATGACCTAATTAAATACTCAAGTACTGTCTGATTGTACTTCAGCAATGTACAAGATCGATGTGAATGAAACACAGGGATGTCTGCAAATGTGTCTCAGAGTTTGATTGTTTTGATTACTTCCACAAAGATTATGTCAATGTCACAAAAAGAAGCATTTTTCTCACAAGTGATTCTTGACTCATTTTAACAACATTGTTGCAAGTAACAGATACAAACAAGCATATGTGTGGGAAACTGTATCCCATTTTGAATAAACGAGATGCGTGGTGACATCGTGGAGTGGAGTCCAATTAGACAGAACAAGACTGAGAAACCAGTAATTCTCTGTGTTTAGGTAGAACACTTTCATCCATAATTATTGAGATGGTGACAGAGGAGCTTTACCGCAGAGATTTTCAAATCATATGGCAGTGCCACAAGAATAATGCAAAGAATTTAGTATGTAAAGTAATCCTTCCCCACTGTCAAACTGAGAAGGGGACCAAGAGAGACAAGGTTGGCATTTCAACAATCTATTTTTATCACATTTTCTTTACCTCATGTACATCTCTTTATACCATGTATAGCTTATTTTCATGTATCAACTAATTATAGAATCCAATACTCCATTAAACACAAAAAAATAATGCCTTTCTTAAAATGCTATTTCAAGTATGCAACCATATAACACAATTTGACCTTGACTTGTGAGAACACCCACCATCTCGCCTCTCTCAATTGGGACAGGGGATCTCTCCCATGCCCATCATTTATCTCTCCTCTCTCGATTGGGACAGGGGATCTATCCCACGCCCACCATCCATCTCGCCTCTCTCGATTGGGACAGGGGATTTGTCCCACACCCACCATCCATCTCTCCTTTCTCGATTGGGACAGGGGATCTCTCCCACCCCCACCATCCATCTCTCCTCTCTCGATTGGGACAGGGGATCTCTCCCACCCCCACCATCCATCTCGCCTTTCTCGGTTGGGACAGGGGATCTCTCCCACACCCACCATCCATCTCGCCTCTCTCGATTGGGACAGGGGATTTCTCCCACGCCCACCATCCATCTCTCCTCTCTCGATTGGGACAGGGGATCTCTCCCACCCCCACCATCCATCTCGCCTTTCTCGGTTGGGACAGGGGATCTCTCCCACGCCCACCATCCATCTCTCCTCTTTCGGTTGGGACAGGGGATCTCTCCCACGCCCACCATCCATCTCGCCTCTCTCGACTGGGACAGGGGATCTCTACCACGCCAACCATCCCTCTCACCTCTCTCGATTGGGACAGGGGATCTCTCCCACGCCCACCATCTATCTCTCCTTTCTCGATTGGGACATGGGATCTCTCCCACACCCAACATCCATCTCTCCTCTCTCGGTAGGGACAGGGGATCTCTCCCACGCCCACCATCCATCTCGCCTCTCTCGATTGGGACAGGGGATATTTCCCACGAACACCATCCATCTCGCCTCTCTCGATTGGGACAGGGGATCTCTCCCACCCCACCATCCATCTCGCCTCTCTCGATTGGGACAGGGGATCTCTCCCATGCCCACCATCCATCTCTCCTCTCTCGATTGGGACGGGATCTTTCCCATGCTCATCATCCATCTCGCCTCTCTGGATTGGGATCGGGGATCTCTCCAACGCCCATCATCTCGCCTCTCTTGATTGGGACAGGGGATCTCTCCCACCCCCACCATCATCTATCTTACCCTTCTTAATTGGGCTAAGTCACTTTGCTTCCTCCGGATTACATTTCTTGTGTAAATTCTTCCAATGTTAGCAGCCCCATTATTACACCATACCCATAGTTTGCTTCATGCATTTATAAAATCCTGTAAATGACAATGCACTTTTTAGAGCTGATGTGATTGCATCAAGTATCTTACTTCATGGTGCTTCCAAAGAGATTTCCTGTGGGACACAGTGAAGAGTGTAATTCCAACCTGTAAAAGAAAACAGAACACCTTGTTGCTTTACACAGTAATTCCTTGCATGAGTGCCTACCAACCTTTACATCTTTTACCATTGTGAGCCATTACCTGGGGAGTGCTAGAGTCACTGTGGATGCCTGAATTCTAGAATTGGACATTTGCTGGCATGCACCTTTGATCTTCTACTGAATATAGACTATTTGCTACAACTGAGTTAACGACATTCAAGTCTGGAAAAAAGCTCAAGGGGTGAGCTATTCACAAAGGTGTAACTCTTAATGAGGGGTACCTACATCTAAAGTTTTAAAGTTGTAACATGTTCCTTTCTCAAGACATTGTGTGTAAAAGATTTTCAAATGTTGACCTCTTCTGACTTCAGGGAATCTATGATGAAAAACAGTAGAAACCATTTATGGACCAAATACTACCTACATACAATGTTTGAAGTTAAAGCAGGTCTCCATCTTTACAATATTTCATATCTTAATCTCAAGTATTAAACCACTGACATGCTGAAATTTAACAGTTGTTCAATCATCTCATGAGCAAAAGTGCAATCAGACAACCAAACCATGTCCTTACTTGTTCTCTGATGAATGAGAAACTCTTTGGATAATATCACAGTGTTCTAGATCTACCAAAGTGGTTATAGGTTTTTGGTATTACCTGTCACTTCTATTTTTGAATGAGATTGTCACATGGGTAGCATCTATTGCATTGGCAACAAAATTGTGATAGCTTCTAGAGAGCAGAAAATATTATTGCAAAGAATTTTGCCTTCTCTTTTGTAGCTTGTCTATTTGTTTTCTGTTCTGGGAACCAAAATGTATTTCAACCAAATATGGGTAGCAGGTTGTCTGCAGGAAAACTTAGAAATTTTGTTAAATTCAGGAGTGACTGAACTCTGTGAAATGCACTAAGAGTCATACACAAACCTAGGGCTACCTTTCAACATAGTTCCTTCTTTTATTACAAGTAGCATTTTTTATTACAAGACCAAAAAAAGAGAAAAAAGTATGCAGTAGGTCACTTGAGTGCTTACCTTTACTGTAAGTACTTAGCCCTCCTTACACAAGTAAAGACACAGTAATGAGTCCTAGGCCAAATGTTAACTGTGGGTTTTGTGCACAAAGCCTTTCAAATTTTCCATGTAAACATGACAACGAAACATGAGCCAAATAACTTTACTGTACAACTTTTGACAACCAGTTTCATCTTGTCATACATAATGTTTACAAATCTTTGACTGACAGAGACATCAGCACTTATTCTCCACTCTTACTTTAGCCTTGTCCTAACTTTCAAATTTTTAGTTGCCTTTTTGCACTATCATACGCACATGTGAAGTAGCTAGATCAAACTACCTCCACTATTGTTTTTCATGGAGTTCAAAGGTCAGAAGATCTTTGTAAGGCTGTCATCTCAGTACTTTAATATGCTGGAAAATATGTATGCAAAAGATATTCATGATTGTGAACAAGGAATGGCTAAGTACTTGGTCTTTCTAGTTTAATGAAGAAAAATATTTTTTCCCTTCATTTCTTTGGAATAAAGGCAATTAGGGTGAAACATTATGTCCAGTGGATTTGTCAATATCTGCAGAAGAATAAGTGTAGGACAAAGTGCAAACAATATTTTTTGTACTACAGTCATAACATTGTGGAAAGGCAAAACTGCAAACATAGGTGAGGTTGTTACACTATCGATGCATCATCATGCTATGAATGCATATTACCTGAATAATCACTACATGACTTCTTTGGTCACAAGAAAACAAGCAGGTAAATAAAGATCATATTTTACAGGTTTTCACAAGTTTTTCACCAACAACTGTGTCCCCGGTATCCCAGGTATAGTCATAGTTTGTTTTTATTATTGTTTTCCCATGTTTTTCTTTTCATTAAATTGTCTTCGGTAGTTTTTTGAGGATCAGAAAGTATGAACACTCATGAAGGGATCCCCTTCCATGTTGATCATGGATGAACACCAGGGAATTTCGCCTACTCTTTTCGGACAGTGTTCAGAGGGTAACGAGGAAGGGGTGAACCAACAATTCTATACAAACCCATACCTGCTCTCAGCACCGCCATTTAATGCCCCCATCTAACGAACGAGAGTTTATCGCCCACTTTAGCCACTTTTCATAAGGTTGTACCGAGCAATCTGAAGTGAACAAGACCTGAATTAGACAACAGGAACCCCAACTGAAATCACCAAACAACCCCCTCAGAACCATTGTACACAGCTTTACTGAACAAGTAAGTCCCTGGAACAAGTAAGTCCCTGGAAATTTTCTGGAAAAAAATTCCAAATTCCCAAACCCACCAGGATTTGATCCCGGGACCTACTGGTTGCACCATGGACACGCTCACTCTTTTTCTCCATGGATGTGCCAAACATTTTGAATATCCCACATCATGAATATCATTATAATACTTACTTCTCGTGCATGAGAGTAAATGTACCCTTCAACATCTACTGACACTGCACTGGTACATTCATCTAGGATTGCAAACTGAGGTTTATGATAGAACAAGCGAGCCATCTGAAACATAATCAGCATGCACAATGTATTATGACCATGGGTTTATGTATTATAATTGTATGGGTTTATGTATTCTAATGGTTACGGTTTCATTCCAATGAAACGTGCATCAGACTCTATCTGCTCACAGTAATGAATACACACAGCAAACAGAATTGAAACCTTGTGATTTTGATGATGTAACCTAGCCAAGCTACGTGTACAGTAATTTAAACATAAGAAGGAGGAAAAGGCTGTTATAAACAGTGTTGACATTACTCATACTGAATATGAGGTCTGTCCATGCTACAAAGGGTGCATGTATTTATGTGATACATCAACATACTCAGGCCTGAGTATTGTAACAGCTTGGCCTTTGCTGACCTCAGATGATCTAAACCAAAACGTGAGGGTTTTTGTACTCATTGAGTTTGATCAACATCATACATGTGAATTAAAACTAAGGTTGGGATTTTGTGTTTACACTGTTTTTGCAATTAAACCTCTGCCAATGTCAAATGATTTTTGAACTATACTTATACTCAATGTGATGCATCAAATAGATAATACAGCAGATCAGTGTAATCTTCGAATGACTTTGAATAATAATAATTCAAATGACCTAAACCCAAACTAATAGGGTTTATACACTCATCATAGTCGATTAACATATACAAAAGCTCATTCCAGGCTTGCGTTCTGGAAATATTCTATTTACGAGGTTTTTAAATTATGACCTAAGATGATCTTTGATCTCCATCAAAACCAATAGTACCCAATATTGTTAATATACATGATCAAATATGAGATCAGTCAAAGCTTGCCTTATTCAGATATTACCTGCAAGACTTTGACCTCTACTGACCTCAGATGACCTTGGACCTCCACAATAGGGTTCTTGTAGTCAATTTAATGTCTTCACACATTGTGCCCACAACCACAAACATACATACCATCATGCTCACATATATTGTGATGATAATCGAAACCAACAACATCATAAGTACATTTACAATAGACTCACAGCCACTCTTTGCTTTTCCCCTCCACTCAAAACATCCATCCAGTCCTGTACAGAATCCCATCCGCCTTCTCTCTCTAGAATGTTGGTAAGTTGAACTCTTGATATGGAGTCCTCAAGATCATCATCTGTAATGCCTTTCTTCAGCATATCTTCCTTTGAGTCTGGATATATAATCTGGTCTCTTAGAGTCCCCAAAGTCATATATGGTCTCTGGATAGAATCCAAAAAGATGTAGTGTCAATGATTTAACGTGCATGCAGACCTCCCAGTTTCATATTCTATCCTTCCAGTTTTTCTGTTCCATTTCTGACATTTCTTAAAACAGCAAAACACTCTTCCTAGGCTTATTTAAGCAACTGACCAGACAGTAAACGTATAATTACATGGCACTCTAAAAGATTGTTTACAATTATAACTGATGCAAGGTGCAGTTCTTTACACAGGGAGCATGCTGCTTCATTGGTGCACAACATATGCATTGCTGCTTTAAATGCAGCATACTATATGGTGCATGTATAGCTGCAACCTTGCACTGTGCATGTGATGCACTCAAATCATATCCATGAACAAGTTGTACAAGCCACACTGATTCGACCTACTGCAAACGTAGCCTTATGCTGTACTGGTTTGTAAGTATTTACATCAGTTTAATTGAAAAGTGACTAACCTCCCGATTTTTCGATCAATCTCCCAATTTTTGTCTATGAAAAATGTAGAACTCCCTACTGCAGGGCCAGATAGGTTGACAGGTCTGTGTATGCTCTAGTAATAAGCAGTTTGATCTACAGAACACAAAGTGTGAACGATGCATCTGCTGTGAGCAATGCTGCATAGTAGCATTAAACATTAATGTCAAATGACCTAAAGGAATAGTTTAACCTCAGTTAATATGAATAACAACTATAAGGAGAGCATATGTGATGTTTGATCTCAACTCTCTCTACCCAAATAAGAAATAAACATCTCCCTTCTTGAGATATCACGTAAGCATTGTCCTAGGGACACCAAAGGTAAAAATCTTTGTTCTCCATTTATAAAGGCAGCCTTAGGTGCTCACAATATAATGACTTTTGGTCATAAAATGTGTTGAGTATATATATGTCTTCATATAATTTGGCTTGCTCTTATTCATCCTTTGCAATAGAGCAGTATAAAACTACTGCATTCATGTTGGCATAACTACATACCATACAAAAGACCTGTCTCTCTAAAAAGCTTTTCCTCCAAAACCACTAGAACGCTTAAATTCATTGTGGTTCATCTCAAGTTCATGCTTCCCCTATTGAGTAAACCTATGGTTTTTGCTCTCTGTTGAACCCTAGGTAGGTGAATATTAGCAAGAGTCTCCTTGTTATCATTGTATTAAATACACTCACTATCACATAATATGTGATCTGCAAGGATTTTCTTGAGATCTGCAAGGAATAATGACAGGTGAATGTTGACAATGACAGTCAGTGAGATATTTTAAATTTAATTTACTGTCTTGTGCTTTTTATGACTGCAGAGGTGAAATCATTACAACCAAATGCATATCTTCCTCACAGACCCCATCAACGGAAAACATTAAATAGTTCAAGCATTGTTCTTGATTACGGTTAATCATCCAAACTAACACAGGTAACATTAAATAGTCATTCCTACATAAGTCTGTTCCCAAATAAGGCCAGCTAAAATTGTTACTTGAAAATTAAATGTAAAAAAAAAGAAATATTTCTTAATCTTTGAGTATCAATGTTGTAATATAAGGTCTTACTAACAATTTCAGTAAAATGAATCAGGCTGCACAAATAAGCAGTATATATGTAGTAATAATATTAAGGCCAGGCTATTTTTATGTTCGTACACTCTCCTAACATTAAAGTAAGTTATGCTGGCACAATTTGCAGTGATTTAATTGTATATACCTCCAAGTATTCAGATTGAATATACTTCATAGTTATTAGTGTGGCAAAGCATATTCCAAAATAAACTAATCAGGACTAATACTGCAAAATGGATATCAACAGTTATGCTAGTACAATGGTTTGATTGGTCAAATTTATGCATACATTAACATGGTCATTGGGGATCATAAACAAAGCCAGTTTTGAACAAGTTATACATTTGTTTCTTTGATTCTACTGGTACGTCTATCTGATTATGCCTTGCATGTGTCAAGCATGTACATATACTTCAAAATTTGGACTTGGCTGAATATATCCTTCATTGAAATAGCCATTCAAATGTCTCCCATTATGTGCATCTGACATGGATTCATAAACATTAATTTAGACATGGGATCATGTAATTTGCACAAAATGATCTTAACATGAGACAGTGCAACCCTGCTGAGTGCTTCATAGCTGCAACTTGGGCTCTAAAAATTTAACTATTTTGAACATCTTTCCTTGTGTTGTTTCTATAGTAGACTGTGTTGAAGATCATACATATGAATCTAGGACTTAGTTTGGACAAAGTTTAAGATACAGAGAGGTTTTCCATACTGCAAACATTGGGAATACTGGGCCTAATTATGTACATATGTTCATACATATATATTTGCCACACTCTCTGCAGCCTCCGATCACCGTCACCATGGAAACTGATGATCACAGCCAAGCAATTAAGTTGTGATTACTCAAGAACTGCCATTCAGGGATCAAGAATGAATTTGCGATATACCTTCCGCCATTAGGAAACAGCAGAAAATCAACTACCCAACACAAATGCACAAGTAGGAAACCAAAATCATGTGCTGCCAACCTCAAAAGATGAAGTCAGCAAGTTAACGAAATCAGGGATGAAATTGGTGAGCATGATATTGACATAATGTATTGAACAGAAACTTGTCTGACTTCAAAACCAGCTAACCTAATTATCACTTCCTGTTTGTTTGTTAATATTGCAAGAACTGGTTTTGTTGGTGTGGGTGTTACAATACTTCATAAAGGAACAATCAGTATCACATTTCCCATAAAGAGTGTTAGTTATCCTAGTTTTGAGAATATGCAAATATTGGGTTACCATGGCTAACAGGTGCTAGAAGTTACTATGATATACTACCTTCCTCCTCCTTATGAAAATCAGCTTACCAATGCTCAATTTTTAGAGCAAACATCTCATTGTTGGGGAGGGGGTTTCAAAAGTATATGATTGTTGTTGTTGGTGATGCTAACCCTGACAATATACATTCTGCCTATCTGGTCGGCATGATCAGTCTCACTCAACATGTAGGCCACTTCAACTCACCAAACTGGACACATTCTTGATGTTGTAATAAGACACTTCACACTTTGAATCCTCTCTAGAGTGTGGAGGACAGGAATATGATTTTCAACCATAATCTGGTTATTGCAGGATGACATATCCTACACACCCACTCACTTTTCTAGCTTGATGTAGCATGCACAACTATGCTGCTTAATACAAGTTTACTCTGATCCATGTAACAAGCATAGCTACAAACCTGTGGCACATAAAATAGTTTCCTGGCTTCTGGTTTTGTGACCTCCCCTCCAAATAAAGGCCAAAGCTAGAAAAAAAAAATACTGTATACATTAAAAGAAGCTCTCATTGGGGAAACAATTGCATTATTGTTACACTGAAGACATTATGTCCTCCACCATGATATTTAGACCTCCACATCTTACAGTAGATTCTACAAAAATACATTAACTACTTTTAATCCAATCAATGACAAGGACACAATCAACAATTTAAATCTAACTATTCAAACTAAACACATCTAAAAGGATGGTCCAGCCACAAATTTAGCTTGGATGTGTTGAAGAGTGAGTTGATCCAACCATTCTGGTGAAACTTTCATTCAGTTCCCATGTGTGGTTCTCAAGATATTATAAATTGAAGTTGCCCAGTTTGCTACAAACTGTCAACTTGAAGCAAGTAGAAGTGACATCATCTCCTCACATGGCTGAATAGTCTTTTGTCTTCTTTACTATTGCATTTATTATTTTGACCTTGAAATCAATAGGTGGTAAGCTTAAGTAGTTCCAATACTCTCATACCCCACATACATTCTCATTATGATAGCACTAGATACTGAAATATTAAATTTGGTGGAAAATTTAAAGAAAAACATAAAATGCTTTATCAATTTGAGGAGATGACATCACTCCTGCTTGCTTCAAGTTAACTCCGGGTAACACATGTGGCAATTCCAACTGCTCAAATCTTGGGAACCACACATGGGAATTGAAATGAAATTCCACTATAATGGTCAGATTTACATACCTTTCAACATATCAATGTTGTATTTGCGGCTAGACCATCCTTCTAAACAGTGAATTTCATTTAACATGAAGAACAACAATGGATGTAATAGTAGTAACAAGTACAGACAGAAATTACAAAAGATGTCAAGATGAGGTTAAGTTTTGGATGCAATTTACAAGAAGATGAAGAATGTTGCATCAAATTCTAGTCAAGAAAAAACAGTCCAAAGCATAGGAGTATGAAATTATTTCTGACTGATTCAGATCAAGATGACCAGACCTAACCAAAATGCACAAATGCATTGTGGTTTCAATGGTTTCATTACAAGGGTTTTTTATGAATCTGATATATTATGATTGATTGCATCATATCACAACATGCACAACTGCATATTACAGACATAATGCCCAACAGGTTCCTGTCTTTAAATTTCAAGACATATTTTCACAAATTCACCCTTGTTGTCCAAAATGGCCTCCACCAAACGTAAACAGTATTTGTGACCAACATCATACATCACTAGGCAAATATGAGATCAGTACAGGCTTTCCTTTTTGAGATATTATTTTTACGGGGTTTTAGAAATCTGATCCATTGTGACCCCATTGACATCTGACCTCCACCAAAAACAATAGAGTTCTTCTCTCAATGTTGTACACCAACATACCAAATATAAGATCTGTGCAAGCTTTCTTTCTCGAGATGACCTTTGATCACACATACATTATGAACATATGTACACACATACACCTATACATGATTACAAAGGTTACATAACCTCATTGCTCAAAATCAGACATTGCTCAACATCAGATTCACATGATGATGTGTGAATAGTTTATGGTCCAAGGATATGTTGTGCATTGTAAGTTGAGATTTTCATAAGTACTTTTTCAGAAGTGATAATTTTGATCCTGGTCAAAAGTCAGCAGTTGAAGGCTCCAAATCGTCAGTGAGGGCCAGTACTGATTAGATTCATCTAGCATCAACCTGAGGGATGACCACCCTGGTGTTGGCATCTGCATGTAGCCCTCCTCTGTGATAATGATCCTTCAAGGATTGGGAATAGAATTTTTCATCCTTTTCCACAGACCATTGGTCAATTGTAACTTAGCAGTTCAAACAATCTAACATTGAAGGGATGCATTGACAGTTCTAGTTGAACAAGAATCAAAACTCACTGCTTGTATTTTGAGACTGTAAACACAATTAAATGTCAAAACAACATAACAAAATCCTGATGAAGATATTACTTGTGATATTAAGAGTCTGCATGAATACTCTGGTATTGGTACACTTTTCTACAGAACTTGTTATCAAGTCACCAACAGAAAAACATTGTCAAGAGATAACCACATAACTAGAGCTAAAAAACACCCAAATGTACATCTCATCAGAAAGCAGCACAATGCCAGTTGTGAAGATAGATGAAGTATGACAATACAGACTTGAACAATTTATTTTGCAATTATACTATATTTAACAGGTCTGAAATTCTCAAACAATTCTTTCCTAAAACATTGCATGTCTTTGCCTACTGAAGATAAACAACACACACAGACACACACAAAAGCAATACCACAACAACATTTTGCATCTACTAGTAACCACAAATGACCTTTGACCCTCACCAAAACCAACCTCAACAAAGTTCTTTATTTACTGTGCCTACGAACCAATTGTGCAGTGTGGAGTTATTTTTCTTCTGAAATTAGAGTGTTCACTTAAACTCTAATGCCAATATGACCTTTGACCTCCAAGAAAATCCTCCTAATCTTATTTACTTAATAACAGTACATATTCCCCAAGTTTGAAGTTCATGCAACACACTGACCTTGAGTTATCTTGCATCTTCCCTTCAAAAGTTAAAGTAGTCTTGAGTGTGCACATGCTATTCACATTATGACCTCTGATGAAACCTTATGATCTTTGAAAACCAAGGAAACCCTCAGACATTAGGTAATTTACTCAAAAGGCAGCACATACCCTACTGTGAAGTTCGTGCAACATGTGGTTCCAGACAAGCTGCCTACATAACTTGTCTGCATTCTGAATGACCTTTGACCACACCAAAAATTATCTCAGTGATATCTTTTATGTTCTACCCATACACGACTGAGACCAGTCTCACATCTTTGCTTCAAAAGCTGGAGCATTCACAAGATTTTTGTTGCACACACACACACCTACAAACATACACCCTCACAAACACACACATACACCAAATCACCACTGGAAAAATTCTTTGCCTTCCTCTGTGGAACAAAAAATTAAGGTGAGAAAACCAAGTTGAAAGTATGATAAATGAATTCCATGTGACAAATTCAAAATCAGCATGAACATTGATCAGTAGGATATTCTCATAACTTTTGAGCTTAGGTTCACATTGTTTACAAAATTCAATCTTTGTCACCAAAACTATGATTCACCTATTTCTACATCTACATGGCTTTCACTGAAATATTCCACTTGCAAGTGCGGTTACAGTGAAAGACACCCACACCTAGGTCATTAAGAATGGTAAGGATAGGAAAGTCATTGAATGTTAACTGGTAATTACCTCTCCAAGAATTCTAAACAATGAGCTCTTTCCACATCCATTGGGACCACAGACTAACACATTTATTCCTGAGTTAACAGTAAAAGACATCTCTTTTACCAGAATATCTCCATTTGGTGTAACAAGAGGAACTGTCTGAAAACTAGAAAAAAAAATCCAACAGACTTTTACTAACACAAAATTACTGACACAATATACAGTGACAGGTAGATGGTGGACAGATAGACAGACAGATATAGACAAATATACACAAAGAGACAGATACATAGACACACATATGGGTAGACTGTCTGCCCACACAGACAGACAGATCAACAGACAGACAAGACAGTCATATAGATATACAGACATATAGATAGACAGATGAGACAGACATAGATGGACAAACAGATAGACAGACATAGATAAACAGACAGACAAAACAGACGTAAAGATAGAGAGCATACAGACGGAAAGACAGACAGTTAGACACACAGACAGGCAGACAAACAGACAACAAAGGGACAGACAAACAGATAGACAGTTACATAGATAGACAGATGATGGATAATATTGGAACAAGGAAATGTTCTGACAATTTGCTGCATTGTCGACCCGAAAAATATTTGAACCAGAAAGTCAAATGAATTAGTGATTCCTTGCCGATATCTCATTTTTTCACACACACACACAATCACTTACCAACAAAAGCAACTCAGTGGAGAAGGGAAGGGACCATGTCAAAATGAAGAACACCAGAAAGCCACAAGGCTTGGTGAATCCTTTCGAAAAGGTTATACTATAACAAACATGAATTATCCACATGACAAGTTTGAGATCAACTGCACTTATTCTGCTTGAAACACCACATTAATAAGGCTTTAACCCAAAATGACCTTTATTCTGGTGACCTGAAATGACTTCCACCAAAAGCAATAGTGATCACCTACCCAGTATGACCAACCCACACATAAAGTACAACATTAGTCAACATTACCCTTCTGGAGATAATGTGTTAGCAAGGTTTGACCTCAGGTGACCTCAAATGACCTTCACCTCCACCAAAAAGAAAAGGAGTCTTCTACTTAGTATATACAATCCACACATCAAGTACGACATCAATCAAGGTTAGACTCCTGGAGATATTGTGTTTACAAGGTTTTAACAGTTTGACCTCTTGTGACCTCAAACGACCTTTGATCTCCACCCAAAAACAATAAGGATCATCTACTCAATATGACCAATCCACACACAAAGTATGACATCAGTCACAATTACCATTCTTGAGATATTGTGTTTACAATGTTTTCACATTTTGACCTCTGGTGACCTCAAATGACCTTTGACCTCCACCAAAAACAATAGGGATCATCTACTCAATATAACCAACCAACACACCAAGTATGAGATCATTCATGGTTACCCTTCTATCGTGTTTACAAGCAGGGCATCACACACACACACACACATACACACCACCATCGCATAGATTCATATTACTGCAAAGCAATCTTGATCACAGTGCAAGGATGTCATATATATATCCATACTTGATAATATTGTCCTGGTAAATCATCTTCCCAGTTCCAGGTACTAGTGGCTCCCTGTCATCTTCACTGTCTGAATCTTCAAATAAGAAGAAACAAATTATTATGATGTGTTAATAGATCAAAACAAAAGTAAACATGTCTGCATTTCATAAACATCTCAACAGGTAGTTTCTATTCCAGCTTGATGTAGTTGCAGATGGTTGAAATGGATAGAAGGGTAGCTCCGTTCTAATTGGAAGTATGCTGTGCAGGTACTTGCATTATAGCTGGACATGCAGGATTAGCATCAGCTGTGAAATTATGGGGAAAATTGTCCCTGACCAACTTATGATTTGCATATACTTAGGGAGGATTTCAACATGTAGATACAAAAGACATATGTGCTCCAAGAACAGGGAGGGACTGGCTTGGAAGGAAAGGACCACAGGAATCTCACAGAGGTGTAACCACTGTACAATTTTTTACACTAGGATTTGCAAGGAACTGGAAGTAAAGCATATAAATTCAGAAATTTGGCGTAGTTTTCAGACACATATTTCTGAATACACTAAAACTGGTTAAATGCAGGACAATAAATACACACTTCACAAACTATTGAACTTTCCCAAACAAACTTTCTGATTGCATGAAACACTAAGGAAACAAGATATAAAGTGTAATATAGTTTAAACATTCTTTTAATATGTTAAGATGACCTCAACAGATCAGCTGTGCCAAATGAATTTCATGTTATCAAAGAGGTGCAAAAACTGGTTTGTAACCAGTTCAGAATTACTTGGGTTGGTCAGGTTAAGGCAAAATTCCACACAATTATTAACATGGTCCACATAAACAGTATACACTTACATCTATGATACAAATATCAAAATAAAAGAGTGTTACCCAACACTGCCAGTAAAACCGATACCTGTAGGCACACATGTAGGCCCAGCTACATTTGTTACAGCTCTCAATGAGAGATTTTAACATACAAACTCAAACTCTGAATCTACACCTTTTTAACCACAAGGATCAATTACAAAACAGAAAAATATTTCTATTAATGACTGTAAGTCTATTCTTTAACCAGAGCACCAATGATGCAGAAGCTCTAAATTTATTCATAAATTTGTGACAGTTTGGCACTACTAAAGATGTACAATGTATCATATACAATAATTATGAAACCAAGTTTTTTCATTTCTCTCCCTAGTGTGTACTGGCAGTGTATACATTAATATTTAAACATTTCAAAGTACCCCTTTATGTGTCCATAGATAGGGCATTCATTTACCCCTTTTACCCTAACCCACGCCACATTACTTATCATTTATGCATTACCGAGATATTTGAGATGCTGTCTTGTACCATGGAGCCAGAGCTCCTTGGCAAAACTGGGAATTTTCCAGAATCTTAAAGGGTCACTATTTTTTTTTTTAAATTCAGTCAATTTTTCAAATTCTGTTGGCAGTTTCCTTACATACTAATGACATGTGACATTGAACACAAAATCCTTGTGCACCCTAAAAGAAGGAGTTGCCAGGGCAACACTGTTACAAACTTTCAACATTATTCAAGGCCCTCCTGATATAAGAATTAGTCTCATGTCCAAGGATCATTATGTCCAAGGTTCATAAAAAAAACTGTCAAAGAATGAGTGTTTGGGAGCTCTGAGACCATTTTCTACGGGATGTAGCCTTTCATCATCTAAAAAATCATAACAAATCTTGGATCCCCAATTCTCCTACCCCCCAAAAGAAGGGTTACTTACAGAACATTGTGACAAACTTTGAACATCATGCAAAGTTGCACCTAGGAGGAGATATTTTGAAGTCTTTCATATACTGGCCTGTAATGACCCCTAAATGACCCTTGACCGTGACTTCCTGGTACAACAATTTTGCACATGAGAGCTCTTAAACAATTGTAGATGGATAGGATGGACAGAGTGGTAGACTGCAATAGCTTACATTAGCTGCAAGTTGGTTAGAGCCGAAAATAGTCAGCTGTTCATCATGATGATAAAATTTGCAACCACTGAGATGGTAAGGCTTTTTGTTATAAACCTCCCTACGTGGTAACATATAAATTGTGTGTTTCAAGAGTTTTATGTGATCTTTTCCATTTCTTTTGAAGAGGCACATACTTATATTGAAAATTCAGGGTTTTTGTACACAATGTGGTACACCTATGTACTACATATGAGATCTGTTCAGGCTTCCCTTCTCGAGATATTGTGTTTACAAGGTAGGCATCTCAAACACACATACACTACCAAATGATTACAAAGGTTACAATTTCATCGCAACCAAAAAATAAAAGACTGATTTACCTTTTCCTTCTTTGACCATGGTCCGTTCATATTTCCCAAGATTAAGGTCCTTTAATACCGTCATCAGCTCATGAACACGTTCAGTGAAACTGGAAAGAGCAAGGGGAAAAAAAACTTAAGGTTTCAAACAAACAGTGTGAGTAAACTAATGGCTAGGCAGAGATAACTACTTCTTGACAATCAAAACTGACTGAATAAATAACTGACAAAATAAATGCAAATTTTGACTTTTTTTATTATAACATTCAAGAGTAAAACTCATTTAGCGTGTATGCTAAACTTACATGAGTCCCATTGAGAAACAAAAGTAAAATGTTTGAAGCAAATGAAAGTAAAACTATGAGGAAAGGGGTGCCTGGAAAAGAGAAGTGTAGGCTCTGTTACCTGTTCAAATTATTTATTTACAGAAGCAATCAGGTCCAAGGTTTCACAAGTAATGGGAAAATGTTTGTTTATTGTTAAGACAGGCGAATCTGATTTGAATGCATATACAAGCTTCATATCCTAGTTGACACATGCACATTGTAAGAGAGAAACATATCTGACCCTGCAAGTCGTGCCATTTCTCGTCCAGATAGAACAACTCTTCCAATTGCTTCAGACAATCGTATTAACATACGACCAGCATTGTAGTAGTGCTAAAAGAGGAAAAAATACTTTGAAAGCATATCTACATAAAAAGAATGTATGCATTAGGAATGGTTTCTAACGGACTGAGTACACCTTGGCATCATGAACATGTCTCTAAGTACTTGAGTACACCTTGGCATCAAGTATATGTCTTTAAGTACCTGTGTAGACCTTTGCTATTTCATCAGCATGTGACAGTCATCACAACTATGTCAGCATGAGGTCAATGCAACAGACTTTTTAGTAAAGTGGATACTAAGAGAAGGTAAAAACAGGTAATAGCACATCAGCAACTACAGATGCCTCTAAGTATAAAACAATGAATTTACTAAGTCTCAGATTGACAATAACTTAAGTTCAATGTAGATTAGTAGAAGAATATCCTTCAAGTAAACTTGGGCCATTACAGTTAATGTCAGCCACAACCATTTGTTAAACAGCAAGGTCAACCACAACTGCTTGTTATTGACATTTACAGTAACTTTCACAATCAAGATACAGATTCTGTCCCAATGAATAAATACATTCCCTGGTGACAATAAGGAATTCACATATTACTTAAATCAAATGTACATACACACAGCTAAGGGCAAAGTGATGAGACTTCTCTTGAAGGGATAAACTGTATTTATTTTATAGCAAAAACTCATACTTGAACATAAATGAATTTTTATCGACACAGAATGACAGATTATTTAAAAAAAAAAAGGCAGGACAGTAGCCTTATCTTCAAGTTTCTCATAGAAAAACAACTATTTATTGTTCAAGAATAACTTGTTCACCCAAACTTTCACAAATCCAAATGATGCAACTTTGCTCTCATCTTATGCATAACATTTTGATGAGATGAAGCTATTGCTGATGTTTTACGGTGAGAGTGAATGGTTTAACAATGATTAAAGGTATTTCTTTGTATGCTAAGTTATTGCACTCTTAACAACACACATTGCAGTCTATGGCATTTGATGTAGCATTTACATCTAGGCTCTCCATTGCATTTGTATGAAAGGTATTACATTGGAGAGGACGATTCGAATGTGATGTGACTTCATGTTTCTCTCCATGTCACTGTGATCTGGGGATTTGAATGTGATTATACAATAAAATGTTACTCCCTATTTTACTGCAGTGTGTAGTAACATAATTCACATAACGTAATTATATGTGACTTGATTTTACTCTCCATGCTACAGTGCGATCATGTGACCACACATTTCTCCCCATGTTACTGTGACATATAGGTTGAGAGGATTATATGACTACATGTTACTCTCCATGTTACTGTGACACGGTAGTTTGAATGTCATCTAGTGGCATAGCTAGGATATTTTCCAGAGGGGGCAAAGGTATGAAATTTCCCCAAACTTTCCTGGTCAATGTGTATGTATTTCATATAAAATATGCAAATATACAAGTATAACGACATTACCATGTCATTATGTAATATTACCTATAACATTGAGCAATTAGAAATAGCAACTCTTATTTTGGTCAACAATATCTGATTTATTTGTATACACCAATGCAACTATGAGGTAGTTAAACACCAAATTAAATTACTGAGAACAATTATGCATGCTTTCTCAACTAATTCCATGAGGAAAAGATTATCTAAAATCACAAAATTAAAAACACTTGAGTCTTTCAATTATAAAGTGTACAATCCATTTATCAAGAACAATTTTTCTTCATTCATAGGAGAAATTTTTTTTTCATAGAGCTGAATCAGGTAATAACTGCATCCATATTAATTTTTTCAGCAATTTCCTTTTTGATACTGATCAGAGCAAGATTTGAAAGTCAAGACTTGATAGTCAACATCACCTACATGATCAGGGAGGAGCAAAGTAGATCTGTGTTTTAGATTTTCTTTCCGAATCAGCGATAGGCTCATCACATGAAGTTTCACCAGGCATCTTTTTGTGATGCCTTACCCTTTCTACCTCGAATGAAGTATTGACAATTTCTTCCATTGCAATTTCCTAAGCTCTTTCAAGCTTGGTTTAAAATCCATCATCATTTCATAGAGCCCTAACTGGTGTAATAATAGACTGGAATCATTCTCACAGCCAGTGGAATGTCTACTGCACTATTTTGAAGATAGTTTGACAAGAAAATGCATTTGACAAAATTTCTTCCCAGATTTCAAGAAGCAAAATAAACTCTAGTTTACTAACATATCTGAGAAGCTAAGTAACAAAATCTAAGTTTGCCCATAGCTCCTGTTCATTCTAATTTCTAGACTAACGTTATGTTTACCCATAAGTCATGAATTGCTTCAGCCAAATCCATGTTCATATACACAGAGTAAAATCAGTACAGTTTATACCTCCTGCTACCAGCTTGTAGGGCATTATAATCTCGTGGGCCTACCTTAGTGACTTACTTGTCACTTTTCACAGCCTTTCCTGAATTCTCAAAGTGTACAACATGGAGAGTGTGTACAAGGGGATCATATTCTTAAGTTCGGGTTTACAGCCTTTCAGTGTTAGTTGTACTGTATCAGCTGTTGTTAAATTCCTGAATAACAGCTTGCGAACTGGAATGCACTGATCATAACACCTGTGTGTATACAAGAGAATGTTCAGTCTAGATCTGCTGCGTGGTGAGGACATTTCTGTGGAATGTCAGTCTGGTCGGCTCATGCCACACTGACGAAATCTGATTTAATTTGTTGCATGAAAATATGAATTATGCATGAGAAATAACTCACAATTTCTTATTCTAACAAAAATTGTGAGAAATGAGAAAAGGGCATATCATTTCATCAAATTTCCCAAAATCATTTATGGAGGGAAGGGGCAACTTGTCCTCCCTGCCCCTCCAGTAGCTATGCAACTGATGTGACCATGTGAACACATGTTTCTCTCAAGGTTCCTGAGATGTGGTTTTAATGTGATCATGTGACTACATGATCCCCCCATGTCACTGTGATATGTGGTTTGTATGTGAGAATGTGACTACATGTTAATCTCCGTGTTACAGTGAGATGGGTAGTTTGAATGTGATAATGTGGTTGCATTACCATCCATACTACTTTGATATGTTACTGTTTCTTACCTTTAACGCATCTGCTTGATTCATGTTCTTCAAAAGAGGATCATCAGGATTCATAAATGGTCGACTGACAACATACCAACCAACACAGGTGGCACAATCTATTAAACAGGTGACAGAGATCACATTTCTTACCAAATATTACTCACATCTGAAATGTTTGACAGTCTTGAAAAACTTTGACACACATGGAAACACAGTCAAAGTGGGAAGTTGCCTTCCAACAAAATATTCTGAAGCATAATGTAGCAAGATTTTATGATAAAAAGTGATTGTGCAACTAACACTATTGAAAAGGAAGGTTACATATGTGTCAAGGTTAAGACATTTGCCAGAATAGTGCAAGAGCCTCCCAGTCATCTTCTCCTTTTCCTGCCTCAACTTCAGCTTCAAAAGTGATATAAAAATCCAATAAAAAAATTAAGCTTCATATACTATATTATTGAGATAACATGTTTACAAGGATTTTAAAGTATTACTTCTATTGACCTCAAAAGACATTCACATCCTACATGCTCATTAAACAACAATGTAAACCCCTAAACATTTACACACTCACATTTTGCGATGATATTGTCCACAAAACCCATCGAAAATCTGAAGAAAATGAAGTTATTCAAGTGATCAACCTGTAAGTAAATGTAAGAAAGAATTTCCATAAGTACTGTAATGCCTTATAAAGGAATATCCAGAAACACAGCACACTAAAACAACATGCTGTTGACAATGATGATGTTTCTAAGTTGAATCTGATACAGGAAAGTACATAATGGGCAAACCGTGGCACGAGCCAACTTAGAAAGACCTTACATGTAATGCTTGGCCTCTTTTTTATTATTTAAGAAGTAAAAGCGATATGCTAAAATGATATTTTGAAAACGTTTTAAACAGATGAAAAAGTATGTGTACTCCATTTGCCTCTTTGTTGTTCTCATTTACATTACGTGATGAAAAGTACATGTATGATCAGCCACATCGGCCTTACAACTGTTTATCAAGATTTGGTATATGGTTTAATGGAATGTTCCTCATTCTCTCGCTTTGTTGTTTTACATCTTGCACTATTGGTACTAAATTCTTTCATTATCACCAACTTTCTTCTTTTTACTACAATGCTAACTTGTGCGCGATATGACCAGTAAGGTACGCAGCTTTCTTGTACACAACTCGAAGCACGTGGCTTAGAATTTTCCGTTACCCCCCATCACAGACTACTTCATACCCAGGTATACAGGTATCAGTTTATCCAGGGCCATATACGGCTCTGGGTATATTGACACAGCTTACAAAGAGGCCCTAGTAGTGTGCGGGAGTTATACAGTATTTACCAAACCACATGAACTCGTGTGTAAGCTACTTACCAGACACCAAGATGCATGAATCATATTGGAATTTAATGCGCCGTACAACATGAGCAACATACGCAGTGCACACGCTGAAGAAACAAGACTGTTTCAAACATTTTGAAATATCATTTTAGCATACTGCTTTTACTTCCGGCCGGGTTTGTCTTGTATATACCATGCTTGTTTCCATCACAGTATGGTAGAAATTATAATTACTAGGAAATTAACACTTTTTCCAGCTTTAAGGGGGGGGGTGCTTGATGGGGATAGATTGAGGAAAAGTTAAAATAGAACTTTATAAGAGTGCCCTTTGAATTCTTTCACCCATTTCTAATGGCTATGGCAAATATCTGATTGAGATTTGCTTCAACTGCGTTGTGCTGAAATCATGAGTTTGCAATTAGTTTCATGTAACACTGTTATATTTTATGAAATACTTTTAAATTATTTCTTCAGAAGTGTATGAACTTTTGAAATAAAATACAACGTCCTGTCCAAAATGACCTGGGGTGAACTTAAAAATATACTAGACAACACATAAAATGTTTAGATACTGCTTTTATCAAAAATTATTTGAAAATCTTTAAGTCTGTTGCTCTACAGAAAGGAACTTGGTTGGCAACATGTGTGTTGGTTCGGCTATAATCTTAGTAGGCATATTTACTTTTTCAAGTTTAGGCAACAGCAAAAGACCCAAGTCAATGTAAAGACAAATATTTTGTAGGAAAAAACCTTGGAATTAAACTTTGTGACAACATTGCGGATTACTAATTTAGGGTCTTTTGCACGTACCATGCTAATGGTTTTGGCATTTTTACCGATTGGGGTATTTTAGATACTTTTCACGATCAATCTTTTCCCTGAACAGGCTATAGCATCTACAGTACAAAATGTGGGCACGAAGAGCAATGCAACTTGCAAGATCGAACACCGAAAAAGAACATCCTGCCATTTTTATATTTTCCTGACTCAGGAGCATCCAATGCTGTTACCTTACTGCAGATTCTGTTAAGAAAATTTAGCACCTACTACAATCGTGCTCAAGAGAAATTCTTACTATAAACTTTTCCAACTTTTATTATGCCCGAAAAATTTTTCTGTTTCAATAATGGTACAGTCAAATCTTGGGGGATGCAAATCCTACTACTCCTAATATGGGTACTATTCGTATTACAAGGGCAAAATAAAAATGATTTTAAATTTTTTCTACCTATACGACTATACAATACTTCTACATGTACTAGAGTAGGGCGGTATCCTGGTACCCAAGTCAGTATCGGTATTCACAGTACCGATATTTGCAGTACCAGAGCAAGAAAAATTTTCTGGTACATATGAATACTTCCCAGTGCCGGGGAAAATTCATAGTGGCAGTGGTACCGGTACCGCCTCCAACAAATCAACAAAAATTTGTTTTTTGGAATGTAGCATTAATACTTACATATCAACATCAAAATGGACCAAAAATAAATTCCAGATCCATTTTAAAACTTTTCATTATCTCACAAAAACAAACTTCAAGGCTTCTGAAAGTAAATGTATTCATTGCTGTCACCGATCGTGGTTAACCTGGTACACAGTGGCGGTAACTGTCTTATGGCAAATAAAGCAGCTATCTTCCATTACGTTGGCAAATCATGCACACCATGCAGGCTAGGCCTACAAATATCTCCTATTTTGTTAACACTAACTTACTGTAAACAACAAGTAAAGCATCAGCAGGTCATACTAAACAAAAGTGAATGGAATGGAGAACAACTCAGCTATGTAGAAGTCGAAACAGAAAAAGCTACGTTTAGGCATCTACAAACTTGTACACAATATCTTTCACTTCAAGGCTATCAGTCATTTGAAACTGAGGTCTTTAGGACGGGGCATAGACAGCTTGCTCAGCTTGGAACTGAGGAGGTGATCAGCAGGTGAAAATTTCCCGTTGAAATAGTACAGTGACTCGCTCGCTTCGAACCACAGTACTATACGATGCACATACAGTTGTCTGCTTGTATCATGGAAGTTATGTTGTTTGTGTATATAAGCTGCAATGACAGTGAATTTGTTTGTATTTTTGGAGAAAGTACAACTTAACAGGACAAGTTTTCAACAATTTAATTTGTTATGAAATAATTTGTAAGTAATGTACAGAAATCAGATCACCTGACTTAAGAATTTCTAGGCCGCAAATGGCGACTAGGTATGTTGACACATGATCGCATCGGCAAAAGTTGGTGGCCGATTTAGTTGCTGTATACAGTACTACTCTCAAACCCTGCTGAAGTTGAACAAATGAAACTTTTTACCTCACCGTTTGATGTTTTTGTCAATGAATCTACATGGAGACATGACTACAAGTTAATGCATTACTACTAAAGTACATAGGGCACAACACCTCTTGTTTTTAGCACGTTCAACACGTGAACAGTCCCGGTACTTTGAGTAATCCTGGTACTGGTGCACTGCGAATTCTGGTACTGACTTTCCTGGTACTGCCCAACCCTAACATGTACATAAATGTCAGAAAAGTTTCCTGCGCCCTCCCATAATTTGGTTCAAAAACCAACTCCCACAATAAGAGAGTGGTCAGTATCAAAAAAGTTTGCAATGAATGCTACATCATGATAGTATAGCTGCACTAAAATGCTGAAAGGTGATGAAATTTATTACATCAAAGTTGCTCATTTGCTTTATCTGTCATTTGCTGTAACCTGTCACTACAAGAAAAAGTGTTCTTTCTTAAAAAAAAAAAGCATATTTTTAGTGTAAAAAAGTTGTAGGCCTAGGCATATTGTACGCAGAAGTATTCAATTAAGCCTTGTTATAACCAGCCTCGGCAGCTGTGACAGTCATAAGTGGTCGCTGTGCCTTACCATACGGTAGGCTTTAAAGCTACAGTGCGTATGCATAAAGTAGGCCACACACTTATGGACCTAGGTTAGGCCTCTGTCTAAGTAAAGGGATAAAATATTTTATGGATTAGGCTACATGAGGTTTGCTTAGTCTGTGAATTTTTCATGCATATTCTTACTTTACACAAAAATCACAATACCATGCTGCACAGTTACTGACTGAACCAATTGTAATAATCCAAAGGCTTACGGCTATTCAAACCAAATCAGCAGCTGTCTCTCCGTGTGAATTTGTTACCGCATAGGAATAGTGAGGCTCAGTTATCTTCATATACATAACCATGTTAGGATAGCAAAACAGCAAAACGAAGCAACTATGCTTAGTTTAAGCATTTTGCTTTGGCTTAGTTTAAGTGTTTTACACAACTTTTAACTTGCGATAACTTACTGACACGGTTTAAGGAACTTCAGCTTAACTTTGCATACCTTTAGTTTCCTGAATAAGAGTCCTTGTGATAGCGATTATCTTCGCATGTTTAAAACATGAAATCAATGTTGCTATCAGGGATCAGAATAGCTCTCGCGAGATCGGTAAAATGGTCAGCTGAGGCAAATACTTACATTACGCTGTCGCCAAACTAACTTGCCAAACTAACATATGCAATCATCAAAGTGAAATGTACAGCAAGCTGTGGGAAATACAGGACGCAAAAGCACATCAATAAATCCACTTGTTATTGCAGCCAGTCACATTCGCATTCTCATACTCCAAACTTTAAGAAACCACATTTTAGCACAGCAAAAATGTATAATTCCCTAAAAAAAAGTGTTAATATGTTACAAACTTACTAATTGGCAGCTCTGCCTTTGATCTGTGATAGGGTTCTTATACTTGTTGTGGTCCATCAATATGACCTATCTAAGATTAGTACTAGCTTGTGTTCTTGAGATATTCTGTTTACCATTGCTCATAGTTTTGAACTCTGCTGACTGATAAACTTTGACCTTCATGAGAAACAAGAGGGATTTTTCTCCATGTGTTCCAAACCATACTATATATGAGGTAAGTTTTAAGTTTGTGGTCTGGCGATGTTGGGTTTTAAGGATTTTCACGGTTTGACCAATCCTC
Source organism: Stichopus chloronotus (assembly GCA_021234535.1). NCBI lineage: Eukaryota > Metazoa > Echinodermata > Holothuroidea > Aspidochirotida > Stichopodidae > Stichopus > Stichopus chloronotus. Next base: position 3,926,992 of record CM037838.1, on the reverse strand, counting down.
ACCTTGGACATTTGACATCCACCTAAATCATTAAGGACTTGTATGCAGTATGCTACATGTATATTCTAAATACATATGACATCAGTTAAAGCTTCCATTCTTGAGATTTCATGATTACAAGGTATTGGCATTTGGATCTTCTGACCTCAGATGACAATTGACCTCTTAAAAAACAATAGGGCTTGAACTAAAGATGATACATACATATCAAGCATGATCAGTCTAAGTTTCCATTCTTGAAATATCCCGTTAGGAAGAAAGTCATCATGAACACACACCCTCATACACACCCATGCCATAATGACGCCGAAACTTACAATATCTATCAAAACCAATTAGCTCACCAGCTTTCTAAATGCTTTTTGAATAGTCTTTTCTTCTCTACTGTTTCCTTGGTAGAAGGCAATTTCCTCAGAGTTAGTGATGAGACGAGCATTGACAAAACGAAACTCCCCTTCCAAACGCTGTTCCTGCACTGTCATTTGACTGACTGGCTTTCTCAACCTTAAAAAACATCGAAAAATGATGCTGAATTGCTCCCAATGTTTAATGTGGACTTAATTTAGTGCTGTCAGTAATGCTATAATTCACTAAACAATAAAATTTTCAGCATAAACATTTTCTTTACCATTTATCAAGTTGATGAGAATTTTGTCATACCATCCTCTATATGTTTTCATCTGGATAAATTTCTTCTTTTTAACAGTTATCAATGTTTCCCAAATAATGCACTGAGTAGGGTGTAGGAAATGAAACTTTTATACAGGAATTCACAACACTGACCAATTTTGAAGAAGCTGTTTGGAGTGAGATGTAAGAGTGGAAACAAGATAAAACTAATAACAAAAAGTACATTCAGTGCAACTATTTTAAGTATACTAACAAGCTTTTGCAATAAGATGTAAAACATGATACACATGTCTGACCCATCCAAAAACGAATGTAGTAATTAGGGGATTACATCATCTAGCTACAAATGATCTCACCACGGTGCATTTTTTTCAGGGGATTTTTTGCTGATTAAAGTTGGCAGAGTATAACGTTTTCTTCAATGACAGACATTGAGGTAAAATAAAATAAAATAAACACCTTTCTAATGATACCTCAGAAAATCTTTTTAAATGTTTGGCTGAATTCAGTTCAGCAGCTGACGGTTCATTTAAATGTGACAACACTGCTTGAATTTCTTACAGTTCTTCTGACATTTACTACAATTTAAAATACCAACATACCTTGTCAAAATAAGTCCAGCAACAGCAAGGTAACCAATCATGGTTGCAGGTCCCTGAGCTCCAATGGCCAATGCCAACTGACGAATGTAAATCACAATATCTAACACAGGCTGCAAAGATAATGATGAAAGAGATACAGTTGAGATAATCTACCACAAATAGTATTTAACAGTTAAAACTGCTCCACTAAATATGCTGTTTATGATATATTGCATATCAACAGGTATTCACTAATTACTGTAATACTTAGTATTAAGTGGGTGGAGAGTGGGTGGAGAGTGGGTGGAGAGTGGGTGGAGAGTGGGTGGAGAGTGGGTGGAGAGTGTTCGTCTTGCAATCAAAGGGTTCACGGATCAAATCCCGGTGGAACTACTTGGAAAATTTCTGGGGATTCAAATTTGACTTGTTCAGTAAAGCTGTTTACAGTGGTGCTGAAGGGGTTATATGGGTTCCTGTTGTCCGATTTAGGTCTTGTCCGCTTCAGGTTGCTTGGTACAGCTGGTGGGCTGCTGAGCTGGGCAGGTTCTCCACTCCTCCCAGCTTTTGGGAAAGTGGTTAAAGACTGGGGGACACACTCTCGTCCGGCGGATGGGGACGTTAAATGGCAATCCTGGGAGTAGGTTTGGGTTTGCATTGGTTTGCATAGGCGATCGTCTGGTTTCACCCCAGCCTTGATGTCCTCTGGACACTTATCGAAAAGAGTAGGCTTGATGAGCCCATATGGGGCTTCCTGATCCTCTACTTTCAAATTCAAATTAGAATTCAAATGAGAAGCATATTTCAACAAATAACACTGCCACTAGATACCTGGTAATTCTAACACCACTAAATGACAAGAATACATGTCCCTACGGTGGTTGTGACAAAATCACTATACCACTGAAACTACAAAGGCTTGAAATTAGCCAAAGTGTCAACTTATCTTTCTTGATGCAAGTATATTAACAATTCCAACATCAAGATATTTCTAACAAACAAGTATTGCATTTACAGTGACTTCCATCAATGATTTACCACTGTAACAAACTACTAAATCATACCTTACTAAGGTTAGAGTACAAGTCAGCTACACTGTTACAAAATTTCTCCACATCTTGGGTTAGCAGTTGATCAGCATTTGCAATGCGGTTGTCCAAATTACTCATCTTGTAGTATGTAAAACCCCTGCAAAGAAGAAACCATCACTTGTAAAGGGAACTACTTCCACTAGATGGACCAGTAATACTGAAAGCAGTATTTACAGACCACACCCAACAACCACAATGATTCAGATCATATTGTGTGATGAACAATGAGACTATTAAGCGTTAGTATTAGGCGCATAGGCGTTAAAAGTTACTTTAAAAAACCAGAATGCACAAATGCATTGTGGCTTTGATGAATTCATTATGTGGAATTCTTTTCATACTTACATATTGTATAAGGCGAGGAAATGTAATATACTTATTGAAATATGACAGAAATGTATCATATCATCGACTGAGATGAGTTATGACATCTGCTGACTACAGTAGGTACAGTATCCATCTGAACATGCCCCACTGCATAATACAGAGATATATCCTAGAGCTTCACTGCATGACAAATATCAAATTTGTGCAAGCTTTCCTTTTTGAGGTATCTTGTTGATCTCAAATGACCTTTCACCACTATAAAACAATAGGCTAATTGCACTCAAAACGATGCATAAATCAAAATGAGATCGGTACAAGCTCAGTAAGATGTACTCACATACTAAAATACACATACTAAAAGTACATGTTGATACGCGAATGAATTTGACTGCCACCTAAAACAATAGGCTTCTTGCACTCCTGATATCGTGTTTAAAAGTTAGGTGTCACAAACATACCAACACACACACAAGGGTGTGTGGTTAGGGTCCATATTGTAATCTTTGGGTCCCCGATCAAATCCTCGTGGAACCACTTGGAAAATTTCTGGGATTCAAATTAGGCTTGTTCAGTAAAACTGTTGACAGTGGTACTGAGAGGGTTATTTGGGGTCCTGTTGTCAGATTTGGGTCTTGTCTGCTTCAGTTTGCTTGGTACAGCTGATGATGGGCTGCTGAACTGGGCAGGTCCTCCACCTCCCAGCCTTTATGAAAGTGGATAAAGACTGGGGGACATACTCTCCTCTGTTGAATGCAGACATTCAAGGGTGGTCCCTGGAGGGGGCTTGGGTTTGCACTGGTGATTGTCTGGGTCCACCCATGCCTTAATATCCTCTGGATACTTATTGAAAAGAGAAGGCAAATCTTGCCGGTGTTCATCTATGATCAACATGGTATAGGGTCCTTGATGAGCCCATATGGGACTTTCTGATTCTCAACTTTCAAAGTCAAAAGATATATGGCTTTTAGAGTACAATACCTAATTAGCCTCTGCAGTCTGGATGGTGGACCACACAAGAAAAAGCATAATGTTTGCCTCACTATTGTCTATTTTTACTATCAAGTTTTTTTTGGAGAAAGGGTATGAAATAGAAAGAATGCAGTGCTCTTGTTCTTTATGTAACATTGAAGATTGCCCTCATTTGAATTTCACTCTAGCATAATTTGTATATATATGTCATTAGTTGTAGTAGCATTTTACACACTATGCTAGACACGGCACTGGAACATCACTATCTTTATTTCAGTTTTCTCAATGGGAATCACATTAAGTGGCCAGGTGGTTTGGTTGGTATGCAAAAAAAAAAAAAAAAAAGGCACTGAAACAATAGTGGAAACCAGAATGCACAAATGCATAGTGGATTCGATGATCCGATTATGCGCACTTTTATATCATTAGTATGTGTCAAAGGTTACACATGCTTTATATACGATATGAGATCTGCAGAAGCTTCCTTTCTTGAGAACATGTCTACAAGGTTTTCAAAATTTGACCCTTGCTGATGCCAAATGACATGTGACCTCCATTTAAGACCAACTGGTTCTTGTACTCAATGAGATACAACTACATACTGAATATGACATCTGTCACAGTTTCTCTTCTCGAGATTTGGTGTTTACAAGAATTTTACAATGTGACCTTGATGACCTCAAATGGCCTTTGAGCTTTACCAAAGATAATGGAATTCTTGAACACTCAATAATACACACCTACTGTACATCCCAAGTTTTCCTTTTTGAGATACTGTTTACAATATTTTCACAATTTGAACCATTGACCTCAAATGACCTTTGACCTCCACCACAGTTAATAGTGATCTTGTAAATTAATGTGATACACTTATGTGCCACATATGACATTTGTTCAAGCTTCTCTTCTTGAGATATCGTGTTTGCAAGATTTTCACAGTTTGACCCTTTTTGACCTCAAATGATATTTGACTTCCACCAAAATCAATAGGTATGTTGAACTCAACAAGGTACACCAACATACTACATATGATGGTTGTCTAAGCTTCCATTCTTGAGATATTGTGTTTATAGCATTTTCACAAGTTCACCCCTGTTGACCTCAAATGACCTGTGACCTCAACTAAAGTCGACAGGGATCTATATTCCACGTGGTACACCAATATACCACAACCAGAAAGCCAAGAGGCTTAGTGATTCCTTGCCATTATTATACTTCAATGTCCAAATGCCCTCAAAGATACTGTGCCCCAAATAAATTAAGTGTGACACCCCATCTCAATTCAAGTACTAGTCTTTCTTTATACAGTGTACCATGTGATGTGGCAAAAACTGAATCATCACAACTACTTGAAAGTAACAGGTTCAACTACTGTATATCTGCCTTTTTCTAGTTCTGGTGTAAAAGTTGGAAACAGAAATTTCACAGTATTTACAGAAGTTTTCCTCCAATGTCCTTCCAGGTTTGTAATTGATTGCCGACTGATTAATTGCCAGGTTTGTAATTCTGCAGCCAGCACACGGTATATATTGATATTACAGATACAACTTGTACCTCTGAAGTCAGTTTATTACAGCCTGCCTTTCCCTTGCTGGATATATCCAAAATGTAACTACTATCTGATGGTATCTTGGAGTAAAAAAATCTCTCATACAGTAGGTAATCCAAATTGACATTACAAATCACCTTCTTTCATTGTGTCACCTACAACACTTCTAACAGCAATGCTGCTTCTTCATTTGATCATGAAACTGCGGCCTCAAGCAGAACTTCCATGATTTGCTGGAGGGGAACTGATGGAAGCATCCGTGGCATAACAAGGTTTTCAGACTTTTGCCCCCAGATGACCTTTGACCTCCACCAAAAACAATAGGGCACACCTTCTCAATATGGCAAACCTACATACCAAGTCTACATACAAAGTCATCTGACTTTCCCCTATTGAGTTACAGTGTACCCAAGCGTCACAGAGACAGAGAGTTTTGCCCCCAGTGTCCCCAGATTACCTTTGACCTCCACCAAAAACAAAAGGGCACACCTTCTCAATATGGCAAACCTACATACCAAGTCTACATACAAAGTCATCTGACTTTCCCCTATTGAGTTACAGTGTACCCAAGCGTCACAGAGACAGAGAGTTTTGCCGCCAGTGTCCCCAGATTACCTTTGACCTCCACCAAAAACAAAAGGGCACACCTTCTCAATATGGCAAACCTACATACCAAGTTTAACTTTCCCCCTTTTGAGTTAGAGCACACCTAAGCAAGTGTCACAGATGCACACACATACACACACGCCAACCTGACTGCACAGGCTCCTTTGCTGATGCAAGAAACCAGGAACCTGAGTGCTAACATTTTGCACCTCCCAGTGATCCAAATAACCTTCATTTTACACCAAAACCAAACCCAACAAAGGTGTTTATGTACTGCACCATAACACCACCTGAAAAAAAGTGCAAGGTAACTTCCCCCTTGAAAACAGTGTGTTCATAAGCTTTTAACTGTACAACCTCTGATATCCCCATATGACATTTGACCTTTAAAACACCTCCACAATCTTATTTACTTGCAAGCACAAACCCTTTAAATTTGAAGCTCAGGCAACATGTAATTCCTGAGATACTGCAAACATTGGTTGTCTACATTCTACCCACTGGTGACATCAGATGACCTTTGACCTGCTCCAAAACAATCCCAATATGTCCTCCCAACGCACCAACTTTCGTCTGTCTTGAACCTTTCCTTCAAGAAGTAGAGTGTTAAGAAATGTTCACCAGCTTTTCACATTATGGTCTCTGATGACACCATATGAGATTTGACCTCCAAGAAAATCATCACAATGTTGTCTAATCATAAGGGAGTACGTACCCTACAAGTTTGAAGTTCATGCAACACATACTTCCTGAGATACTGCAAACATACTTTGTTTATGAAGTGGCTGCTGGTGACCTCATATGACCTTTGACTCACACCCAAAAACAATTCCAGACTTCAGCAAAGAATCAAAAATAGATGACATTTGCGCCAGCTTCCCTTTGAGATATCGTGTTTACAAGGTTTCAGAATTTGACCCTTGTTCACCACAAATGACCTTTTGGCCTCAACCAAAAGCAATAGGGTTCTTGTACTCAACATGGTACAAATACATACGATACATGAGATTTGTCCAAGCTTCCCTTCTTGAGATATCCTGTTTACAAAGTTTTCATAATTTGACACCTGTTGATCTCAAATGACCTTTGAACTCCACCAAAATCTATGGTGATCTCGTACTCAATGTAATACATCTACATGCCAAATATGAGATTTGTCCAAGCTTCCCTTCTTGAGATACCACGTTTACAAGGTTTTCACAATTTGACCCCTCTTGACTCCAAATGACCTTTGACCTCCACCAAAATAATAGGGTTCTTGTAAAAACAATACGATTAGTTGCACTCCATGTTTAGGAGGTTTTCACCATTTCATCCCTTGTGACCCAAGATGACCTTTGACCTCCACCAACCACAATAGACTTCTCACTAAATAAGGTACACCCACGCATGAAAACGTTGAACTGTACAAGCTTCTAATCTTGACATATTTTGTATACAAGGTTATCACAATTGACATATGAGCTCCAAAAAGAATAGTAGCCTTCTTGTACTCAATTGAATACACATGCATACCAAATATAAGACCTCTATAACCTTCCCTTCTTGAGATATTGCATTTACAAAGTTTTCACTTTTTGACCCCTGTTGACCCCAAAAGACCTTTTCCAAATATGAAATATGTACAACCTTTCCTTATTGAGACATCATGTTTACAAGGTAGGCATCACAAACATATATACATACATACACTTGCATGATTACAAAGGTTACGGTTTCATCAAAACCAGAAATCACAGCCCTACAACACAATACACCATTTAACCATGAATTATGTCCTCCATTCATCATGTGAATCTCATTTTGAGCTTTCAGAAGTTACATAGGAAATAATCCTACTGTAGGTCAATTCATAGTACTAGCACACATGCAGTAACCTTACTGTACTGGACAAGTACTAAGCATGAACAGAAAACAAAATGAAAATGTAAAGATAGGGCAACAATGAATAATGTCTGAAAAATGAGGGTAGATTGAGAAGGGGGCAGGGTGAGATACACTCATCAGTTCAAACAATAAGCCAAAACTCAAACTGGGCCGTGGACAACTCTGCCCCTCTCCCAGAATGATGAGTAATGGACTACATCAATACAATTTTGCCATTTGGCATTTAATGAAATTTACCTGAGGAAGCCTGTTATTTTTTTTGCAAAGTGACAGAGGGAAAGTTAGTATGAAACACTGGTGCATTTTGTTGTCTTTTCTTTTATCTACAAATATGCTTTTTTCAGTCTATATATGCATTAAAAGTATGTACATGCCTTTATGGCTACCCAATGCTGTAATTCCACACTGGGGTGTTATGATATTATGTATCACCATGTCTACCACTTTCTATGGAACTGGAATATGCCAGTGCATCAAGTACTTTGATGTTCAGCAAACAAAGACACTTTAGAATAATAATTCCTCTTAAAGTACCATCATTTTCTTAACCATGTAGAGTCTAGTTTGAAGTACATTCTCATACACCCAGAGACTATGTAGGCCTTTGCAAATACCCATAACACTTTTACCTAGAAGTCATTCTCTGTTTATGTCTCTTTATGTAATGAAAACACCTGTGTGATGTACAAGGAATACTGGGTCTAGGGATACATTTGTTTAAAATAAAACTGAAGATGGGTCAGTAAGAAAACACAGAATGGAGTAAAAGCATGAGAAGTGGACCATTGCATACAAGAGATTGAACAACACATCTTGCCAGAGACAAACTTAATCATATTCTTATGAAGAAGTCAGTTTATCTGAAATGTGTGAGTATTAACATAAATACATGGATATGGAGCTCAATTGTGCTATGGTTCCTTGCTTAAGTGCAAAATGTCATACACTCAAAACATAGGCAACCAAAATGCATACAAAATAACACCCAATATAATGTGTTTCATAATTGTGGGGTTACTGTAAAGAGATCTATAATAGAGATCTGGACACATATAAATTTGTGACCATACAAAATAACACCCAATATAATGTGTTTAATAATTGTAGGGTTACTATAAAGAGATCTATAATAGAGATCTGGACACATATAAATTTGTGCAAGAAACAAATTAAAGTAACAAATTAAAGCAAAATTTGTATTAAAAAACATGAAGTCCCAAACATTTCACCTACCAAATTATAAAGTTCTCATTGTAAATTACAATAATCACTCTTGTAAAGACTTAGTTTGGATACAAGATGACTTATAACTATGGAGCCACAGAAGCTTAAAGATTTTGCAGAAGTCCACAAAAAATGTGTGACCAGAAACCAAAGAAAAAAAGATGTAACTTTAGACAAACTTTGTAGTAAATATCAGCCTGCAAGTGCTCCCAAAGAGCTACCATACTGCCAGATGGACACCAAAAAGTTTCCATGACAATCTTGTCAATGACTGCATCATGTAAAGAATGTGACATGGTTACTGTGCTAACCACAATAAAAAATCACATACAAAAGTGCACCGAGTTGGTCAACAATTTAGGTGGTGCCCCATAGGGATTGTTTGTTTGCAGCTGCATTTTGGGCTTTTATAAACAATATTGTTTTGAGAGCCCCCCTGTAAAGAACTGAGCATTTTATTGAAGTAATTCCACTTCAATGCATATCTATGCTAATTTTGCATACATTGCAACAAGTGATTGCAGAATTAAATCTTCTTGTTAGCCCAACTCTTCCAGTTCAACTGGAAGAGAAACTGATTTATTTAACTAAACACCTTCCAAAGAGGGCTCCAACTTGCAGGTAAGAGTTGTGTGCAGAATTGCATTTGAAGTAACATGTTGTGCCATTTTATTCATATGATGCCTTGTTATACTGAGAACTAAGTATGCCACAAGTTAAAATTCAGCATATCACTTCTTGCTTAACCCAAAAGTCATTCCTGTAAGTTTCAAATCAAGCATACTGACTTAGGATACTGACTTTAGGACTGATACAAGGGAATCTTACATGCTGCTTCCTTCTTTTGAAATAATACCACTCTCTGCTCAAGCTACAGAAACAACATGAATACAAACGTTCTGAGTGCGGAAAGTATAACAGAGAGTAATGTTTAAGTATTAAAAATAGCAAATAAAGAAACCTATGATATCCACTGTAACTTTTTCAAGTTTGAGGCAACAAACTCCATCCAACACAGAAGGCATGCACACAAAACAGGCACCATATTCACAAAAGTTTGGCAACTTACCGTAGATACTTTGAATACAAATAATTAGTCAGTCTTGTTCTGAATCTAAGCTTCAGTTGATTTAAGCCATACTGCAGACAAATAAAAGATAATGTATTTGTCAAATCACACTTAGGAGGATGACTGCAGTTGTATGATGTTTAATAGTGCATACAAAACAGAGACTGCTGTTTGCAAAATATCTTTCCATTCTTTAGGGCAAAAACGCACAGCGCCCTTTTCCAGAAGCTGTGAAATATAGCCCAGATGATAATAGTTAATCATCCTTTGCTTTTTGGCAAACATACCAAAATATCTCCAACTTGGTTGTATGTCAACATCAACAAGAGCTCAAGTGCACTTAAGTTCCTTGCATGAAGATTATTACAACAGTAACCTTTAGTCTTAATCAAGATACTAGTATAAGGTTAATCTACAATTTTTGCATCCCCCAAAACTCGAGCAAAATTTTTCGCTAAGAATGCATATCTGCAACAACATTAGTTTCATCCGGTTTTATCATTTCCTCATCTTCACCACTCAACACAGAAAGAACCTCTATCATAGAGATAATGTGATGCAACCTAAACTTGTACCAAACATATGAGGGGCAAAGTGCACAATGTCATAAAATGGTCCACATGGCCTGGTTTAGACCTTCTACGCAATAATCATGAACAACCTGAACGTACCACTTCCAAAGTAGTAATGTGACAAAACTTGGACCCCACAATCTTGAACACCCCTAAAGTACCACAACCATAGTGACAAGTGATACCTCAACTTAATACTGTACAATTTGATGAGAAGCATTGGCCTACTTGCAAACACTGGGCCCTTTAAGACCCCCATGTATCCTCTTACACCCAAATGTTGTACACTCACTGGCTCATAACCCAAGGATCATTGTCCCCAAGTTTCAAGAAAATGCATCAAACATTGTTTGAGAGAGCTACTGATAACGATTGTGAACAGATAAGGTCCATACAAAGACAGCTGACAGCCTCATCACAATTACAGCTCACAAGGTAGGAAATATTAGCCATAAATGTTTAGTTATCTGTTTGCCCCACTTCTACAGAAGCCCCATCGCTTTTATAGTGAAGAAAATTCAGTGATTACATTGATGAACCACATAAGCATCCATAGCATGAAAGTGCAAAAAGTTATTCTCTGACAACTAGAACCTTTCCTACAATGTACTGATAAAGATCTAATTTCCCCTAAACTGATGGTACACATAGCAGTTTCAGGCAAGAATGTATGTTAGCCCAATATTGCCATAATATTACTGTTTAGGCCTAACATAATCCCCCTATCCTTGGCCTCTGCCTTGACTTCCACCAAAACAAATCAAATTCAATTTCCTACCATAATGCATAAATTTCCCCACTATAAACTTTGTCCAAGTTTTATAACCTGAGATATTGTGCTGAAAAGGTTTTTGTACACTATGTCCCAGATGGATATTGACCCACACCAAAAACAGTAGGGTACACCTTCTCAATATGGCAGACCTACTCGTCAAGTTCCACATTCATCCTACTTTCCCCTATTGAGTTAGAGTGTACCTAAGCAGATGCACACACATACACACAGCAATACTCATTCTAAATGCCTCATGGGGTACTGATGACAGTTCTTGGTAAGGAAATCACTGGAATTCCCCTTTAGCCATTGAATGCAGTACATGGATGAGGGTGGGCTCCAGGTATCGAGTGACAATACAATGCTCGCACCAGCGCTCGCAAAGTCGTCAATGACGTGTTGGAAACACCAAATGACGAATTGAAATATCTCATGAATAAAAATAAAAAGTAAAAAAAAATTGTGTCATTCATATTTTTTTCCCATTGTGACAGACATTCTTCGTGTTGAGAAAGTTTTTCAAGAACTTCTTTTTTGTATTGTAATTTTCTGAGATGGAATTTAATACCTGTGATCAAAAAATCCTTTGCCCAATAAAACCCATTTGTCAGAAACTGCCCCACGCAATCTGTTCTTAAAACCACAGACTGTCGGTATAGGCTACAGAGTAGTTAGTAGTTGTACTACGGAACCTGGCCTAACCTATTCATACTGATAGATAAATTATGTTCTGTGTGACTCATCACCTTGTAGTAGGAAAACCATGATGCTGCTGTCCTCCCCTGGGAATAATTATCGAATCCCCTTATCAAAAAGTGCTTTTGACCGAGAATTGATGGCAATAAGCCTAAAACTAAGTACATATTTTTCTTCAGAAAAAGTGGGTCAAAGTTTGTATGAAGGGCGGACGCTGAATCGAAATATTCCTTTCAGAGTATTGAACATGTCTTAGCTTTCCAACAAATATGCGATGGTAAACGCTCCGCACAGCCCATTCGAATATGATTTCAAAGTACTATTATGTAGGGTTGTATGCAAACATACAGGCCCCAGGTGGGAGATTTTTCCAAGAAAATGACCGGATATAGACTCTGGTTGGCTAAATGTGTAATGATTACTCATGATTCGTGTGTTGATGGATCTTGAAAGTTGACAAAATGTGCATGGTCTGTTAAGGCATCTTTCAGAATATTTGCAGAAGTCGAAGTTTGTATGCCTACTGTATACGGAGTTATATCTTACCAAAAATATTTTTACACGATTGTCGCATAAGGTAGATATTTTTGTGCATGCTTGAGTAACACATTATGATAAAAACATACAAGGAGACAGGACACATTATCCAAACAAAATTGATTTTGAAGTGTTTACAACTTTGTTTCAAAAGGAAGAGAATCCAAGGAAGAAAAGAAAGTAAACAACTATGGACAGTTTTTTCTTTCAGGCTAAAAGTCATGACGATCGTAGCAATTACGACGGCGCCTAAAACCAAAATGAGACAGTTACTTCAATGCCATCGTCAAGCAAGACCTTTTGCACTGTGGAAAAAAACTTAAAACCAGGCATGGGTTCCGCTTCCAAGACTACCGCGGGTCCGAGCAAACATAGCACTGAATGAAAATTTCAAGACCATTGGTTCCTGGAATTCACTTGGTTGCGTAAGGAAAGTTTAGAAAGTGGTGGGCCTGAAAAGTACCAACTATATTGTGAAGTTTGCAGAGCTCAGGGTACGAAATCTCTAATGGCAGCGAGAACATGTAATTTTTGAAAAGCTGACATTAAAAAGTACAGAGAGACATTGGACCACAAAAAAGCAACTGACATGTGCATTGCTGCAGAAAAGACCAAGTTGGTAACATAAACGGCGAAAACTTTAAACGACAGAGAAAAAGCTGTCATCGCTGCAATGTCAAACATATTTTTCAGTGCATAAAACGACCTTAGCCTGAATTTATATAATAGGCTGAACAAACATACTGAAGATATGGGGTGCAGCAATATTTCTCGCCTACATTTAGGAGGAAATGCAAACTCTACACACCACTCGATCGCCAAAGAAATGGTGCATTGCATAGCATCATTGCTAAGCGATGATATAACTGTTAAGCTGAAAGAGAGTCCATATATCAGCATCATAGTGGACGAAACTACTGATATTTCGGTCGGGAGTTAATTTGCAATTTATGCAATGTCTTACTGCCCAACAGGCCACCAGTTCGAGACCCACTTTTTGGGATTGACAGATATGCAAAAGTGTGATGCAGCATCCATTGAAAAAGCTATTACTGACAAGCTTAATGTTCGTGGACTATCATATGAAAATGTGACTGGATTTGGTTCGGACGGAGCTTCCATAATGACCGGGTCTATCTCGGGTGTCGCTGCAAGACTGAAAGCTGCTAATCCCAAAATACAATCAGTGCACTGTCGTGCACATCGACTAAATTTAGCATCGTCTCAAGCTGCTGATTCAATTCCATGCTTGAAGAAGTACCAGATGATTGTCAGCTCCATTTATAATATGACATCCCATAGTTCTCAGAAGAGACAAGCCTTGCAGCCACTGCCAACAAATTCTCCAGGACCCCATGCTGCAATTCAAGCACATTCACGATATCCGCTGGCTGTCGCTAGAAGCCGCTATAACCACCATTCAGCAAACACTACTGTCTCTAATAATGTTTATCGAACATCAAGCGGCAGAGGGGTACCCAGAAGCAATTGGAATTGAGCAACAAGTTTCAAATTCTTAGGTACAACACACTTTCTTGCTGATGCTTTGAAAGTAATCTCAAGACTATGCATAATTTTTCAAGCAAGGGAAATTAATTTTGCTGTCGTAAAAGTAAGTCTTGATGCCAGTATTGCAGAGTTAGAAGCTATGGTAACATCTGATGGGGTGAAGCTTTCTTCTTTTGCAAATGCCCTGGACTTGGACGGCAAATTTGCACTAGAAGTAAATCCAGCAAGCAGGAGTTTGAAAACCTGCGGCTTGCATGCATTAGAAAACTTGTGTCTAATATCAGACAAAGGTTTCCATCTCCATAATTGTATGAAGCCATGGCAATTCTCATACCCCAGAAGTTTCCAAACCTTGGTGATGAAGTGTCCCAATATGGAAGAAAAAATTTATTGCTACTGCTGAGCTACTACTCAACCAAGAAACAAGTGGAAAGTATAGACACCGCACCCGAACCCCCTTATGAAAGCTCTGACATCACTACCCCAACTGAACATGTTGCACGAGAAATTGACATAGAGGAAGTGCATTAGGAGTGGGAGTTTGCAAAAAAATTGTATACGCAAAAATTTCAGCTCATTTCAACCATCGCCTCAGCAAAAGATGGCAGAGAGCTAAGCAGCAGAGGACACCAAACAAGCACTGTCCTCTTCAGAAATTTGGTGTAGATTCTTCAGAAGTTATTCAGATATGTGCCAAAATCTTTTAAAATTAGTGGTTGCTTGCTACCTATGAGCCACGCAGAGTGCAAGCGCTGTTTTAGTGCAGTGAACAGAATAAAAACAAAATACAGAGCATCTTTGAAACCACAAACACTGGAGTCACTGTTATTTATTCGCCTAGAGGGACCAGCGACACCCAAAGAGTTCAATTTCTCACCAGCTCTTCGTAAGTGGAGAAATATGAGTAACAGGCGCATATTGCAAACTGAACACCCAAATTGGTACTTTCTATCACTAGTATATTTTGTTCGATTTCCCATTGTTTCATTTAAGTACTTTGCAATTGTTTCCTTCATCATCATTTTTCTTTCTAAGCTCTTGTAGACAGTTTTCAGCTTTCCCTATTCATATAGCCGACAGTGTGTCTGTTTGGCCGACTGCTCTACTTTGTTTACGGCAGAATCTATTTTTTCTTAAGCAAAGTTGTAATTTCGCGAGCATGTGGTTTCTGCTGCACAAAGTTTCCCGCGTAAAGTATCTTGTTACCAGCTGCATGTTCAATCACATTACTTTTCGTTGTGACCATTGGTAAGTGGAAGAATGGAGTATAAGCGTATATGCAGTACTGGATCAATTTACACATTTCTTGGCTACTTATTTGCATGCTATGAGATTGAATTTGGAAGAGGCAAGACTTCATTAAAACACCGAGTGTTTTCCTATCAATATCATCCATGCAACACAACGTATATTTACGCAGTTTTGTAGCCTCCATGCACTGTTGAGATTCACTCTTGGGAAATATCTCGCACCACGGAGGTAACGGTATTAAAACGTACGTACTGTATGCACCACCTTTCATTTTGTTCCACTGATAGCGACTAAGAAGGAAACGTTCCGCAAATTTTTCTACCGACATTTTTAACCAATCACAGTGCAGAATTTTAGGGCTCGTTCACAGTACAGTATTGCAGGAGAGGATTGAAGTTTCTGTGATTTCAAGTGTAGTACGCATGTGCGGTGAAGTAGTCTGCATAAACTCAGCAACTGTATGGAGAGTATGTTACATGGTTAAAGTTTGCGGCTGCCCTAGTGTTATCTCCCTAACAAGCTGTGTGGATATATTTTGGATTATTTCAATTAACAGTAAGGTTCGCTGTGTCACTGTTCTCGGAATCGGTAAGTTACTGCATTTTAGCTTGTTTTTTTGTGATACCAAGGGATTGACTTTGCTTCAGAATCACATCATTTGGGCTTAAAAATTGCATCCCCTTGACGAGTTCAGTGGAATCACTGGCGTGAGTGTTGGTGAAAAACCTTGTCACAGCGTAGGAATTTTCAGCCCGCTACATTATGTTATGAGCTTCGCATGGACGAGGAAAGAGTGTGACATTTGAGCTCTTGTGAGCTACCTGCTAAGGCAGTCTTGGTAGGTGCACTCACGTCCATCCCTTGGCTTAACACAATGTACATTCAGCATATAATCTCACTAAATGCCTTACGGGCTACTGATGACTGGAATTCCCCAATAGCTGATGAGCACATGTGGCAGTGCAACCCCCCCCGATGAACTTTTTCTCACACCAAAAACAATGCAGTATACCTTCTCAATATGGAAGACTTATACATCAAGTTCCACTTTCATCCTACCTTCCCTTATTGAGTTAGAGCGTTCCTAAAGCAAGTGTCACAGATACACAGACATGCCAACCTGGTGGCACTTAAAAGTTCCTTTGTTGACACATGGAATCAAACTAGAAAGCCAAAAGGCTTAGTGATTCCTTGCCTCATGATATATATTGTAACAAACATGAATCGCCCACATGACAAGCATGAGATCCCACACAGTTATCCTACTTGAGATACCATCTTAGTAAGGTCAAAACCTTTTGAATTCTCGTGACCCAAAATGATGTTTCACCTCCACTTAAAACCATAGGGATCACCTACCCTATATGGCCATCAACACGCTAAATATGAACAATTCACAAACTAAGTATAAGATCCCTCACATTTATCACCCTTAAAATATCATGTATACAAGGTTTTGACCTTTTGTCACCCAAATAACCTTTGACCTACACAAACATGAGAAAACTCCCAAACGGATATGATGCTGCAGGGGAACAAATTATATTTTGTCGTGTCTAATAACTTGATAAAAAGGTAAACATGTTTATTTAATCAAAATTATAGCACTTTATTTTGTCGAGTTACAGCTATTGGTGGCAGCTCTTTCGTATTTGATTTTTTGGCGTGATGCCCTTCCCAATGGCTATGAGGTCCTTGAAAATTAGCAAAAACTGATAACCCTATTAAACCAGAATCTAGCATGACTTGCAATTTTGCCTTTAGTCTCAACACACAGTACAAGTTTCCTTGGTTTGATACACAGTAGTCATTTGTTTAAAGCTTAGCTGAACTACTGTAAAGTGAAATAGGCCATTTAGAATACACCAACATGGCGTACAAAGAAATTCGCTTTAACCATTGTTAAACCATTCAGTCTCATCAATAAATATCTGTCAAAGCTTCATCTCCTCAAAACATTATGCATGTGATGAGTAACGGATGCATCATTTGAATTTTAAAAAGTTTGGGTGCACAAATTATTGTTGAGCAACAAATAAGTAAATTTCTGATCTGTGAGAATCTTATTTCTTGAAAATAAGGCTACTGTAATTGGTTATTCTGAATAATCTATCATTTTATGTCCACAAATAATGGTTTTAAAAATATGGTTTTTTTCTGTAAAACAAACACCCTATTTCCCTTTAAGGGCTAAACAGAGACACTGTTTATACAGTAAATGGTTAAGTCCATTGTGCACCTGGCTCAACAGACTGTATGATTTATTCTGGACATTGTGGTTTCTACTGGCAGTCAACTGTGATAAATTATGTCAGATAACAGTGGCCAATTTGAACAGAGGTGGGTCAGTTACAATTTGATTCATTCAATTAAGCAATCACAGTTCATGCACGCTCAAGGGTATTTGATCCAAATTATCAGTAATTTAGTTCTTTTTATAAAGCTAGTAACCCGTGGTATATTTAATCAATTCCAATTTACAATTCATGCATGCTCACATGTCCTTATAAGGACAGTGGCATAAGGTTTGCCAAATAATAATCTTTGATACCAAATTTAATGTTCTCTTCATCTTTTCTTCATGGTTATCGAAGAGACAATGTTGGTATGTACTAAAAGAAGTTCTCAAATCAACAAGAGGATTCTACATTACAAGTATAAAATTCACTAGAAAGACCGTTCTTTAAATATTGTAGATTTTCACATTTTGACCTCCCATTTTCACCTCTGTCAAAAAAAATAGGAATCATCTACTCAATATGGGCAATCCACACCCTAACTATGAGATCTCTCACATTTATCGTTCTGGAGATATTGTGTTTACAAGCAATTTTCAAGGTATTTACCTTCTGACCTCTGGTGACCCTTGTACTCAATAAGATACACCTACACACTTCGTATGACATCTGCTCAAGCTTCTCTTCTTGAGATATCGTGTTTACATGGTTTTCACAATTTGACCCCTGTTGACCCCAAATGACCTTTGACCTCCACTGAAAACGATAGGGTTCCTCTACTCAACATGGTACAACTACATACTAAACATGAGGTTTCTACAAGCTTCCTTTCTTGAGATATCGTGTCTACAAGGTTTTCACAATTTGACCCCTGTTGACCCCAAATGACCTTTGACCTCCACCAAAAACAATAGGGATCATCTACTCAATAAGGGCAATCTACATGCCAAGTATGAAATCACTCAGAGTTACGCTTCTTTAGATATCGTGTTTACAAGCAGGAGTCACACACAGCACATACACATACACACATACATACACACACACGACATCACCATCGCATAGATTCCTCTGCCTTCGGCAAGGAATCAAAAACCAAATACAAGAAGACACTACAGTGTTGATGATGAAATGCGATGCATATTTGTGTTAACTATGGAATGAACATTTTTCTAAGAAAAATAGTCAAAAGAGACCATATTACAACAAGTACATAAAGTTGTGCATTATTATATACAATAAAAAAGGATAACTTATTTTAGTACAAAAGATACAGTCAAAAAATGAATGCTCATTCAATTCATGTAGTAATCCTGAACTCACCTTCAGAACATTGTTGACCAAAGAAATCTACAATAAAAAGGAAAGTGGAAATGTTTAATGATTCTTCACTTTAGAAAGATTTTCTAACAAATTACAGTTCATTGGTGGTCACCATAACAGAATATTTTTCACAATTTCCTGTCAACTGACTGGTGATTCATAACACAAGCCCTTAATGCTACTGATCTAGCTTTCACTGACTCTCAATTTACTTAGAGCACAGGAATGTTTGGTAATGATGCAAGCACTGTCAACTACAAACTATTCAGAGATATCCAATACATTATCACAAATGTACAGTTTTCACTGATCTCTGAAGTGAGGTGTCCATCATTCAAAAGATTACTTACTCAATGAAAATATCACCAACTACACTGATGACATGATAACTTTAAATAATTGAACACTGACTAAATAGTCCTGAGTACAAGATTATAAATGCTATTATAGAGTATTAAGTAACTATGATTCTTTTATGATATTAGATGCATATGAGGACAGCAATGGTTGCAATCATTCTGCATTACTGAATACACATGGCATATTGAGGTATTACCAACATAGCCTATTTTTTGATGGCTACTTACATGTCGAGTTACATTAAGTGTAATATCTTCTTTATATGACTTTTATCTTAACTATAAACATGAGGTTTAAATTGCAAGCTAAATGTATGTTCCAATAATATTTACTCTGTATGTACTTTTCACAAACCTACAATGCCATTTGAATGCCATAAAACAAGAGCCCAAGGACTCTACAATTCCTTGCATGAAGATTATTACAACAGTAACCTTTAGTCTTAAAGATTCTAGTATAAAGTTTATCTATGACTTTTGCATCCCCAAAAAGTTTGGGCCCAAATTTCTGCCTAAGAGTACTGATCAGCAAAAAGATTGGTTTCATCCATTTTTGTCATCTCCTCATCTTCATCACTCAACACAGAAAGAACCACCATCACAGACGCAATGCAACCTAAACTTGTAACATACAACCTGTAGGAAAAGCCTTTTGCAACACTGAACAACCTTAATGTATCACTACCATCGTAGGAAGACACAACTTCAAGTTAGTACCATACAATCTGTAGATATTTGTATTTTACATGTTTGTTATCAAATGGTCCATTTTGACCTCGGACACCAAAATATCGAACACCCAAGGCACCAGAACCATAATAGCAATGTGATACAATCTCGGCTTCATACTGTACAATCTGATGAGAAAAATTGGCGTACTTGCAAACATTGAGACTCTTAGCCCAACCAAGGCCCACATGTGACCTCTCACACCCAAATTTGTACACTTACTGATGGCTCATAGCCCAAGAATCATTGTCTCCAAGTTGCGAGAAAATGCATCAAACATTGTTTGAGAGAGAGCTATTGATAGCAATTGTGAACAGATAAGAACCATACATAGAAAGCTGAAAGCCTCATCACAATTACAGCTCACATAAGGTATGTAGTATTAGCCACAAATGTCTACCTGTTATTTGGTACTACTATATAGAACCTCCATTGTTTTCACACTTCAACAAATTCAATGATTACATTGATGGATCATACAAGCATCCACAGCATGAAAGAGAGCAAAAATTGTGTCATTACCTATTGTGTCATTACCAAAAATTGTGTCATTACTTCCATACATATAATATACTGCTAGAGATCCAACTTCCCCTACACTGATGGTACACAATATAGCATACGGGGTTGCAGGCAAATGTGTATGGTAGCCTAAGAGTGCCATAATATTACTGCTCAGGATTAAAATCATCTCCCTACCCTTTACCTCTGACTTATCTCCACCAAAACAGATTCATCTTCTCACCCTACTGCATAAATACACCACATAAAAGCTTTCTAACATAAGATATTGTTTTAAAAAGGATTTTGTACCAGTATCTTCAGATGAACTTTGACCCAAACCAAAACAAATAGGGCACAACATCTCAATATGGCAGACCAACATATCTTTCAATTTCATCTGACTTTCCTTTAATGAGTTGGAGCATACCCAAGCAAGTGTCAAAGAAGTACTCTCACACATCCTCACACACCAACCTAACTGCATATGTTCCTGCTGACCTAAGGAACCAAAATGCAAGAATGCAATGTGGATTTGATGCTGTAATTCAGTGCACAGTAGCTGCTCACAGTGTGTGCAAAAGCAACTGGACTATGGCAAACAGTATAATGCTAACAATGAGCAACCCTTTGCTGTCAGCAACCAATCCCACCGGTACCATTACCAGTGACCAGTCCTCGGCTTTCAGTGGCCAAACTCTCTGCTTTGGTATCAGTGACCTCCCTAATCCATTGACCATAGGTACAGTTTTGAATAATTGATTTATAAGGGACAGTAATTACCAGAGAAACAACCCTAACCTGGTATCATTGACCAACCATCCACTCTGCTACTATTCAGATTGACCAACCATCCACTCTGCCACCAATAACCCAACCATCCACTCAGCTACTGACCAAACATCCACTTTGGTATCATTGACCATCCCTCCACTCTGCTATTATTGACAAGCACAACACTCTACTATTATTGACCTGCTCTCTACAGTACTTTAATTACTATTATTGATTAGTTAGTTAGTTGAAACATGTTCAAACTAACCCCATCCTATTTGTGCTCAAAGAAGGGGGTGTGTGATACACAAATTATAGGCCAAAGAGGTACCACTATATTACATATCTTTAGTGCACTTATAACAATTAGGGCTCATCATGGCATAACTGCAACATTTGATGTACTTTAATAACATTACACTTATATTATGTCCGGTAGCTATGTACAATACATACTGTTGGCTGTAAGGTTGGAATCATAGTCACTGAAAGTGATGACACGCTGAAAATTCTTGCAAAGTTCTCCTTTTCATTCAAAAGTTGTTTTGTCCTTTCAAAAGTACAAATTTGTTTGTTTTTTAAATGCATGAGTCTACAAGCACTTCAGACAGCAAGAATAAAACAACCCAGATGGCTACATTGCTTATTTTCATTTGATGAAGCTCTATGAACCTTCCAACAATTCACAAATTGATACAGGAATTGGTTACCCTGTGACCATGTTCCAAGTCCATCAAGACATCATGTTTCAGATAGCTACACATGATGATTTGACCAAAACTCCACATGTGGGATTAGTTGGAACACTGCAGGAGGTCATGGTTATCGTTGAGTTTACCCAAAACTGAAGAAGTTCCACCATTCTCAATATATGCAATTACTAACCTCTATGGATACCTGTATAATAGCATTGATTTTCCTCTTGAAGGTTAAATGTAGTTGGAAGATTTGTAACTTTTTCTGAAAAACATTTCAACTAGCACTGCTCCCCCTAATAATGGTCAACCAATATGCCCATGCCAAACATGAAGTTCTCATTCTGTACAGCATATACTGTACTAATGACAAAAGAAACATCCAGAAAATGGTTGTAAAGCTTTTCCACTACACCATGAAAAAGTACAAACACGGGATCCCTGCAGCCTTTCATTTTTTCAACCTTCTAGATGAAACTGACAGTTTGCTTACCATAGGCATGGCGTACATGAACCTAACAAGATACATCTTAAACTTCTCATGGTTTCGCTGGATAATAGAGCTGTAAGGAAAAACAAAAAGCAAATTTACCAAAATCTTATTCACAGATGTACTACAAAGCATTTCATGAAGCAACGCTTTCAATTTTTATCCTTGCAGGATAACCACTGCTGATCGTTTTTCAGATATGCTCTTTATCTGGAAAGCATCTTAGAGAGGAACCGTAGTGGGTGTTTTAATTTCAACCTTCACTTTGTGCACATCTATTTACAAACAATCACAACAGGATTTGTTTGCATATAGTAAAAGGTAACAGTCATACAAAGCTCTGTTACTGACATTGTATGTTTTTTAACTGTTTACTTGAACTTGAGAAGAAAATAACTTACCTCTCAACTGAGGTGCTGTTTTGAATCATCCAAATATCACAAATAGTTCGGAGAACCAAAGACAATGCCACCATCAATAACAAACCACTCTGAAATTGATCAAATTACCATACATAGATTTATAAATCATGGATCTAACTCTAAACCATATATTACTGAATGTCAATAGTCTGCTTGGTAGGCTTGCTCACAGTATCGCAGATTCAAAGAAGAGAATTTGTAACTTTAATACAATTTATCATATGTACGTGAACATGAGCAGCGAAGTTATCTTACATAGGCAACTACTGTGGATGTTATGTGGTTGAAATTTTGTGATTGCTAGTTAGTAAACTGCCTAACAAGCTGTGTGGACTATTTCCATTAACAGTTATGCTTGCTGTTCTCAGAACTGGTATGTTATTTGAACTTGTTTTTATGCAACAATACAGGCTTGATTTTGTTTCACAGTCACATTATTTAAAGGGAAATAGGGCGTTTCGAATACACAACATAACATACAAAAGAAAATGGCTGTAATCATTGTTAAACCATTCAGTCTCATTAATAAACATCTGCCAAAGTTTCATCTCCTCAAAACATTATGCATGTGATGAGTAATGGAAGATGCATCATTTAAATTTTGAAAAGTTTGGGTGAACAAATTAGTGTCGAGCAACAAATCCCTGAAGTTTTCTCTGTAAGGAGCTTATTTCTTGAAGAGAAGGCTACTGTCCTTCCTTATTTTGAACAATCTATCATTCTTCATCCACAAAGATTAGTTTCAAAAGTATGGATATCTTCTCTAAAACAAACACCCTATTTCCCTTTAAGCCTAAAAATTGCAAAATTTTCTATGACCCCTGACCAAGGGCTCTGTCCCTTGGACACCGGCTTGGGGTTGTCAGACCCCTATGACAAGTTTAGCAGTATTGCTGGTGCAAGCACTGCTGAATGTGTTCACCAGAAAGTCAAATGACTTTGTGATTTCTTGCCAATATCTCATTTTTTCATACGCACACAATCACTTTCAAACAAAAGCAACCAAGGGGAGGAGGGAAGTGATCATATCAAAATGAAAAACAAATGCAAGAATGACAACCATATTCTGTATCACTTATGAGTTTGATGTTATCAAGTGCTAATATGAATGAATAATGCCATTCACTCAGAATTGATGACAATTGTGGTGATGAAGGAGGATATATATTCACAAATTGATGGAAAGTACTTTGTAAATCTTGACAGGGAGTTTCTGGCAACAGGGATATTCTCTGAAGGCGTAGAAAAAAGTGATAAGAGCTGCACTACATGGTTCTTTGGCATGGAAAATCATAGAAAATGTTCCACAAATTGAAAGAGAATGGAAACCAAAGCCTATTTAGCAGTGACCTCTGATATGAAACACAGATCTGCATTTTGGTAAACTCAAATAGGAAATAAATATCCATTATTTTCCCTAATATGAGTGATTTAACCTCTTCATATGTTCACATTCAGGACATGTAAAGCACTCTAAGTATCACATGCTGGGCTTTTGAATCCAGGACAGATCTTTGGAGTGATAGAACTTATTACATTCATTTCATGTCACATTACAGTGATGAAAATCTCCCATGGGGCAATTCAAATGACAGACATCAGCTACTCACCAAGTGCTAACAATGTTGACACTTTCAAGTTGTACATGAATTCAGTTGAGATACCTTCCTTAATAGATTTTCATACTTTAGGCTCTGGTGACATCATATGACCTTTGACCTCCATGAAAAACAATAGGGATCATGTACTCAGAGTAAATTACCAACACACCAACTTTGAAGTTCAGGCATCTTACCCTTCTTGAGATACTGTGTTTACAAGGTTTTCACACTATGTCTTCTATTGATATCACATGACCTTTGACCTCCACAAAAAGTCACAGACATCATCTACTGTAAGGTGCTACCAATGGTATGAGTTTGACATTCCAGCAACATTTAGTTGCTGAGATATCTCCCTTAAAATGTTTTCTTATTTTAAGCTCTGCTGACCTTAACCATGAAAAACTATAGGGTTCATCTACTCACCATGGAATACCAACACACCAAGTTTGATTTTTGAGCACCTTCTCCTCCTTGAGATGCAGTGTTTACAAGGTTTTAAACAATGCCCCCTTTTGACCTCACATGACCTTTGATCTCCACAAACAATGGCAGACATCATCTTCTTATTAGTTGCTACCAATGATAAGGGTTTGAAGTTCCAACAACATTCGGTTGCTAGGATATCTCCCTTGATAGGTTTTTGTAATCTAATCTCCGGTGCCCTCAGATGACCTTTGACCTCCATGAAAAACAGTAGGGATCACCTACTCATGATGGACTACCAACACACCAACTTTTAAGTTCAAGCAATGTTTCCTTCCTGAGATATCAAGTTTAAAAGCCAAGGCATCACATATACACACACACCCATGCACGCCATCACCATCGCATAGATTCGTTGCCTACCTTCGACAAGGAATCAAAAGTGATGTAAGGATTCTATGCTTCAACTAGTGGTGTCATGTTTAGACATTCTACCTTTTAAACGAATCATCTGCTGTTTAAATGGAGCCCACAAACTGCTAACTGTTTAAATTATTTCCTGCTTAACTCTCTCAAAGGCTTTTAATTTTATTGCTAGATAATATAATCCCCTAATTGCTGCATTGATTCTTGGCTGTAATCCAAACAACAAAATAACACAGATCTTCCAATATTTGCTAGGGCAGCTGATTTTCCCCTTAAAAGGAGACAAAGTTGTTTTCAACTTCTTGATTCCTGCTTATTCTTTTCTATTTTCAAAGACACCCCACATGATTTAGATGTCAATGGTATGAAATTGACGTAAAAAATCTATTAATAAGTAAGGGTTTAACACCAAGTCTCTTTGACAGTCAGACACTGCAGGATGTGCAGAGTAAGAGTGAAAACATTTCAGCAGAACAACAGTTTGATCACAACAAAATCATCAATATCACTTCAAAACTTACATGTTCCATGAAATGTTACACATGCTACGTAAAGGAACTTGCACTACATACATTTTTGAAGGTGAAATGTGCAAAATGGCCTTGTGAATAGGAACAAATAAGCTCATGTCCAGCATGAAAATTATAAGTAACATCCTAATGTAGTGGTTGTATTAATGAATAGCCCTACAACCTCTGCCATCAAATATTTCTTTTTAGAGGGATGAAACAAATTTGCAGAAGTTGCATACTCTAGATTTAAATAAACATTTAAATAAACATTTTTTTTTTTTTATTGATCAAAGTTGGCCTCATGAAAGGTTGCGTTCAAAGAAGTATATGCAAACACATATTTTGATGGGTTGTGATATTTCCACTATCTGTCACTTTAGAGAGTTTGCATCTAAGCTTGTATGTTCTGACATTGAACATGGTAAAGGAGTATATATAGACTTTTCTGGAAGCATGCTAAGGTTTTCTTTTGACATAACTGAAAAACATTGACAAGGGTAACAAATACAGGCAATTTCTTGCAACAATAGTAATTTCTTTTTTTTTGTTTACGTTTTTGTAAAGACTGAATGAAGATAGAGCATTTACACAGTTTTGACTGGATGTATTTACTAGTTTAATTTTCAGACATAACCATTTAGAATATTACGTGTAATGTGCACCATCTCTATGTGATCGAAACAGCATCGTATGTATACTATAAGACAAAACCAGATCTAAGAATTAGCTGTATGCCAAAATAAGATATCCTGACACTGCTTAATGGTTATATTCAGAGATATTCAAAGGCTTTTTACTCAGCTCCAGAGCATGCATTAAACAGATTTCTTATGATTTTTTCAAAAAAAAAACAAAACAAGAAAACGATTATCTAAAAATTTTATGGGAGAACTCAAACGGTAACGTCATGTGATTTTTTTGACAGGTCAAATGTGACGTCACTGGACGGAGTCGTTTCGAGCTTGCGAAAGCGCTGTACAGAGCCCAGCATGCAAACCTAACATTTGCTAATACAGCTACGAGTCCTATTTACACTGTTTTTCTTCTGAAATGGGTCAGAAATGGTGGAGATTACATATTTAGGATTTGCAACATCACAGAAAATACCCCTAGAATCAGTGACTTCCTAATTTCCACAAACAGAGGCAGCAAAATTCGTCATCAGGCCTTCATTATGATGACAACAGAAGATTTTATCAGCACTGGAATAGACTTGTTACCTAGCATACACAGCGGCATATGCTGGAAGCATTTCCACAAAAGTGGATTCTCGAAATGAAATGAACTTCTAGCGTTTTGAAGTTTGGGAGTGTGGACACATTGATAGCTACGAATTCATGGAATAAATTAATTTTGATTTCTGTCTCAGAAATACGGGTGGTAGGGAATCAAATTTGCCTTCCCAAAATTACTATTGCCCGTCATGCAGAACATAGCTGACTTCCATGCAAGTTAACTTAGGCCTAACGTTTTGCTAAGAACAATGTGTCGCACACTGTGTGTAGTTCCAACTTCCAAGATTCTGATACCCATAGACCTAGGCTTATACTAGGCCTAACAATTTTTACAATCATTAGGCTACGGGCCAACCAGAGAAATTTAGGTGCTACAGCAGTCAACTGTTAACTTATTTCATTTACAGTTACACTGCTTCCCAGGCCTAGCTCTACATCCTAAGCTACTGCGTCTATTAAAATTAAATAGGCCCTAGGAACAAGCAACAAGTAAATGAACAGGTTAATTTGCTCACATTCTGATCCATGTAGTCCTTGGTGACTATGAAACATTGCTACTGGAGTGGTAGACTACTATAGGTAGTGAATATTCACATTTGGGTTTCTCAGGTGACTGAGACAGAACTTGGGCCAAGACTACAGTAACTAGAGGCTTGAAATCCATGAACTATTACTTCAAGCCTAGGCCTAACATTAGTAGAACTGCAGAAATGTATTGCGCAAACTTAAATCATGAGATCTGTATAGCCGTTTATATGTAGTATGTGATGACTTGAATTCTCTGGCCGACAGTCCCACAAGCTGACCTCACAGTGTCAGGTGATTATCGGGTGAAGGCTATGAAACTTCCAACAAACTCCCTGGTTTGAGAATTCGCAAACAATGTACTAACCTCAGAGAACCTACGCATTACCGCATTGCCCATGGTCTAGCATCTAGTAAATTTGGTTGTGTGTCTGTGTGTATCTGGTCAACGCCCTTCCGTAATTCCCAGACTGCAGGAGCCAAGAGTGAAAGCGAAGTGACGAGCGCGGTGAAGGATAACAAGAGAATGATGTGAGGGAGTGCTTACCCAGCACGACGTATGGATGAAGGCCGAGCGGCTGCGTCATCACTCTCCTGAGTTCCCCCAAAAATGGCCACGAGTGTTGCAACCTGAGTCATGGAGGCGTGGCCAGGAATGAGTGTGTGAAGAGATCGTGGAGGACATTCTTAGTATGAATTCTCCAGGTCCAGAAGCGGGGGGGGGGGTTATATGAGGAGAGTACATTGCTATCAAATTCCAAACCAGGGAGTTTCGGGGAATTCACAGCACGTACTCCCTCACCTCATATAACCTATGCATTGCTGACACAGATGTTGGCTGAGGGTTAGGACCTCGCCGGCAGAGGTCGCAGGATGAAGGTGTCGTTGTATTCATTAAATAACAAGGGACGAACGAGGATGGCGTTTTATATGCGGGTGCGGCGAGAATGTCTTCCAAATGTATGGTGCCGAACCATGAAGCCGATGTAGCGTGCCCCTGCATGTCATGAGCCCGAACGCACTAATCCGAAGCAACATGAGGCTGGATCAGCACATTGATCCTGCGTGACAGCGTTTCTTTTGAAGCCGGTGTGAACGGGGGCCACGCAAAATGAGCCAAACGTACGGATAGGTTTCGTTTGCTCGATGTACCATTTGAGCGCCGGACCCGGCAATGGCGGGTCTGGGACATAAGGGTCCTTAAGATCCGAATGAGCAGAAATGGGAACCAGAACTGGTTTGGCGAGTACAGGGGCAATGAGGAGATCTGCTGGGGTGCTCTGTAGGCGAACGGTGGAAAAGTGTACATGGAGAGACCGGTCCATGGAAGGACAGGGTGTCCACCCTATACGCCACGGGCATGGCATAGCATGGCATAAGGGTGGGGAGACATGCGTAGGCTGTTGACGTGGGTATGTCTATATGTGGCGGGCCATAGAGGTAAAAAAGGTGGTCTGCCCATCGACGCACTAGAGTCCAGACCCCAGTGTCGTAGGTCCCCTAGGAAAAGCACTGCCGCCACTACGTTCTGTTGGCCTGCGAAATGCGAGGCCTGGAGCATGATCCTTAGGGGCTAGCTGAGTAGAAGGTCCCAAACCTGGTGGAGTTGGGCAGAGAAATTGATGCCCCAGTACAGGTTCATGTACGCAACCATGGTGCAGTTGTCAGAGTGTACCGTGACTACATGCCTCGCCAGGGGCGAGCTCCAGTGCCGGAACACTTGTGTAACCGCCTGTGTTTCGAAAACGTTGATGTGAAGGGCTGCCTCGGTTGGACACCAGACCCAAGTGACAACCAGGCTGTTCCAGGTCACTCCCCAGCCCGACTGTGACGCGTCGGTGATATTTGTCGCCAGTTGTGCGTCGGTCCGAAACATCCTGCCTGTACTGAGTTGGTCCCTGTGCATCCACCACTCTAGGAAGGGGCGCAACTTCAGGGGAAACAATCATGTGACCCTGGTCAGGATAAGGGATGAAGCATACTCGAATAAGTGGTGCTGAAGTGGGCGCATGTGCAGTTGACAGAGACCCAGAAGGTCCACAAAACTCGCCATTCTGCAGCTGCTGCCATGGCAAGGTCAGTGATTGAGGGGTCACAAAAACCTGATTGGCATCTGCCAGAAGATCAGAAACTTGCTCCTCTGCTGGGAACATCATCCCCGAGACTAAGTTGAGTCGGGCACCTAAGTAAACTATAAGTTGAGACGGAGTGAGGGACGCCTTGTACTTGTTTATGATCCAGCCAAGTCCGTGTAGTGTATCGTGTACGTGAAAAGTGCTGGCGCATGAGTTTGATTCCAAGGACCCCAGCACCAGCCGATGGTAGATGTACACAGATACCATAATACCGCCGTGGCGTAGGAATGCTAGTACCGCCCGGGTCATGCGTGTGAAGACCTGACGTGAGGTCAAGAGGCCAAACCATAGAGTGACGATGTGATAATAGAACCCGTAACACGGAAGGCTAGAAAACGTTGGGACGCGTGGTGGATCAAGATATGGAGGTATACTTCCTTAATATCGATGATGAAAGTCACCCACATTCCCTTGGAGAGAGGGCACAAGATGGCCACCAGGGTCTCCATCCAGAAGCCCTGAGGCAACTGTTGACCTGCTTCAGGTTTAGAATAGGCCTTCATGTGCCGTTCTTTTTCGGGCTCAGGAAAAAGGTCAGAAACGACAGAAAGTCGTTCAAGACAAAGACCTTTGCGATTGCCCCCTTGGCCAGAAGGTCCTCCAGCTCTTTCTCGCGAGCGGCTTTCTTTGCCAGGACGTCCAGGAGGGGTGTTGGCCAGAAGAAGGGAAATGACGGGGGTGGGGTCATGAATTGTACTCCCAGCCGGCTGTGATGTGGACACCCGACAGACTGGAACGGTGGATTTTTTCTTTCTGCCTTTGGGGGCCATCTTAGCCCATCGCTCTTCATGTTTCCGGAGCCACTCCACGATGGAGGCCCAATGCTCCGCGAGCCACATACAATAGATCGCAAAGGGAAGACCTTCCTCGCAAGGTCGGCAATTTCGGACATTGCGCATGAGTGTCCCAGGAGCTGACAGGACAGAACCTCTTACACGAAGAGCAGACGTCCTGAGTTTTCTCTATACCAGAAGGAGAGGCTAAGGAAAATGGAATATCAAAAAACTACCGGAAGAAGCGAGGGTGCAGGCGAGGAACCAGTCCCCGTCCAAAACCCCCACCCCCAAAGATAACTGTATGCCCAGAGCCCACATGAAGGAACAAATCCTCACACCAAGCCCACTGGCCTAGAAGTAATGATACAACATGAGTCCCGAGAAACACAGTTCAATGGAAGATACACATGAGGAGGCTAAGAATGGAAGAAGCTTGCTAGGAATACCGTGTTTTTTGTTATCATGCAATGCAATATATGTCTCTGTGAATAAATATTTGTCTCTAAAATAGAGAATAAACGTGTGCCCTCACTGATTTCATTCACATTTATACTGATGTTCTTCAAAGACTAATTTTAAACTCATATATGGCTTATGTCCATACAACAATTCTACAATTCGGTCATTTTCATAAAACATTGATATGTCAATTCCTATCTCCTTTAGTATTAAGTGAGTGGTACCCTACAGAGGGCTATTGGTATGCTAGTAATAAATAGCACATGCTCAAGTTTTCAATGTAAGGACCATCCTCAATGCCTACCAGAGTCCCAAAATCATCAAGTGTCATCTTAGTGCACTGATGGTACACCTTGAGCCACTTACTACGTTGCTACAATACCCCCTGGTCCTACCTGTCAGAACACCCCCACCCAAGAAAAAAAAGTCTGGAATTCAGTAAAGTCTGTGGCCATTGAAGGTGTCTTTTTTACAGATTTAACCATACATGAGGTCCAGAAACACTACTCCCCCCCCATTTCCTGAGTTGCAATTGCCTACCAGCATATACACATACAGTGGTCAGTCACTACTAATGTTAACTGTCGACTACTTAGTCTACTACTAACGATAATTGTAGGGATAAGTGTCCTGTGAAGCCTAGGCCTAAGTTAGGCTAGCTCTTTGTGTAATGCAAGTTAGGCCTAAGCTACGCGAAGTTGTTATGATTAGGAGAGAGGAACGAAGGTTAAAGCTCAATGCTATTTGTAAATAAAAAACAAGAAAAAGGTAACAATTATTTACATATATTTTAAAATACACTCTCATGTTTACTTTGAAATGTGATTGACATGAATTGCATAAAGACTAGAGAGAATGGGAATCAGCCTGTTACACATATGTTTATAGACCATCCATGACACTTGTAGGCATAGCCTAGAGTATGTGCTTACTTTGACGGGTCCATCACACTGAAAAAAGTCACCGACAGAGCAGGAACAGGGTAGAAATGTCCTACTTGCCTGTACGACAAAGCAATGGGGAACTGACAACTATCTCCAAATTTTCAAACATAATCATGTAAATTTAAGGTAGGTTTTTTTGGGGGGAGGAGGGGAGATATAACATTTCCTCCCTCATAGACATACAAAGATGAATAAATTCCAGCATTGGGATCACAGTTGCATCAAACGTAGTTACATGTGACATGTGTGAACTTTTACATTCATCTATTCTTTTGTATGTTATTCCCATAACTTTTTTGCTAAAAGAGTTGCTGGGTTATCTCTATTATTTCACTTATTTAGGATTTAACATGCATCGTGCCTTTCTTACCAACGTTACCCACCATTTACCTATCAATTTTAATGTTAAACGCAAGAACTTTGTATACCTGCATGTATGCTGCTGCCTTCCAGTGATGTCACACGCTTGACCCAAGCCATCCCCCTTATTCATGCAGTCAGTTGAAAATACAATTTTTGCTGTACAGTCATATTTTCAAAACGTATTCAATGCCAAAGACTACTCCGAAAATTAAAAGTTTGTTCTGTCTAAAACACGCTTTACACTCAAGAGATACGTACTTAATATCATTATCTCACCTCAGTAGAAAACCATCCTGGTATCAGGATCTTTAGTATTTTGTAGAGACGGCTGAAAGAAAAATATAAATTATTAAACATAAAATCTGCCGCAGTTCCTTCAGTACCCTTCTTCATGTTACACTTTATGTGCAACTATACTAACTACTTAAAGTGTACCTTTATTGACAAACAACATAAAACTAAAGCAAAAAGTACATGATTCTATATTACCTGCTACAGTCCTCTAAAGACCTACCTATGCTGTTCAAACAAATATTCCAAATAATAAGGAATTTTCCCTACACTCCCATTTGATGCGAGAGAAAAAAGTAAAGTGAACATTGCTTCTTCTACCAAGAAGGGTTATCCACTCTCTAACATATTAGGAATTTCTGAGGTCATTTGCCTTGAAAAGGTACAGCAGTGACTGTTTTGTATGGAAGCCATCTGGATAAATTAATAAATTACTATAATGAGCACTTTCTTGATATAGGTGCTAATAACATACAATGATAGACAAAAATGATGGGACACTTTTACGTAAATGAAGCAATTGTCAAAGAGACTTGTTCATCTTCCAACATCCCTCCCGCCTAGACCAAAAGATATTCCAAATTTAAAAAAAAAAATCAGCATTGAATGGGGGACTGGGCATTGTCCAAAACATTTTTGCCAAGGATTGTCTGGAACATTGTGCACAGCTATGGAAGCATACCAACAAACAGTAGCATACAGAAACGTCCAAAATTTCCCAAGTAGTAAAATCAAATTCATAACATCTAATGCTAGTGTAAAATATAGGTTTTTTTTTTAGGGGTTCACAGTGGTGATATGACTGCCCCAGTGACAGATGTTTAACAGAGTAAAGGCGCGTTCACACTACAACGATATCGGATCGGATTACGATCCGATTTTTCTTATTCTTAGTAAATATCTTCTCCATCTCTGATCGGAAAGAACCAAAAATTTGTCAATTAGTGTAAATAAATGATTAGTATCGCATGACTAAGAAAATCAAATTTATACTAATTATTTCGTGACGTCACACCGACAGACAGCTTTTATCGGACTACGAGTGTCCGATAAAAGCTGTCTGTCAGTGTGACGTCACGAAATAATTAGATAACATTTCATTTCCGTAGTCCTCTGGTACAAATCATATCTTTACACAAGTTGACAAATTTTGGTTCTTTCCGATCAGAGATGGAGAAGATATTTACAAAAATAAAGAAAATCGGATCATAATCTGATCTGATATCGTTGTAGTGTGAACGCGCCATAACACGTACAAAGCGAGAGATGTCAGAACAGAGAAAGATGTAGAGATTAGAGTTCCACTTATTGATGATTCGACTGGCACACATAAATTAAGCAAAATCAAGATGAGGATGATGAAGGGAAAGAGAAAATGGAAAGATGAGATGACGGAGGCCTACATAGTGCACAAGAAAGAACGACGTTTAACGTTACAGTTTGATGTCCAGAGAGCCAGTGTCAGCGGCGTAGTGAGGTCGATGGATCGACCCAAGCTGAACTGCTAAGGGTCACAGGATAGATTGTGATATTAACCAATCACAGGTCAAATGGTTGACCTACCTAATTGAAGTGAGGCGGTTGCCATCCGTGATCTACCAATCAGGAAAGCATTGTGCAATCTTTCTGAGAACAGGGTCTAAGTTTACTATTTTTAATGTGTGCTATAGTGTCTAATCTGACTGTCTGAGGGGAATAAAGAAAAAGTTAAATCAATCTTGGGTAAACACCGGAAGACTGAACTTTGTACGACCTTTTGCGTACGGTGGGGTAGAATGACCATCTCTATACAACACTAGTTAATTATTGTATTACTGTCCAAGTCAAAATTTCAATCAATTTGAGTGTGTAAACACACACTGTATTGTATATCTGTTGAATATTTTTTTATGTTGTGTTTGTTTCAACCTTTGGCAGTCTGAGCCAAAAGTACGTAACGATCATTTAATAAAGCGATTTTAAAATAGTTTCCTACTCGAGGAGGCATACTGGAGTTATTAAACTTATTATTATTTAGAGTTATTATCTCCTCAATGATTTGATTATATTTACCACTGCCCAAATCTCATCCATTCATTTCATTAAGCCATATGTCTGTTTGATGGATTTCACTGACTTATCTGCAATTGCATTGGCAGAATTCATAACAGTATTATGTACACTAAAACTGTATAATTAGTTTAATTAAAGCCGCAAAGTCCCACCATGGCTCTCAATCTTGTCCTCCAAAGTTGTGAATGCTTCTGTACTCTACTTTGTACATTGTTATCATCCCGTACATGTGTACACCAGTTCAGACAATCCTCAACAAAGATGATGGGACCCTTTTACACAAATGGAACGACTGTCAAAAAGATTTGCTGATCTTCAAAATCCCTTCCCCCTACACCAATGTTGTCCAAACCAAAAGATATCCAAAATTTAAAAATTTAACATTGAATGGGAGCATGTATTATTGCCAAGGATTGTAGATCTGTCAGACTATTTAAACTGACTCCAAATACAAGATTACAAAAATTTCCCCGCATTTGAACACATATTTACTTTGTTATTTAGCTATGTGCAACATGAGTGTTATGGTAAGAAGGCCATGATTTAAAACAAAGAATGCACGGTTGATCCCTAGAGTAGCAGAAAATTAATTTAAGCAACTTTCCACCCATTGCTTATTGATGAGTTAAACAAAACAGGGATCATACATCACAGAAAACAGAAGAACGTAACTGGAAAGTCTAATACTGTAGGAAGCATAACTACATTCATAAGTAATCTTTGGGCTAACATTGCTCTCTCTGTTACTGTGTTCTGTGGCTCTTAACTAATGTACTGATTCCCCATTATACCAAATCATCAACATTATACAAGAGAATCTGTAGGACTGCACAATTTTCAAAAGTTCATAAACTAGAGCACCGACAATGCAGAAGTTTGATCTTTTTCAACAAATTACAAATGAAAATTTGGATGGGTACTACCAAATAACAATGCTTATAGTTAGCATCACTATGAACATCAAATTATGAAAACTGTCAATTTTTATTAATTTTTGTCCATGGTTTGTACTGACTGTGGGTATATATGAATTACTACTAATGTGAACCAGAAAGCCAAAAGGCTTTGTGATTCCTTGCAACATGGTTATATTATAACAAACATGAATTATCTGCATGACAAGTATGAGATCAACTTCAGTTATTGTTCTTGAAACACCACATTAATAAGCCTTTGACCCAAAATGACCTTTTTTTGGTGACCTCAAATGACATCTGACTTCCACCAAAAGCAATAGGGATCACCTACCCAGTATGGCCAACTCACATCAAGTATGACATCAGTCAACATCACCCTTCTGGAGATACCTGTAATGTGTCTGCAAGGTTTTCACAGTTTGACCTTGGGTGACCTCAAATGACCTTTGACATCCACCAAAAACAAAAGGAGTCTTCTACTCAGGATATACAATCCACACATCAAGTATGACATTAGTCAAGGTTAGATTCCTGGGGATATTGTGTTTACACATTTTAACAGTTTAATCTCTGGTGATGTCAAATGACCTTTAACCTTGGCCAAAAACACTTGCGATCTTCTGTTCATTATTACCAACCCACACACCAAGTACTACATCAGTCACGGTTACCCTTCTGGAGATATTGTGTTTACAAGGTTTTTACAGTTTTACCTCTGGTGACCTCAAATGAACTTTAACCTCTACCAAAAACACTGGGCAGCTTCTGTCTATTAATACCAACCCACACACTAAGTATTACATCAATCATGGTTACACTTCTGGAGATATTGTGATTACAAGATTTTGACAGTTTGACATCTGGTGACCTCAAATGACCTTTGCCGATCACCAAAAACAAAAGGAGCCTTCTATTCAGTATATATACAATCCATACATCAATCCACACACCAGTCAAAGTTAGATTCGTGGAGATGTTGTGTTTACACATTTTTACAGTTTGACCTCTGGTGACCTCAGATGACCTTTGACATCCACCAAAATCATGAGGCGAATTCTACTCACTATTTACAATCCACTTACCAAGTATGACATCAGTCACTGTCACAGTTACGCTTTTGGAGATATTGTGTTTACAAGGTTTTTACAGTTTGACTTTTGTGACCTCAAATGACCTTTGACCTTGATCAAAAACACGAGGATTCATCTACTTAATATGACCAATCCACGCACTAAGTATGACATCAGTCACAATTACCCTTCTGGAAATATTGTGTTCACAAGGTTTTTACAGTGTGGCCTCTCGTGACCTTAAGTGACCTTTGAACTTGACCAAATACAACAAGGATCATCTACTTAACATGACCAACCCACACACTAAGTATGACATCAGTCAAAGTTACCGTTCTTGATATAGTGTTTACAAGGTTTTTGCATTTTGACCTCTGGTGACCTCAAATGATCATTGACCTCCACCAAAAACAGTAGGGATCATCTACTTAGTATGACCAACCCACATACCGAGTATTAGATCCCTCAGAATAGCCCTTCTCGAAATATCATGTTTACAAGCAAAGCATTACATGCACACACGACATCGCCATCGCATAGATTCCTTCTGCCTTCGGCAAGGAGTCAAAAAGTGGATGGTCACAAGTTCTCTAAAAGTAATTGGGCCATAATGTCCAACTCAGACATTGGACTGACAGTTTTGATCACCCAACATGCACTACCACCCACGGAACATTGTGTCCAAGTTTCATATAAATCAATGGAAGGAAGTGCGAGAAGCAGATTTCAAACAGAATTTCATAATACGGGCCATTGTGCCCACATGGGGTCTTGGACTAAAAATCCCAGAACACCCTGGAGGGACAATTAACAAAGCATCATTGTGACAAACCATCAACATTGTACAGTACAATAAAACCTGTAGGAGGAGAAGCTTTTTGCAGAATTTCATAAAATGGGCCCAAGGGCACACATGGGACCTTGGACCAAAAATTCCTGAACACCCAAATGGTCCACTGAGCAACAAATATTGTGCCTTAGTTTCAGATGAATCCATGAAAGCATGTCGGAGAAGCGTTTTGAAAAATTGTGGACAGACAGGTAGATTAGATAGATAGACAGACAGAGAGTGATGCCGCATGACTGCAGTGGCTCACAACAGCATGGTGTTATGAGCTATTGCCCAAAGGAGTAATTGGACAAGCATTATGGATTTTCATCCAATCTTACCAACTTTCAACAATCAATACTAAATGCAATCATTACAGTAGCTCAATTGGTATACATGAACCTTTCTAAAAAAGATTATTATTATTAAATAAAAGATTATTTTTAATACACAAAGCAAAGCATTGATAACAAATTCTTTTGAAAACTACATGAAATCAGTCTATGAGGTATTGTCCTGTGCAAAGTAGCTTTGAATCATCAGAAATGACTTTCAGTTTCATGATTTTTAATCACAATACCAACAAATTACTGTAAAATGATTGTTAATGAGACATCCTAATGCCTGTTAACAAAACAAACCATCTTTAGAAAATGAATAATTTAATTTCATCTAACAGGTGATTTAAGTAGCAATACCTGAAGAAGAGAGCATCCACAGCAGCTTTGCTCCTTTTAGTTTGATCCTCCTAGCAAGAAAAATCAAAAGAAATGGCTTCCTACTGTCTTAAATGTAAGCTAAATAATGATCTGTGTTCAAATTATTATGTTTCTCAATGATTGCTTTTTACAGCTACCTACGGTTTACAAAGTACTGTGTAGTACTGCAATACCTTTACTGCCATTTCAAGTCATATATGAATTAAGGTAATCAATGAAAGCTCAAGGTTCACAGTAGAAGTACACAAGTTCATACACTAACTACTGGACACACAGTATGATATCATCAGACCAAATAATTCCTGAGATATCATATTTACAAGGCTTTTGAATTTTGACCTGTGCTGACCTCATATGACTTTTGACCTCCACTAAAAACAATTGTATCATTGTACTGAGTGAACCATATCCAGTACACTATCAGTTTGCATTATTGGGACATCATTTTTACAAACAAGGCATCACAAACACACTTAAAATATAACCATCATGACTAGGCCTACAGTACATTCGACAAGTTATAATTCTAATCAAAGACCAAAAAGTTAGCAATATTAAGTGTTAAAGGAAATTAATGTAATGTAAAACAGGTAATAAGAAATAACAGCATACAACTTACTTTCAACTTTACTTTCAGATCTGCCAAAGTACTGTGAATGGAGACAAAAGAGTAAATTATAGTGACAGATACATTTACTGTATATGACAGTAGTTTTATCAATTGCCAAACTTTAATTCAACATTCAATTACAACCAGGGATGCAGCCAGAGCAAACTTTGTGCCAGGTATTTTAAGATTGCCATCTTAGGGGAGAGGTCTAAGGGAGGGGTGCCCTCCAATTTGGAGAATTTTTGTTGTATGCAGGGGGCTAGATAGTGCTATCTGCTGCAACGTTTTAGGCTATTTCAATGTGGGAGAATTGACATCAGGGTTTCCCCTGGTACTTAATTCCGGAGGCGGCCGCCTCGCAACTTTTTAAGACCGCCTCGTCAAAAATTACCGTAATTACCGCCTCACGTGTTTATATGACAGGGCTGTAAAAAGTCGGGAAGCAGGAGGCTCCTTCCCGGGAAATTGTGCGTCTGGCGGGAAATCCGCTTCTGTACTTCTGGCCGTGTTTAACTTGTTTTGAACATTCGATCACAGAATGGTAGAGATCACACATGTGGTTTCCTAAATAGTTACGTCCGAAAATAACTGGTAAATAAATCCATTCAAATGTGTATCCGATATGCCCCATCCACGTTCAATCTTCAACAAAAATTGAAGTAAATTACTATTCCTGTAATAGAATGCCCTTATTTTTTACTCATGATCAATATTTTTCAAGTTATATATGTGAAAAAAACAACGTTGGCAAATGTTTCCAGAGGATTCTACGTATACCTCCTTTACTACATTCAATGTCAATTAAAAATCATAAGCTTAGGCCTGCCTTAGGCCTGCCTGCATACGCAAATTATCTGCAGAATGACAGCTAGCGGACATATCGCAACCCATAGAAATACAAAAATGAACGTATATTTCTATGTTCAAAACCCTTCACAAAACCAATAGCTTCTTCAAACCTTTAGTCTAAACATTTTAAAGTGACTATGATCAATGAACAAAACAATAAAACTCTGACACCTGCAACTTACAAAATGTCGGTTGTTCCCTGCTATACGGAAATATGAATTGCCAGGGTGGTTAGGATATGATTACTTAAAATTTTTGGAAGGCTGCACACGGTCTTACGTGATTCTTTACACGAAACTTTTAGGGACATTTCAACCTCAAAAATGTATGTAATACAGTTTACTCTACATGACGTGCAACATTTCCTAGAACGTTTTGATTTTGAAGCAATATCAATGATTTTTTCCTGATAGGACTATCGTGTTTTCACCCGTTACAACTTAAAGAGTTGAAATTGAGCATGTATTTCAAATGAATTGTACACGTCTAAAAACGCTAAAATCGCTGGGTTTCCGGGAGCTATGCACCGTGAACCCCTACCGGGATCGTTCATGGACCCCTCAACGGGCATTAGGCAGGCCCATTGACCCCACGCTGGTATGGCAATCATTTCACTATCGAATGACGCCTACGGCGCCATGTAAGTGGCGCAAAATCTGACTATATTGTGACTACCCTCCTGGAGATTTACACTCTTTCTAGCGCTGTTTATATCATGGTCAAAATCCTAGAATCACCCATTCTTCGAGAAAACCTACTAAGTGCGGATTTGAACCCAAAATTCATGGCGGCGTCAAGCAATTCGCCCTCACCGCCTCATACTCTGAAAAACCCAGGGAAAACCCTGGACATGTTCATGTAATTTAATTGCACTCATGCGGTATTTACTCAATTAGATTTAGAGTTAAGTCACAGTTACCTTTTAAAGAAGTTTAACTTTGTGCCGTCAGTCCTTCTTCTCAGCCCACACTTTCACAGCTTTGGTGAAGGCATATTTGTAACATAGGGGTCCATTTATAGATATCCACATCAGATAATTAAAATAGTAGTACTGTGCAACTAATTCTTAAATTATAAAGTAAGGAATCTATTCAATGTCTAATATATATTTAGGGCCACCAATTTCCTGCGATCAGGAAAATCACGGGAAAAAACAACGGAAATTGAACTTTTGAAGGAAGGAAATTCACGGAATCTACCAATTTTGATTACCTTTCTACAGTAATATTTTGGCAGAAAAAATGTAAAATTAATGAAATTTACATGGTTTTAAGTTTCTTGCATAAACTTTACAATCGATATATCAAAGAAACTATCATAACACTTTGTAAGCATAATTCGAAAGTCGACCCCACCAGACCAGTTGCAGCTGGCCAAAACACCTGTTCAAATCAACCAGGCATTCCCATGAGCACTAGCACTGACTACGGTACTGTATGTCTAGCTCGCGAAAAAGAGGAGGTAAGTTAGTAAACAAATATATTTGCAACTGTAGAGCCACAATATACCACAACTCATCGAAGTTCTCTTTTCCTAAAAAATGAAAGATTGAATCTCAATATTGAAAGCAAAAGAATACTGTACATTTATACATTTCTTTAAATAATATCGACTCTGTAAGAAACAAACAGTCAGCTGTTCTTTCAAAGGGATGAAACACATACAAATTTCCGAGGTGGTTAGGCTCTTCGCAATATGCCTAACTACGAAAGGATAAAATCAGCGTAAATTTAAAGAAGGCTTTGCACGATCTTTTGTACATTTTTAATGAAAGTCTTTTGATACATGAATTTAAAGTTTAAAAATACATGTAACATAGTTTAGTTTACATGAAATATGTAACATTTTGTGAAGCACTTAAGTTTTGAAGCAATATCGAATGACTTCTTTTGATCAAATTTTGTTACCCTGTTGAAGTGGTTTTTGGCCTAACAATAAAATGTTCATTAAATGGATATTAATGCACACGCAGGCATTTCTAATGAGAGAACCAAAAGATTGCGGAGCCTTACAACTGCCATTTATGTCTCAAACGGAAATTCACAGAAATTGGAAAAAAAAAAAAGAGAGGAATTTGAGAAGTGAAAAACGGGGGGTGTCTACAATTTTCACTTGGAGTTGACAAGTATTTACAATTACAATAAAAAAACAAGCAAACAAACAGAAAAATGGCACAAGACAACAAAAGGCTATTGCCCAAAATATCAAATATATTTTACGATTAGTACAGTACATTTACAGTAGCTCTTGATCATTCTTAATCAAGTTCTACACACGGTATACCATTTAAAGCACACTTACTGTGTGTACTTGTTCCACGAAAATATTGATATTTTGAAGTCGGTATATCAATATTTTTATTTTGGAATACCAACCCACCTTATCTACAATTGGACTATTCTATTTGTAAAACTTTCTCATGTCAACTTGTGGTTTTTTTATTGCAACATCTCCAAATCAATTTTATCAAATTACCGACATTCTGTTGCACATCTGCAGGTTCACTTTGCCTACAAATATTCAATGCTAAAAAGTGTAACTTACATATGCAGTTAACCTTTTTATTTGAAAAGTATCATACAATTCCATTATTCCATTTGTAATGCGTTCTCACCCATGGTTAAAGTTTAATGGTTAAAATGCAATCCATACAGTGAAAAGCAAAGAAAAATAACTTAAGTACATGCCATACTAAAACCACACTACACTTAAACCTGAGCGCCTCACTATGTACTACTGTGTTTAACGTTAATCTTTAAGAAATCCTCCCATCCTCCTCCTGGCCTAACGTGAATACAAAAAAAACCCAATCCAGTTTACATCATTCATCCGTGAACCACTGATGTATCCTACAAACCTTTAATACTCCATTCATTGCCCTGTTCCTGAAATTGCCAAGCCAACCTATCATTCTGGGGGAGCCTGATCCCTACATTCGAGTCAGTCCATTCCACCACAAGAAAACAAGTCCTTCTGCCATGGTGGAAAAATTTGTTTTCTCTGGCAGAATGACCACATTTTCTACGGCAGATGACAGGCAGAAAGTAGGTATGGTGAAATGATGTGCACCCTGTGTCATTCTAGGCATACTTGCTACTTAATTACAACACTAGCTACAAGTACAACTAGTCCTATAGCCATAACATTTGGCTGATGAAACGGTACTCATAAGTACTATGTTACAAAGCATGCTGAGCAGTAAGCAGACTCTGTAGAAACATGAGTAAGAAAAATTGCTGCGCAATAAAATGCTAAAGTGAAATGGCTTTACCTCTGCTAAAGAAAGTTTTACCACAGCATCTTTAATAATGATTATTTTTACATGTCACCATCATCAAATGGCAGGAAAATATCCACTTTAACACTTTCAAACCATTAAGACCTGATACATTCTGTAACAACCCTGAAAAAGTGTGCATTTGTTTTCTTTTTAACACAATAGTTGAGGAATCCAGATACAAGTGACAAACAATATGCAACCATTAACTTGAAGAAATTAAGTGCCAAACACATGGGGGGGGGGGGGAGGGGTGAGGGATGGAAGATATTAGGACGTTTTAAGTAGAACATTTAGAAGTCCTGGTAAATTCTTTACGCATCCCCTGTGGCTATGAGCCAGTATGATTGAGCTTGGTCTCAAATGCATTGAGTTGGAGTTATGAAATTGTATTGGTTTGTCATAATACTGTTATATATGGTGAACTTTTTTCCACTCTTTTTTCAAGTTGAATGGGCAAAGTTTTAGTGTAAAATATGCCATCCTGTTCCTGATGACCCAATATGTGCTTAGCAATATATCAGGCAACATAAAGCACATTTTCAAACAGCTTCCGGCAAAATTTACTTGAAAATCTT
Organism: Stichopus chloronotus; assembly: GCA_021234535.1. NCBI lineage: Eukaryota > Metazoa > Echinodermata > Holothuroidea > Aspidochirotida > Stichopodidae > Stichopus > Stichopus chloronotus. Next base: position 3,883,598 of record CM037838.1, on the reverse strand, counting down.
AGTTTAGTCTGTTCCTGTACAGTAAGTGTAGGGCACATTGCACAACAGAGACACGTGTTGGCTAGGCTCTATCTCAGTATTACCTATATATGTTACGCTACAGCAAAAGTTCCAAGTCACTCTGAACGAAAATATCTCGTAGAAGGAAACCTTTAAATTACAGTTTGCAAAAATATTGAGGATTGCTAGTTTGGGGTCTTTTGCACATGCCATGCAAATGTTTTTGGCAGTTTTGACCGATTGAGATATTTTTTTTATACTTTTGAAATTCGATCTTGTTTTCCTGAACATTGTGATAGTTACTAGAGTACAAAGTGTACACAGACAACAAAACAGCGTGTGAGAGCCAACGATGGTTTTTGTGACTGAAATCTCTTACTTTAGGGAGTCTAAAGTCTTACTGACACTCGTAGTTTGCATCAACAGAAAGTTGTCTTTGGAATAAACGTTGGGTAGGCATTCGTTCCGACCAGGGAGCTGCTGTTTGACAATAACAACTCCCTGTTCCGGCCATACTGCTTTGCATACGTATGCACTGTATGTGTACGTGTGTCGGCCAGTTACATGGGCAGTGCGTACTTGCGGCCAAGGACATATAGCGCCGTGAGGCGCAAGACTGGTTATTCACACAAAAGTGTTCAAAACTGCGTGTACAGTAGTATGCAATGGAGCAGAGCGTCCGCCCTTTTAGTAAGCAGATTTGATGTACAGTAAGGTATGGTATGGCTTATGGAATCTGAAAATGATAAGTTAGGTCTTTGGCGATTCTTCCCCAATGCCATAACATGGAAATCGATAGCAACCCAATCATACTTAAATACACACAGGTCATCACATCAGCGGCGATGCTTAGTTTGCTTACTAAAATGGCGGGTGCTTCGCCCCATAGATGTACTACGGCTTTATAAGCAGAGTAAGTAACCGGTCATGTGCTTTACGGCGTTACACTGTCTTTGCTTGCGACGAATCTATCATTCTATGCAACATTAACAAAACAGATTAGACAGGGAGATGGTACAGGGAGATGGGCTCAAAACTGTGGGTGAAAACGTTATTTAGCTACTTTTTTCCCCCGCTTTTAAGACTGAGGTTTCTTTTTGGCGGGAATTACAGGGAAAATGTTATTCCATGTTTCATCAACACGCATGTTTCCCAATTTGTAGTAACGAAATGGAAACATGCATGCAATTCACTCCTCTTTTTCATATTATCATGTATGGTGGCAAGTACAGCCACATCGGTTTTTCAAATGTTTTTCTAGGTAGTGTACGGTATTTTGGAATACTCCTCGGTCTCACACTTTGCTTTTGTTTTTATGTCTTACGAACCTTGCTACTTATTTTGATGTTCCATTGTCACCAAATCTTTTTCTTTTTACTAAAATGCTAATTTGTGTTTGATGTACCCTGCAAGGTGCGCATCTTTTGCGAACACAACTTTAAGAATGTGTCTTGGAATTTTCCATGACCCCCAATGACGGACTATTCCAATTATGTACAGTTCAGTTACGTACTCTCTGATCGACTAACTTGAGAAGCGAAGGGGGGTATCAATTGGTTTCTTCACACTGCTTTACTTTTTACGATGTACGTATTATCCATTTTTCGGGGTACATCTGGTATGTTTGGTATACTTGTTAGGTGTTAATTTTGATACTGGAGGTGTAGGTGTCAATGACATGCCAACGTACACCAGGTACATGGACACTGTTTATTTACAAGGTTTCACACTTTGACCCTTGTTGACCTCAAGTGACCGTTGACCTCCATTAAAAAAAATAGACTTCTTGTACTCTATAAGATACACCTACATACTTCATATGACATCTGTCCAAGCTTCCCTTCTTGAGATATTGTGTTTACAAGGTTTTCACAACTTGACCCCAGTTGACCTCAAACAACCTTTGTCCTTCACCAGAATCAATAAGGATGTTGTACTTAATGTGGAACACCAACGCACTAAATATGACATTTGTCCAAGATTCCCTTCTTAAAATTTTGTGTTTACAAGGTTTTCACATTTCGACCCCTGTTGACCCCAAATGACCTTTGACCTACACCAAAAACAATAGAGTTTTCCTAATCAATGTGGTACACCTACATACCAAGTATGAGATTTGTCTGAGCTTTGCTTCTTGAGACATCGTGTTTACAAGGTTTTCATATTTTGACCCCTGTTGAACCCAAATTGACCTCCACCAAAACAACAGGGTTCTTCTACTCAATGTGGTACACCTACATATTAAATATGAGATCCGTCCAAGCTTCGTTCTTGAAATATCATGTTTACAAGTTTTTCACATTTTGACCCTATTGACCTCAAATGACCTTTGACCTCCACCAAAAACGATAGGGTTCTTCTACTCAATGTGGTACACCTACATACCAAATATGGCATCTGTCCAAGCTTCCCTTCTTGAGATATCGTGTTTACAAGGTAGGGCGTCACAGACATACATACATACACACACACATATGCATGATTACAAAGGTTACGATTATCATCGAAACCAAAAATGGCCGGTACTACAAGTGGTACGCCATAATGATATTTTGAAAACGTTTAAAACGGTCTTGGTTCTTCAGCGTGTGCAATGCGTATGTTGCTCACAAATTCCAACATGATGCATGCATCTTGGTGTCTGGTAGGGAGCTGGTACTCACAAGTGATGCCACGTGCATCAAGTTGTGTACAAGAAAGCTGCGTACTTTACCTGGCATATCCCGCACAAGTTAGCATTTTAGTAAAAACTAAAAAGAAAGAAGTTCGCGACAATGAAAGATTAAAATTAAGTAACAATGGCACAAGACATAAAAACAAAAACAAAGCAAGAGAATAAGGAACATTCCATAATACAGGTCTACTGTATCTTGATAAACAGTTGCAAGACCAATATGGCTAATGATACATGTACTTTCCATCACATAAGGTAAATGAGAACAACAAAAAGACGAGTGGATTACCCCTACTTTTTCATCTCGTTACGACAAATTGGAAATGTGCTTGTTGGTAGAAAAATAAAGTTACACTTTTCCTATAATTCCCACCACAAAGAAACATAATTGATTTAAACACATGAAAAAAATGAGCTACTGTACAGTAAGAAACGCTTTTGCCTACAGTTTTTGAGTCCATTCGCATTTTGATTCTGCGCTGTGGTCTGTTTCCAATCCAAGCCGCACATCTGTCATGTTAACGTTACAAAGTTCCGTTGCAAGTACATACTGTACAGGCTCTTTGCCTACACATGGAAGTATGCACACGACTGATCAAGGATCTGCTACTCTAAATAACAGCACCCTCGATTGATTGGCATAGCATTCTGACATTCTCACTTTTGAATGATCGTTGAAGTAAAAAACATTGGGTGAGAACCTTTTCAGAAACTGTAAAAAGGGATTCTCGTATTATTTGGTCCTATGCAGGATTTTCATAGGGTGGAAAAAATAGTTCTGTTTTCTTTTTTTCGTCTTTCTACGATCTTGCCTTTTCGCTGTCTCGCAGATTTCCCACGAGACGCCAAATTTACCAGGAAGGAGCCTCCAAGCTTCCTGACTTTTTCCAACCATGGTACTCTCTCAGTAATCACAATACACCCTTTCCATGCACTATTTACAAAGTATTTACAACCTTCTTCCAGTTCTCATTTACTCAATTCCGCATTTTGCAGGATAAATTATTGTTCATATATATCACATGGTACTACGAAACAAGTATGAACAGTCATATTTTCGTACATACAACAGCACACAACTTACAGAAATTTTGTACATAAAAGCCAGTATGTACCATGCACACATATTAGCCATTACGTGAGAAAATAATTCAGTAACTGCCTGAACTCTGAAGTACAATCTCTAGCATACATTCCCTATCATGTTTCAACAAGTCCACCATACTATAGGTACCAGGGTTTGGCTTGAAGACCTGATAATTAGGCTAATTGATTGTTGAACGAGGCCCATGCCCGGTCTCTTTCTTGGTGATTTTGCAATATAGGACTAGGGCCAGATAAGAGTCAACGTCACAACGTTCAAACTGTAACACTGGCTGTTGTTTTGACTAACGTTAGTGTAGGCCTAGCAAGTTAGGATTCTACAGATTCTAACATAGCCAGTGCAATAACAGTTGCTCTGCAGTACCACAGCCTAATGTTAAGACTAGCCACCCTACTACTTCCATGTACCAGAGTTGGAACCGACTGCGGTGGGCTATCAATTTTTTGACAATATGGCCATAACTTGAAACATGAAGGTTACACATGATGGAACGGATACAGTAAGAAGGCAGGCCAACATCGTTCAGATATAGGACACCTACAAAAGCAGGGTTATTGATTTTTTTTTAAAAAAAATCATGATTCAACTCAGTGATTTAAATCAAATAATTTGATTTAAATCAAATACAATCGATTTAAATCATGATATTTTTAATAAAAATCATGATTTAAATCATGATTTTAAACAGTCAAACAAGTACAACCCTGTGCAAAAGTACCTTTTTCCTCTGATTCTGATGTCAACTCCAGTAGTAAGGCAAATTTTGAAGATATGTGATGTCGTTGCCATGCAACGTACCACTTTACGTGGTGTATACAGGCCATAACATTTCAGGAAAAGTAGGTTACTAGTAAACATTTGTATTGAGATTGGGAATTGGAATGTTGGTCCTAGCTAGGTCCTAAAGCTTTGGTTTGACAGATACACGTTGTATATGCTATAGGGTTGCTTGTATGCTAAGCATAACATACATGCTAACTTCCCTTTGATCACGCACGCTGAATTGTTGACAAATTGTTGAGATGTGGCTCCTTTGATTTGTTACATGACGTCATTTTTGGTGGCTGTAAATGAGATCGCATAGAAAGTTGGTAGGCTATTGTATACCTGTTGTTATGCCATATACGCCCAATTATTATATCAGCCTATACTAGGATTATTTTTTTAATACACACACAATAGCCTGCTACAGAGAAAGAGTTGAAACCAACATAACTTCATCCAGTAGGCCTAAGTCACATGGATGTGTAAATCTACATGCATCTAAATTTCCAGTTGGGTTGTAAATTCCACTTCAGTAAATAGCTTCAAAGGTAACATTGATAAGTTTTATTGTGACTGTGGCAGAATCTAATTATGCTGGGATATATTGGATATCAGTTTGGTTAGGGTTTTTTGGCGGGGGGTCTGGATTACAGGGAATCTTATGGGGCTTTTGCCTTCCTTTGCCCTTAAACTTGTTATGTTATGCTAACGTTAAGCCTAGGAATTACTACGTGCTGGAAATTCCAACTCCCTGTAAGTTTACTAACATTGTTTGAGCGCGTCTCAAGTTCCATTTGAATGTAATTTGAGCTAATCTGGTAGGAATTGTACCTCAAAATCTGTTATTTTATAAATCCAACATTTACTTGAATGAACGATACGATGTAAACCTGCCAAAGTCCGCACACCTGACTAACATTAGCATGAAAATCATTACATGATGATTGTCCTTTTAAACAAATCCTATGCGTAAACCTACAGCAATAACCTGTGAACAAGCTAGCAACATAAACAGTCATGAACTGTTCCAATGAGTGATCAAAATGATGATTTAAAAATTTGTATCATTTGGCAGCAACTGCAAATAGGGTGCTTTAGGCCTAGCCTAACTCTCCTGTGGAAATGCAGCACCGCAAAGTTGACTAATCAGACATGGATGATTAAACAAACAGTGTCTTAGCTTACTTTAAGTCATTTCAAGGTATGGTAGTTGGTAGTCAAAATGTCAAACTGCATAGGGGCCTAGTCCATTACATTTCCGGGCTTATTTTTCAGGGTTTGGTGTATGGACAATACGTTGCCAACGGCAGATTTGAGCTGACAGATGAGAAGCGTGGGAACTGGGAAATACGTGAAACTGAACTTTACACATAAGTCACCCTCACAGAAAGTTAAGCCTAGGCCTTAACCCGTTTACTTCAAGTTGGTACTGTAGGCTACATTCGGCCTAGCCTAGTATTAGTAATTGAACGTCATGCATTACCTTTTCCTCTTCTGTGTCTGGAAGCTCAATGGGATTAGTCTGGATACATAGAAAAGCGCAAAGCCTGAACATATTGTGATTGCAGATGTTTTGCTGTAGAGTATTTTACTGATTGCAGGAGCCATAATTGACTCGTCCACTCTAACTTACATAGGTTGGTAACTTGGCTGAGCTAATCGAGACAAGGTTATGACAATGACAACTTTTAGCTTGAACCTAAGGAACTAGCTTACAAGTTACATTGACCTAGCTTAGCGCGCCTAGACGTGCAGATCTCATGCATACGGCTGGGCACCAAACTGAAGCTAGCTATCAACAGGATTCATCTCGGAATACAGGCGCTAATGCACTTTCCTCATGTTCAACACTGAGACTGCAGACGAAGTGAAGAGACTTGAGAAAATATTTTTTTACAGGATTTATCTCAAAAGTAATGAAAAGCTCACGAGGTAATCATCTCGCGGTAATGAATTATCTCGAAATAAGAGAGAGAGGTGGAGAGAGAGAGAGAGGTGGGTAGAGAGAGAGAGCGTGGGCGTCTCAATGCAAGCTTCAGTAGCCTGAAAAAGAGCATTATATTGTGGTTATCACTACCTATACTTTGTGTTGTTGTAATTGGACCGTTTCAAATGCAAAATCTGGGTGTATAATGACAAATACAGAACAAAATGAATAAAATTTGATGGAAGGATTCCAATAAAAAGTTAAATGGAAGACCAAAAATGTAGTGAACGTACTACCGTACATGGAAACAGTTTATTATACCTTACGATCTCCATTAAATTAAATCAACGGAAAATTTTGTGCCAACTATTCTTGGGTACCCTGATAAAGATTATAGTGTTAGGAACACATAAATATACAGAATAAATCCAAAACATTAAACTGAAAAACATTGAACGTCCCACCCCGCCCTTATGGAATGAAAAGATGAAAAGTGTAGTACTAACTTGGAAAGCTTATCCATCAAGGGAAACTTTGTGCCTACTACCCTTTGGTACAGTGAGGGAGAGTAGACTGTTAGAAACACATATCAAGAATTAATCCTGACCATTAAATAAAATACCCAGCAAGCAGAGTTTTAACCCCCCCCCCCCTTTACGAAATGAAGGAGCGAAAAGTATACGTACTACGTATGGGGAAGAAGTTTATCACTTCCTACTTTCTCCATCAGATTAAATCAAATGAAACTATTTAATTAAAAGGGCAACGCTGGCAGCAAAGTTTTGAATGTCCATCTCACGAAATAAAAAAGAAAAATGTTAAAGGTGTATGTTCCACTGTATATTGGAGAAGTTTATTACATCCTATATTCTCCATCAAATTGAGGTAATGGAAAATGTTGTGCCAATTATTCTTAGGCACCACAGGGAGGATTAAATTGTCAGAAACACATTGATATCAAGAATTAATCCAAATCATTAAATACCCAGCAGACAATATCAGTCTAAAGCGCCCCCTCAAGGGTGAAAAAATGCGAAAAGTATAGGTACTACCGTATATGTAAACAGTTCATCACACCTCAATTTCTCAGTCAAATTAAGCTAACGGAAAATTTTGTGCCAATTATTCTTTGGTAGGATGAGAAAGATTAGACTGTCAGAAACACATTTATATTTAGAATTAAACCAAAGCATCAAATTAAATACCCAGCAGGCAAACTTTTCTAAAACGCCGAATCACGAAATTTTCATAAGTGGACGTACTACCGTATATGGGAGCAGTTCATTACACCCTACTTTCTCAATCCAATACAACCAACGGAAAATTTTGTGCAAACTATTCTTGGATACCTTCAGGAAGATAAGACTATCAGGAATACATTAATATCGAGAATTGATGGAAGCCATCAAATTAAATACCCAGCAGGCAGTGTTTTCTAAAACACTATGAAACAATTTATCACACCTACATTATCCATTAAATTAAAACAAGGGGAAATTTTGTGCCAACTATTCTTTGGTACAGTGAGAAAGACCAGACAGTCAGTACTACATTGATACCAAGAATTTATTCAAACCGTCAAATTCAATACCCCAGCAGGCAATGTTTTTTTAAACGCCCCATCACGAAATAAAAAAATTGTCATAAGGATACGTACAACCGTATACGGGAGCAGTTCATTACACTCTACTTTCTCAATCAAATAAAACCAACGGAAAATTTTGTGCCAACTATTCGTGGGTGCCTATAGGAAGATTAGACTGTCAGAAACACATTAATATCAAGAATTATTCCAAACCGACAAATCAAATACCAAGCAGTCAAAGTTTTCTTAAACGCCCCCTCACGAAATGAAAAAATGTCATAAGGATACGTACTACAGTATATGGGAGCAGTTCATCACACTCTACTTTCTCAATCCAATAAAACCAACGGAAAATTTTGTGCCAACTATTCGTGGGTACCTAGAGAAAGATTAGAGTGTCAGAAACACATTGATATCAAGAATTATTCCAAACCTTTCAATTAAATACCCAGCAGGCAAAGTTTACTTAAACTCCCCCTCACGAAATGAAAAATTGTCATAAGGATACGTACTACCGTATATGGGAGCAGTTCATCACACTCTACTTTCTCAATCCAATAAAACCAACGGAAAATTTTGTGTCAACTATTCTTGGGTACCTAGAGGAAGGTGAGACAATCACAAATACGTTGATATAAAAAAGTAATCCAAACCGTCAAGTTGAATACTCAGCAGGCAATGTTTTCCAAAACTCCCCTTCACGAAATTACACATTGCCAGAAGTACGTACTATACCGTATATAGGAGCAGTTCATCACACCTTACTTTCTCAATCCGATAAAACCAACGGAAAATTTTGTGCAAACTATTTCTGGACACCTTCAGGAAGATTAGACTATCAGGAATACATTAATATCGAGAATTAATGCAAACCATCAAATTAAATACCCAGCAGGCAGTGTTTTCTACCCCCCCCCCCCATAAAATGAAGAAATTCTGAAAAGTATATATACTACTTTATAGCTATGAAACAATTTATCACACCTACATTATCCATTAAGTTAAAACAAGGGGAAATTTTGTGCCAACTATTCTTTGGTACAGGGAGAAAGACCAGAATGTCAGAAACACATTGATATCAAGAATTAATCCAAAGGATCAAATTAAATACCCAGCAGGCAATGTTTTCTAAAACGCCCCCTCACGAAATGAAGAAATGCGGAAAAGTATACGTACTACTGTATAGCTATATTGAACAATTTATCACACCCTACATTATCCATTCAATTAAAACAGGGGGAAATTTTTGTGTAAACTATTCTTTGGTACAGTGAGAAAGACTAGACAGTCAGTAATACATTGATATTAAGAATTAATCCAAACCATCAAATTCAATACCCAGCAGGCAATGTTTTCTAAACCCCGTCCCCTCACAAAATGAAGAAATGCTGAAAAGTATACGTATAGTAATGTATAGCTAGGTAAACAATTTATCACACCCTACATTATCCATTGAATTAAATCAAGGGAAAATTTTGTGCCAACTACTCTTTGGTACAGGGAGAAAGACCAGACTGTCAGAAACACATTGATATAAAAAAATAATCCAAACCGGCAAATTAAATACCCAGCAGGCAATGTTTTCTACAACGCCCCCTCTTGAAATGAAGAAATGCGGAAAGGTATAGATACTACTCTATAGCTATGGAACAATTTATCACACCGTACATTAGCCATTCAATATAAACAAAGAGAAAGTTTGCCCAAACGATTCTTTAGTACAATGAGAAAGACTAGACAGTCAGTAATACATTGATATCATGAATTAATCGAAACCATCAAATTAAATATCCAGCAGGCAAAATTTTGTAAAACGCCCCTTAAAGGAAAATAAAATGAAAATTGCGATGATTTCAACATCCATTGAACCTCTCATGGAAGGTGAGTCCTAATCAATGAACACCTAAAAGAAAAGAAAAACGTCTTCCTTAATATTTTGCCTTTGCGGTACAGCGTTTCACCTTTGATCGATGTTATAAGAAGTCTTCAAAACAAAGATGATAAGTTCCCACAGTATGTAAAATAAGTAAGTAAAATAAGGATCTATGGAGGAGCTAGTTGGTACTAGTATCCCTTAACAAAAACATTGGATACATCGTTTTCAAAAATGATCAAAATATATTTGAAGCATTTATTCTGGAAAGGCGCCTACGGAAATGTGTCTAAGAGGTATTAAACGTTACCATTTACGTATATTTTAAAAATCAATGTGTTCTGACGTCAAAATCGTTCTCCCGATACTCAAGAATAGTTGGTACAATTGTTTCGGTTAAATTCGATGAAGAATGTAGAATGTCATAAGTTGTATGACATTGTACAACTCCTACATCTCCTGTACACGGTAGTACATACATATAAATCACTTATGTTTTTGTCATTTCGTGATGGGAGCCTTAGGGAACCTTTGCCTGCTAGGTATTTAACTTAACGTTTGGATCAAGTTTAGCATTCAATGTGTTTCTGGTAGTCTAACCTTCCTCGTTACACTCAATAATAGTTCGCACAAAATTTCTTGGGTGGTTTGATTCTGAGAAGTAAGATGTCATAAACTGCTGCTTCTTTCAAATCAATGTGATTTTGACAGTCTAATCTTAGTAAGGGTACCCAATAATATTTGCAACAGCATTTAATTTGATGGAAAACCTACTTCCATATACGGTAGTATTGAGGTACTATAGACATATCGCAATTTTTCATCTGATGAGTAGGGTACTTTAGAAAACTTTGCCTGCTGATTTGATTTGATGATTTGGATTAATTTTTGAAATCAATGTGCTTTGGTTAGGCTTCTCATCCTCATGATAACCTCAAATAAGTTGGCTCAAAAATGTGACGTTGGCCAAATTTGATGGAGAAAGTATTGAGTAATTATAAATGATCCACACACAGTACGTACACTTGTTGTTATTTTTCATTTCGTAAGAGGGGCACTGCGGAAATCATTGCAAGATGGGTATTTAAGTTGATTGTTAAGAATAACTTTTGAAATCAATGCTTCTGGTAGTCAAATCTTGGTCGTGATACCAAATAATAGTTACCCTATTTTTTTCCCAAGTTTAATTCGATGGAGAACGTAGGATGCAATAAGCTGCTCCATGGTAGTACGTACACTTATTTGTTTCTCAATTGAGAGAGTATAGGGGTGGACGGCTTAAAAGTGGTGGTTTTTAATTTGGTGGGGTCCATTAAGCTTTAATGGCAATGTGTTTGTGACCGTTTAATCTTCCTCAAGATACCCAAAAATGGTTGGCGCAAAATTTTCCCTAAATTCATTTTGATGGAGAAATTAGGGAGCATTAAACTAACCCAATATACACCACCGCATAGTATGTATACTCTTACCAATTTTTTCATTTCGAAGGGGGAGGGGGGTGGGGAGATTGTTTCTCCTTCCCTCCTTAATATTTAATTTGATGGTGTGGATTAAGCTCTTATATCAATTTTTTCTGACTGTGTAATCTTCCTCAAGCTATCCAAGAACAGTTGGCACAAAATTTGAAAAAATGAAAAATGGGGGTAGGCGGTTGAACACTATCTAACGCAACGAGCGACGCAGAACCCGAAGGGAATTTTTAAGGGGAAACGCCCGGGTATAACATGAACTTGTTGCATGTACCCTTGGTGAAACATTTCCAGCATTTTGAAATGACATACTTGTAAGTAGTAGAAATGACCTACTTTTAAACAGTGATATGACAGAGTAGTGGTTCTTATGACCAACTAGACCGGTTTCTGCTCTCATACTCAAATGTGGAGGAGCGTCATCAGTAGTAAGCCTTTTAATATTTTATATTTTAGGCATAAGTGTCGTAAAATTTTATTTTAGGAATGCGTGTTCTTTAGTGCACGTAAACGAGTATAAGCTCAGAGTGCAGCTATGAGCGCATTCAGTAGATCTTCGTGCGAGTCCTGACTGTCGAACGATTCTTCATTACTTTGAAACCTTGATTTGACAAGTAAATCTTTTAGATTTGGGGCCCTTTTATAGGCAAGAATCGGTTCGTTCGGAAACAGCTTGGATAAAATCGGGTCATCCCCTGTCATCCCCAAACTAATGATGGTGCTATGCTCAGTGATGTCGCCATGGCAGGGATGGGATGCAGGGTTGGGAGCATGTATGTATGCATGTAAAACACCCAGGAAGGGCCGTTTTCTACTATCTGAGTGGTTTGTAGAGTCAAAAGTTTCTTTGAGTACCCATCTCGGCATTTTTCACAGACTAATTGTTTTCTCATTAATTGAGAAATTGTAGACATGAGATCTATATTTCAAAGCTGGGTTTATGCAGCTGAAAAGACTTGGGAAGGGCCGTTTCCGGCCATCTGCCGGGGGGGGGGGGGGGTTTGTAAAACTCAAAATATCCTTGTACGCTCCGCGCCAACCGATGTGGCGCTCCGCTTAGTCTTCACGAGTTCGCACCCCCCCCCCCCCTTGGTATATTCATGGCGCTACGCCCCTGCATCCTTCACAATGATCCACACTCATTATGACATGAGTTTAGACCTTGATGATGTGGTGGAAATATTCTCGAAGATCCATCCTAGAAAACTAGAACTAGCCAGTGTTCTCACTCCTGGTCCATAAAATCAAAGCATTCGCATTGATATTTGAGATTCTGCAATACTACTAGTTGTGCTCTGTGGACTATATTTAATGCAGGCTGTAACTTTGTACTTTAAGCTATGTTTTTTTAAAACTGTATTTCCGAAATTTAACCAAGTGGCATGATCATATTCTTATTGTTTATTACCCGGTGCTTAACATTGTTTCAATGGTACAAATTTGCTTTGAAAAGGTTTATTTCAAAATCAGTATAATCTGAAGCCAGACAGTCTGACAGTACCTGTAGGTTATTTCTACTACCAGATAACATGTATGATTTGTATCTAAAAAAAAAGAAGGGTGTGCTGTGTGGAATTCCTGGGGATAAAGGACTTCTGTTGTGTTCGAAACGGTCCTCTAAAATGCTCCAGATTGCGGGAGATCTGCAGATTTCAAATTTTTCTAGTGAAGCATGCCCCGGACCCCTAGCAACTGCATGCTTACGGCACGCGCCAGCCGTTTCCGTATTTGGGAAAAGGTCCACATCTTGGAAAAAAGACCCACACCTCCACATGGGCTGGCTACGGGCTGGATTGGATCAATTCTTGGCTACTAGGTAGATCTCAGAGAGTTGTTGTCAAAGGTAATTTCTCTTCTTGGAGAGATGCCACAAGTGGAGTTCCTCAGGGTTCCGTTCTTGGCCCAATTCTCTTCTTGATTTTCATTAATGATATAGATAGCTCTCTCACTTCTAGTATTAGTAAGTTTGCTGATGACACCAAGCTGTATCGGATAGTAAACAGACCCGTATCCGGGGGGGGGGAGGGGTTCAGGGGTTAGGACGAACCCCCTCACAAGATCCGATCTGGAGTTACGCTCAGCCTATTATAGTAGGCCGGCCTATATGTTAGCAACATATACAATGAGTTTTAATCTGTTGGTCATAATTGTCGGGTAACATGTTCCACTTGTGGTAAAATCGAACCCCCCACTGAAAACGCTGCATACGGGCCTGGTAAATGACGACAAGGATGCTTCATTGCTGCAAGGGGACTGATTGGATAGATTGTTCACATGGTCCAAAACTTGGCAAATGTCTTTTAATGCTGAAAAATGCAAGGTTCTTCCCTTAAATTGGTACTAATAATTTGAATTATGATTATAACATGGCTGGTAGTATTTTGAGTAATGGGACTTCAGAAAAAGGTGTTATCATTACAAGTGATCGGAAGCCTTCTAAACAGTGCACATGTGCTGCTGCCAGGGCAATAACAGGGTGCTCGGATTGATCAAGAGGAATTTTGGTAATTTTAGTAAAGATATTGTGTTGAATCTGTATAAGCAGTTGGTTAGGCTGCATCTTGACTATGCTGTGCAGGCACTCAGTCCCTATTATGAAAAGGACAAGTTTCTTTTAGAGCAGGTTCAGAGGAGGGCCACTCGGCTTATTCCCGATGTGCATCATCTCCCTTATCATGATAGGCTTAAATGTCTGGGACTGTAATTACTACTCTTGAGTTAAGAAGGATCGGGGGGGGGGGGGGTGTTGCAGGTTTTCAAATTCCTAGCTGGTAGGGATTCTCTGCCTAATTGTGATTAATTAGAGGTTTGTCCTAATTCCCGTGTTCGTTTCATTGTAAGAAGCTGGTGAAATGCTTCTCTAGGCTTGATGTGAGAAAGTTTAGCTTCTCACAAAGAGTTAATGGTCAATGATAGAGTGGAATAGTCTGCCTGATTGAGTTGTAAATTCCACTTCAGTAACCAGCTTCAAAGGTAACATTGATAAATTTTATTGTGACATGTGGCAGAATCTAATTACGCTGGGATTTTTTCAATTCAAGCTCCGATCCCCTTTCTTAAAAATAGGAGTAGGCCTAACATTAGCAATCCGCCAGTCATCTGGAACGTAGCACAAGTCTAGACATTTCTGAAAAATAATACACCGAGGAACTGAAAAAATCTCAGAGCATTCATGCAGTATGGCAGGATGGATCCCATCAGGCCCAGGGGACTTGCTAGCTTTCAAACTCAGTCCTAAGTTTATTGAAAAGCAGTTCCTCAGAAAAAACAAAATCTTCCACGCAAACAGAGGTGATTGAATCCCCACTGAAAAACCTGTTTCAGAAGACTCCTTGATAAAGACAGAAACAAAATAATCATTCAACAAATTAGCCATATCCTGATGATCACTAACTTAAGTACCCCCATTACCATGGAAAGGCCCAACACGCTCTTTAACTTTCTGTTTAGACCTAACATAAGCATGAAAAGATTTGGGATTTAACTTGACCTCATTTGCCAGCTTCCTCTCAAAATTTGCTCTCGTCACTTTAACCAAATCCTTCACTGGAATTTCCTGATCTGAAAATCTGAAGAGCTGCTACTAACCCTGAAGCGACGCCAACATTTACGCTTTTTAAAGCGTAAATGTTGGTGTCCATGTGTACTATGCAGTCAGCCTACGTACGTCATAGGTCGCCTCACTGCTGCACTCACTACGACGAAATGCGCGAGAAAGTACTGTACTGTACATAAATCCGAGACCCGGCCTAACAGTGTTTGTAGCTCGCAGTAGTAGAGAAATGTATGTTCGTAATCAAGTCTAAGCAATACCTCAGAAAGCGATGGTGTGTAGGATATTTTAAATCCGTTACTTTCGTAGGGGGAGAAGCAACACGTAATAGGTTTTCAAATAGTAAGAAACGAAATGAATTCAATACGTACAGTACCATATAACTTAAGTTTTTTCAGTGTACGGTAATGGTACAGGTCACATGAGGAAGCCTGAGCTAGAACATAAATGGGAATTTTATGTGCGGCCGGAGCAAACAGAGTCGGCTCTGCGGCCAGGCCGTTGAAGCCAACTACTGATGAATTTACGTAGGCTACACTACGCTCATGCCTTTTACGTGGTTACAATGAGAAACAGTACATGCAGCAACTGTAACTGTGAGTTTCACGTACAGTGGCACGGCAAATACAATACAATCTACAGGGGATCCAGAATGTACGGAGTTTGGACTTTTTTGAGATTCGGTTTTAACATTTTCGTACAAGATTTGTACGTTTGTGCGGTTAAATTGCGAACGTGTTACCAAACTTGCGTTGCACGACTGCAGTTTTCAGCTGTCAAATTGCGCGGCTAGACACTTCGATCGAGACTCATAGTTTTGCGCGGGGCATCCCCTGCGCAGGGCAAACTTTCCAATCTGGTGACTGACTACAAGCTGTGTGAACAAGGAACTTTGAGCAATTATACTCCATTGCATAATGTGAAGCGCGATACGTTTTCCGTTTGTAGAGGGCAGCAGTGACTGTAGAAAACTAAGATAATTCATTAGGTAGAAAATAACTAAGGAAAAAATATAAACCAGAATGCAGAAATGCATTGTGGTTTCGATGATCTGTTTAAAACAATTTTTTCTGAATCTGATATAATAGCATTAGTATGTGTCACATTAAGCTATGTATGCTTTATATGAAATATGAGATCTGCACAAGCTTCCTCTCGTGAGATCATATCTACATGTTCACACTTTGACCCTTGTTGACATTGAATGACCTCCATGCTCAATGAAGTACAACTAATTATTGAATATGACATCTGTCCTAGCTTCCCTTCTTGAGATAGCATGTTTACAAGAATTCCATACTGTGACCCTGTTGACTGCAAATGGACTTTGACTTTCACCAGAGACAATGGAACTTTGTATACTCAATGAGATAGGCTAAACCTACAATCTGGAAATGTACAGTGCATGCAAATGTCGGAATAAACACTGTCAATTTCTCAAAGATCTGTAAATGAAAATAAATTTGCAAAAAATGTCTATGAATGTGTTCAGTTTCATGTGTGTACTCTGCCTTTGAGTAGGCCTAAGAGGATCTAAGAGATAAGGTCATTTGAAGCAGAACATTCAGGAGTGCCGTAGAGTTCTTTCAACCCATCACCTGTGACTATGAGCCAAATATGATTGAGCTTGGTCTCAAATTCTTGGAGTTGTTGAGTTGTTGGTTTGTCGTAACACTGTTATATATGGTGAAACATTCTCCACACTATTCTAAAGTTGAATGTACAAAGTTTTAGTGTAAAATATGCCATCCTATTCCTGATAAGCTTAGCAATATATCAAGCAACATAAAGCACATTTTTAAGCAACTTGGATCAAAGTTTACTTCAAAATCTTAGTCTAGTCTGTTCCTCTACTGTTAGTGTAAGGCACAAGAGTTAGAAATACATCTATTGGCTAGGCTCTATCGCAGTGTATATGTTTGTATGTTAGGCTACAGAGAAAGTCCCAAGTCTTGTTGACTTCAAGTGGCCGTTGACCTCCGTTAAAATAATAGCGTTCTTGACTCAATAAGATACACCTACACACTTCATATGACATCTGTTCAAGCTTCCCTTCTCGAGATACCGTGTTTACATTTTCTTCACAATTTGACCCCTGTTGCCCCCACATGACCTTTGAACTCCACCAAAAACAATAGGCTTCCTCTACTCAACATGGTACAACTACATCCCAAATATGAGATCTGTCCAAGCTTCCCTTCTTGAGATATCGTGTTTACAAGGTTTTCACAATTTGACGCCTGTTGACCCCAAATGACCTTTGATCTTACCCAAAAACAATAGGGTTCCTTTACTCAATATGGTACACCTACATACTAAATATGAGATCTGTCCAAGCTTCCATTCTTGAGATATCGTGTTTACAAGGTAGGGCGTCACGGACATACACACACGCACGCGCACATACACGTACACACACCACACACACACACACACGTATGCATAATTACAAAGGTTAAGATTATCATCGAAACCAAAAAGGTGGCAATATAGGGAAAAGTGCGCAAGTTGTTTTTTTTTTTTTAGTTTCCGTTTCCTCTCGAAAATGAACAAATTTGAGAAGCACGGTGAACACTTTTTGCTCGTTCCAGGACCCTTATAGGCTAATCAGTCCTTCTAAACGTAGTCGATGGTATAACCAGGGAGGTGCTAGAGAAGGAGATACAACAGAAGTGTCTTCTTTTGAAGTAGCCTAGTTTCCGCTGTGATCGTCTTTTTTGTTCACCTCCTGAAGGTTCAATGGAATTAAAGGGTATTAGGATCTTAACGTATAGGTCTACGTTGTCTACTCCGTTGTAAATTACCGATCGACAAATTTTGTCTATAGCTACAGCATTAATTGCCAGTCGTTACTCTTGAAAATCAGGTTTCAACTTCCGACGCTGTCCGACGCCTATCGCAGTGGAAAAATTTGATGTTGTGTAACTTATTGAACATGGATAGACCTTCCGCAAACTTGCGAAAATCAGAGAAAATCGATAAAATGCAACAGTAAAATATAGTCTTATGATCGTTTACGTCATTTGCATATGGCAAAGGTCTATGTCTTATTCTTATATACCAGTCTGTCTTGATTCCAAAGAGATAGCCAGTCGTTTCGATTTTTGAGACAGCGGTCTTGAGTTGATTGTTGGCAACGAACATCGCATCAAAGCTTTTTGCTACGCAATCCTTTTCAAAGATTACAAGCAGGTGTGAATGAAGATTACTTGGATGTCCCTAAAAGTAAGATACATCACACAAAAGTAAAACGGCACTCTAAGCTGTTCTCATCCCTTTATGAATTGAAAGATATCACGCCGGAGAAAATCTAACAGGATTAACATAATGTAACCGTCCTGTTGTATCTCCTTCTCTAGCATCTCCCTGGTATAACATAGCCTACCTAACACAACAACAATAGCGAAGCAAGGAGGTAGCATATCCCATGTGTAGCGGCATAAGCCTTACCCTTGACTTTTCCTTTCCGCTGGATTTTTATTATTGCCGACACTAAGAAGGCTCTATTCGGCACCGATTTCTTACGAAAGTTTCAGCTCTTAGTTGACGTTGGCCAGTAACAACTGATTGACAAGATTACAAACTTTTACATTGCTAGGAAAAGTAGTGACCACCTAACTTCCTATGATTATCAACGACTGCTGACCGATTTCCCTGATTTGATCAGCCAATTGTTTGCCGACACACTTGTCGAGCACAACGTGACCAATCATATCAAAACAATAGGTGGCAGTGGTAACATCACGTGCACGTCGTTTGGGTCCAGTGACAAATGAAAGGTGGCCCGAGATGAGTCTGATCATATGTTGCAGCTTGGGATAATTCGTCAGTCAGACAGAAATTGGTCTTCACCCCTCCAGATGGTCCCAAAGAAGTCAGGTGATTGGAGACCTTGCAGTGACTATAGGGGGCTCAACAATATCACTATCCCTGACAAATACCCCATCCCTCAGTAACAAACACGACTTCTCAACTTCACTAAACGGATCCAAAATATTTTCAAAAATTGACCTGGTGCGGGCTTACCATCAAATACCGGTTGAACCGTCAGACGTCGGCAACAATGCCGTAACGACACCGTTTGGTCTGTTTGAATTCTTGCAAATGTGGTGCGGTTTGAGGAATGCTGCCCAAACTTTTCAACGGTTCATCGATGATGTAACCAGAGGCTTACAATTTTGTTATACCTACATCGATGATCTCCTCGTCGCTGGTGTCTCTCCTGAACAACATGAGCAACACCTGATATAATTATTTTCAAGGCTGAGTGAGTACGCGTCGTGGTAATCAACATGGAGAAATGCCAATTTGGAGCATCTTCGTTGGAATTCCTTGGCCATTCCATCGACCCGAATGGAATACGTCCACTGCCAGATAAGGTCGAAGCTATCAGAAATTTTTCCTTGTGTGACAACACTATGTTCTTTGCGAGAACACTTTGAATACTTAGGCCTCATTAACTTCTGTAGACATTCATCCCATTTGTTGCAGCCATTAACCGATCTTTTGGCAGGTAACGAAAGAAAATCTGGACCAATAGCGTGGAACGACCAGGCGAATGAGGCATTTAATGCAAGTAACAAATCTCTTGCTGAGAGCGAATGAAGCATTTAATGCAAGTAAGAAATCTCTTGCTGAGGCAACACTCCTGTCATACCTGCATGTCACGAAACCTATATCCGTCATGACAGACGCTTCTGACGTTGCTGTCGGTGGTGTCCTTCAACAGTTCTCCTAGAATAGTTGGAGGCCGATCTTATTTTTTTCAAAGAAGCTAAGTAATACCGAAAAACGTTACAGTGCATTCGGAAGGGAATTACTGCCACCTTGTTTAACCATCGAGCACTTCCGTCATATCTTTGAAGGTTTTTCGACCACAATTAACTTTCGCTCTTTAAACACATTCCGATCGTTATTCCCTTGCGAATTACGGCATCTCGACTACATCTCCCAGTTTACGAGCGATCTACACCATGTCCCGGGCAAAAACAAGCAGATGTGTCGTCCCGTATGGATTTAAACACCATCACGTTAGCGACTACAACACCGATCGACTTCGACCAGTTTGCAGACAAACAAGCAGATGGCGAAGACCTTCAAATACTGCGGGACGCTGCGTCGATTCGACTTGAGGAGGTTCCCTTGCCAACATCTGAGGGTACCATCATCTGTGATCTCTCTACTGGGAATGGACAACCGTTCGTTCCAAAACAGTTCCCACGAGCAGTATTTGACATAATGCACTTCACTCAACGTCACATCCTGGTATCCGTGCAACTGTTCGTCTGGTCTCGGAACGATTTATTTGGCCAAACATCAACAAAGATGTGGGCTAAAGCATGTTTGCGCTGTCAGCAAGCCTAAATTAACAAGCATACTTTTACACCGCTGGGTACCTTTATTCCACAGATGCACGATTCGAGCATGTCCACATCTGCTTCGTTGTTCCGCTCCCTCTATTGCAGGACTTCCGGTATATCCTTACTATTGTAGACCGCAGTTCCTATAACTGACATCAGGGCTGAAACAATGGCTGGAACATTTCGCCACCTATTTCGTTACTTAATGGGTTTGCGACTTTCGGCATTCCAGCTACAATCACAACCGACAGAGGTAGTGAATTTGAATCCTCAGTGCTGTAGCAACTCACGACATTGTTGGGCAGTAAAAGAATTTGAGCAACCGCTAATCATCTTGCGGCTAATGGGCTTGTGGAACGTTTTCACCACCACCTGAAATCATGTCTCAAGGCTCACCAACCTAACCAACACTGGACCGAATTTCCTACTCTCATTCTTCTTATCACCCGTACTAGTTTGAAAGAAGATATTGGTTGCAGCTCCGCAGAGTTAGTTTAGTAGAAAAAAAAAGGATCAGAAGGGACATTTAAGTCCCCGTCTGGGACCCTGAAAAAACTTACCAAAATCAAACCCGGTCACAAAGCCTAAAGTACTTGTCCAGTGCATTCTTAAGCTCTTTTACACTTCTTGCCATCATTACATCCTCAGGCAACCCATTCTACTCATTCACTACCCTTTGAGAAAAGAAGTAACGACGAATATTGATCCTACTTTGAACCTTCTGGAGTTTAAGACAATGACCTCTTGTAGTTTCACTATTTGCAAACTTGAAAAAAAAATCAGAAAATGATAAATTATCAAAACCATGAACAATCTTGTAGACTTATATCAAATCTCCACGTAATCTTCCTAGGTCAAGTGAAGTGAGATGTGAGAGACGTAACCTGCTCTTTGGGGACACCCGTGAAAGCCCTATTCAATCAAGTAGCCCTGCACTGGACTTTCTCAAGTAAATTCTTATCTTAAGAAAAATATGGGTTCTAAGCTTGCTCTAAATGAGGCCTAACCAACTGCTCACAGAGTCTAACAAGAATGTCTTGCTTAAGGAAACTAAAATTTCTCTTTATCATGCCTTAAATCCCATGCTCTTTTAGCTGCTTCAACGCACTGCTTAGCTGGCTGTAAAGAAGAATCTATGTGCACACCTAAGTCCCTTTCAACAGGAACCTTTTACAGTGACCGTCCCTTCAAAGTGTGCGAATACCTAGGATTATTATTGCCAATATGCATTACCTTGCATTTATCAATATTGAACAGCATTTGCCACTCTTGATACCAAGAGAAAACCTTGTCTAAATCCATCTGAAAACTTTTTGAATCACCTTCAGAGGAGACCTCAGAATACAGTTTGGTGTCATTAGCAAACTTCTTGGCTCTTCACACAATATCAGCATCAATGTCATTAATGAAAGCAATAAACAGTAGAGGACCCAACACAGATCCCTAGGGGACCCACTAGTACCCTCCTGCCAAGAAGAAGCGCAACCGTTTAAAACCATCTTCTGTTTCCTATTATATAGCCAATTCTGAATCCAGGTCAGTAAATTACCACAGATGCCCATACTCTTTAATTTAAGCAAAAGACGCTGGTGGGGAACCTTATCAAAAGCTTTCTGAAAATCCAGAAAAACAACATAAACATACTTCTGCCTATCCAATGAACTAGTAACGTCTTCCATGAACTCCAAAATATTGGTGAGGCAGGACCTATTCTGACAAAAGCCATGATGAGACATTCTGATTAATGAATTACTACTGAAGAAACTAACCATAGACTTTGACTATGACCTTCCAAACAGCGCTAGTGAGACTGACAGGCCTGTAATTGCAGGCCTGTGACTTATCCCCCTTCTTAAAAAATGGGTTAATGTTATAAATTAATTAAAGACGAGTGAAAGTGGAACGCAATGATGAGCAAATGATCTCAACAAAATTGGATGGATTGCATCCGGGCCAGAGGCTTTACGAATAATGAGAGAAAGCAATTCTTTTAGAACTATGTCACTAGAAAATAAGTCAGCGTCCAAATTTGGGAAAACACTTTTTCCAATGGCACTAAGGAGATATGACAAACCTTCTTGTGTAAAAACTGACACAAAATAATTGTTAAGCAGTTTCGCAAGATCTTCACAGTCAGCCACTACATTATCTGCATTAAGATCCCTAAGAGAAACAACAGTTTCCTTAACCTTACCTAGTTTACCTAGACTCTCAAAATTGTTAGCAGAGTTAGTTTTCGGGACCACCTTAAGACTTCCGTGTCAACTCGTGGCGTCGCCCTCCAACGACAACGAACTTGATCCCACAATATATGTTGACAGACTTAAAAATATTATGGCCAATATCAGACCAACTGCTACTGGAACTTCTCCACGCAACGTGCAACAGCATCGTGACTTGACAACATGTATGCATGTACGGATCCGTGACGACTGTAAAAAAACCACTGCAACCACCTTATCGTGGATCATACAAAGTTTTGGAACTACCCGAAAAACAATTTGTCCTCAACGTTAACGGCAAACGAGACACTGTTTCCTTGTACCGTTTAAAGGTAGTTTACCTTAAAGATGATCACTTACCGACTAACGCGACCAACTAACATCAGCGAACGTCCAAAGCCTCTCCCTCACCGAATCATTTTGAAGGCTGATGCCCCTAATGGTTTGCATGATTCTGCGCCTCCACCGAAGGCGATCACCCGCGCTGGTAGGCATGTTCATTGGCCGGCCCGATTTAGATGAACGTTGTACATAATTTATCTATTTTCGTGTAGTTTTATCGATCACTATGTATTTCAACAAGTGATCTGCGAGGGGGCTGATGTAGCGGCATAAGCCTTACCCTTGACTTTTTCCAACTGGAGGGTACTAAAACTTCTGTTGCGGAACAGGAGTTACGACTTTGCACACGCTAATGAACGCACATATCATCTGTAGGATCTTGGAGATATAATGCATTTCATTTAACGTCAATAACTCTACTTTTTACCTCGGGAATTGTACGTCACGAGTATATCAATTTTCCAATCGCACCGCAATTGAAGCAATTATGGACAAGTTTTGGACTTTTAGCTGGAGGAGCATTATTTATTGGACAGATGTGTGTTCCGTCCCACTGAACAGGGTAGGTAAAATTCGACGAGGCTACCTAAAACGCTAAACGTAGCTAAGGTACGGAAAATTGAAAGTGCCATGGATGGCCAATGTGTCAGCTTTCTAACTAGTGGTAGCTCATATCTGTTGTATCTATATTATATTTTTTGTCTATTCAAAACTGCGAATGGAACGGAAAAATCTATGGAGCCTACAATTTATCAATACCCAGCATCCAAACATTACCTTCACCATCGAAAAAGAAAAAGACTGTACTCTACCATTCTTGGATGTACTAGTTAAAAATAATGGTCAATGCAATACGTCTGTCTAACATAAACCATCATACGCGAGACTACTTACTAATTTTTCAGCTTCATCCCGTTTTCGTACAAAATAGGTCTTGTCAAGACATTAATAGACAGATTGTACAAAGTGAACAACACCTGGAAAGGTTTTGATATAGACTTAAAAAACCCTATGTCCACTCTTGACAGAAATCAATTTCCCTTCCATTTAGTCGACAAAATTGTTAGATCTTACGTAGAGAACATTGACGAACCTGTTTCTGACGACGTTAGGTTTTTATATTAAGTAGATGATCCCTATTGTTTTTGGTCGAGGTCAAAGGTCATTTGAAGTCACCAGAGGTCAAAATGTGAAAACCTTGTAAACACATTATCTCCAGAAGGGTAACTGTGACTGATGTCATAGTTAGTGTGTGGGTTGGTCATAGTAAGTAGATGATCTCTATCCTTTTTGGTCGAGGTCAAAGGTCATTTGAGGTCATCAAAGTTCAAACTGTGAAAATCTTGTAAACACAATATCTCCAGAAGGGTAACTGTGACTTATGTCAAACTAAGTGTTTGGGTTGTTCACATTAAACAGATGACACCTATTGTTTTTTGTCGAGGTCAAATGTCATTTGAGGTCACCAGAGGTCAAACTGTAAAAAGTGTAAACACAATATCTCCAGGAGTCTAACCTTGACTGATGTCTTACTTGATGTGTAGATTGTATATACTAAGTAGAAGACTTCTTTTGTTTGGGGTGGTGGTCAAAGGTCGTTTGAGGTCACCCGAGGTCAAACCTTGCTAACACATTAACTCCAGAAGGGTAATGTTGACTGATGTCATACTAAATGTGTGGGTTGGCCATACTGGGTAGGTGACCCCTATTGCTTTTGGTGGACGTCAAATGTCACGGTCATTTCAGGTCACCAAAATAAAGGTCATTTTGGGTTAAAGGCTTGTGGTGTATCAAGAAAAATAACTGCAGTTGATCTTATACTTGTCATGTGGATGATTCATGTTTGTCATAATATAACCATGTAGCAAGGAATCACAAAGTCTTTTGGCTTTGTGGTTACTTCATTCAAATTACGTAACACGTTTGTTGTTAAACACATAATTCCTTTCATTCTTAAGTCACGTGTAGTATACAAATTCAATTGCTCAAGCTGCAATGCTTGCTACATAGGAGAAACCCATAGACACTTGGCTACACGCATTTCTGTATTAAACACGGTTGATTACATCGCTATTCCATTTACCGTAGGAACAAACTTCTGTCCTACAAACCTAAATTAAAAAACTGTCGTATTCCTCTTGTCTTTGATTATTCATCTAAAACCGAGGGTCTACATCAATGTATTCGTTCAGATTTCAGTATCCTTCAGTCAGATAACTCAATCTCAGATCTTTTTGATGACCCTCCATTAACTGCTAGACGACAGTCACCTAACCTAAAATCCCTTCTTACATTCTCCATTCTTCCCACCACTAGAAACACAGGTAACAAAAAGTGTGGCAAACCCAGATGTCAAGTTTGTCGTTTCATTGTCACTGATGAAACCTTTTATCCCTCCTGGCACTTCATGCAACATTCGTCCACCTGATTGTGATACACCTAATGTAATCTACTTATTATGCTTCAACGTATGTGATAAAGGTAACTATGAAGGCCACACAGGCAGCAAATCTAGACTAAGATTTAACAATCACAAAAAAACAATACAGGATGGGTCGTTGGGCTACCCTGTACCCAAGCATTACGCGGTGAGCCTAATCATTCGCCTTTAACCTGGAATGTATTTTGCTCGGTAAAGGCTACTCTTCTATGACCAAAAGGTTGAAAGATTTAAAAGAGACCTTGGATTGTTGAGTGATTTTCCCTCTGTTTGGGGTGGGGGCGGGCCGGGGTGGTAGTAATATTTAACTTGCGCAGAATTGAGGCGCATACCACACTACAAAAAGAACTAAGAGTTTACGGAAAGGACATTTTTATCCTAAAAGAAGAAAATTAGGAGCTCAAAAAGCAGTGCAGGTTTCTACAAGAAACAGTTGATCTGGAGAAGAGTACTGTAGCGATCAACAATTGCTTTAATAAATAAGCTCTAGAAGAAAACCATGTACGTCTAGGGGGATAAAAGACAATCGAAAATGAAAATTATGTTCAAAATCGAACAAGAAGTGTTCTCTAAAATTGGTATCGATAACTGTGCGATTGAAAGGAGGCCTGGGGACGCAAGAAAAAAAAAAACAGGACAGAGACCGACACATACTCATCAAAGTGTTTTTTTTTTTTTCAAGACAAGCTGTACGTTGAAAACAGTGCCAAAATTTATCGGGAAGGGGCACGTCTACGTTTTCAAGGAGGGGTTTGGCATCATCAAGATGGCCGTCCATACGTTTTCCAGGATCCTTAAAATAAAACAAATAGCACTGTTCTCTCTGGACAATTAGATTTATTATGTGATCTATGGATTAAAATATATCTATATGTAATGATATATGTTCTTTAAGTTGAAGATTATTTATCGGATTTTCACTGGAGCACCTGCCCTTAGGTCATGCTAGTCGTTCTCGGAGGCATTTTTTTTAATTTAGTGTTTAATATAGAGTTGGATAAAATAGGGGGAACCCACGCGCTAAGTTTAATACTAGAAGCAAGTGTCTAGATATTATGACTTCCTATAATCTAATTGATATTTGAAGGGAAAGAAATCCAAGTGCTAAGCTGCTAATCCAGGTGCTATCAATAATGATCATTCTCGACATATTGCATATGAAACTTCTCTCTTAGTTACCGTAAAGCTAAGGCTAGAAAGAGACAAGATAATGAAACAGTGATTCTTAAGGCAATTTCTCATCTTGAACAGGAAGGTTTCAGAGCAAACTCTAATACTATTTTTGCAAACTTAACAAGGCCAGAAATAAGCTTCAATTCATTTATAATTTCAAACTCAGTCAGGGGATAATTATTCACTCGTTGGGAGGAGCAGAGAGAAAGGAATACCAAGTATGTCTTACGATTAGAGAGAAGAAATAAAACATATAATTTCATCCGTAAGCTCATTAGGAAGGATGGAATGAGATTTCATATGGTCATGGTATCCTTCAAGAGTTAAAGAATTTTTATCAATCTCTGTACACACGTGAGTGTTGTAATCCCAATTCCATTTTTATCATGTAGCTAATAGGAGAGCATTGCCATAGGATGCTGCCTCTTCTTGCAATGGGAAGCTTGGCTTGGAGGAAAGTAGGACAGCTTTGTTTTCGTCAAGTAATGTAAAAAGCCGTGGAAGCGACGGGTCCATGACGAAATCTTATGAACATTTTTGTCCTTTCATTAATTGACTTAACTGTAGCTGGTGCTCTTAATTTCGCTTAAGATGACCTAAGAATGTCCGATGAACAAGGCAGAAGTGTAATTACTCTTATCCCAAAGGCAAATAAGGATTTGACCCTCATTATAAACTATCGCCCCATTTCACTTCTTAATGTTGATTATAAGATTTGTTCAAAAGCACGGTTGGCATCTCGTATTAAAAATGTAATTTCTAGTTTTATAAATGATAATCAAACTGGGTTTTTTTTTTTTATTAAGAATAGGTTTATTGCAGAGAATATTAGGTATAGTTTAGATTCAACTGAGTAATGTAATGAATATAATATTGAGGACTTTATTCTTCTAATCCATTTGAGAAAGGTTTTGACCGGCTTGATTGGGGTTTTATTCACATTTGTATACATTTTTTTAAAAATGTATACAACTGTGAATAACCGATACATGCTCTTTACTCTAATTCCATTGGTTGTGTGTATAATTATAGTTATTCTTCCTTCTTTTTTAAGGTTACTAGAGGAGTGTAGCAGGGATGTCTTATCAGTCCCTATCTCTTTATTATTTGTGCTGAACTTCTCCCCTTGTGCAATTAACTTCATCCTGGACATCACCGGTTGTACAGTCCTAGGGCATGCAACATGTATAATTCAGGATGCAGATGTTACTTGTGTTTGTCTCGATGGATCTCGTTCCTCACTTTAAGGTTGTTAAAAGTTTTCATGATTTTCATATTTCTCTGGTTTAAAAGTAAATTTTGCTAAGCCAAGTATCCCCCCCCTTGGATTTCTTGTATTCAATAAGCCTTGTTACCTTAGTAGTTTTAACTGTGAAACCCTCCACCCTCCATGATATCACTTCACGCGGCGTAACGTTTGACCACTGTAAAGACAATTCATATCGCTTAAATTATACGCCTAAACTTTCATGTCTTAAAATATATATTAAACCTTTGATCACAATGTGATATACCCCTGTAGGTAGAATCACCCCTAAGTCCTTCGGAAGTTCACAGTAGTGTATCCTTATATTCTTCTCAGATCTTGCCAAAATCATCTCAAAGTTTCATGAAAGAACTGGAAAGCTGCATTTTAAGTTTTCTTCGGTCTAGTAAAACTGATAAAATCAAACGTAATACTATGATATCTTCTATTTCAAAGGGTGGACTTAATGCCATTATATTCCTTGTTTTATCAATAGCTAGAAGTGTTCGTTGGTAAAAAGATACAAAAATTGTAACACTGCCTCTTGGAATTTTTGTTTACTGTCATCTCAAGAAATATGTGAAATCCTTGTTATTTCATTGCAATTTTAAGGAGCCAGTTATTAATGTTGATAACAACTTTATTAATGATGTTTTTAAAGCGTGAGCGTTAGCTGTTTATAAGTAAACTAACTGCAACTTTGGTAATGGGATGATTCAAAAATAAGAGTCAATAATACAAGGATCTTTGATAAACAGATGATGTATGACAAGGCTGTTATTTACTTGATATATTTGATGAGCATAACAAACCGCTTGACTACAATGTTTTCAAATGAAAATTTAACATGATGAATTGCCCTTTCACTGTATATTATAGCATTATTACAGCAATTCCCAATATGTGGGAACAGAATTACGAGTGTTATGGTGAGACCTTTACTTGTAGTATTCTTGATATTGTAAGTTAACAAAACGGGTATCGTGCAGTCTACAAACAACTTACATAAACAAAAAACTCACATTACTGAAAGCACAACCATCGGTAAAGTGGAACATAGAATATAATAATTTAGCGGACCGTTGGAATATTTTTTTTCATATCCTTTTTAATTCTGTTCGTGAGAAGAAAATTCAGTATTTCCAATTCAAATTTCCTCATAGACTTCTGGCCACTAACGACTTTACGATAAAAACTTGGCTCTGAGATTCTACGAGAAAATAACTTTTTGTATAGGTTTAAATTCACTATTCAGGTAGGAAAGAATTTAGCAGATAAAAAATAAGACAGCGCCTATTCCTTTCGATAAGTTCATATCTGTTTTAAACGGAGGTTCATTATTATTTAATTCCACTTAACTTCTTTGTTTTAATTTATATTTACTATAATACTACTATCTCTTTTAATTTCTGTTAAGTAAGCACATTAAAGGCAAAACACTTAATATGTGTAAATATATGTTCGTGACAAAATCAAGTAAATAAAAATTGAGAAAAAAGTATTTCACTTTCGGACTGAAAACTTGTCGGACTAAAAACTTGTCGGACTGAAAACTTGTCGGACTGACTGGTGGACTCCTCGGCTATATGCAGTACGTACAAAATGTACAGTAAAATCGCTGTATCCTAAATTGTTGATTCTAGTTTATTGTGTCAATAACACTCCGTAATTTTGGTGTTACTCAAAGCTTATGTTGTCAGCTTCAAATATCGACTGAAAAATATCGTGAATCGATTCATTAAATGAGTCGTGATACTCGCAAAGTTTGAAGACACTGTTTAGGAAATGACAGCCTCTCTCCGAGAGTGTGTGTTGTTAAATATCAAATGGGGGGGGGGGGGGCGGATGTTGTTTTGGGGTGGCGAGCGGGCCATGGTGCCAACCTCTTTCCGAAACTGTTGAATTGGTTCCAACTTCATAAAACACTTCAAAGCCCTGTTCAATAAGCACACTAGGCCTATGTGATATGTCAGTGAAATGTTGTCCATTATTTTCAAAATATTTTTCAAAATAGGTCTACTATAGTACTCCCCTGAAGAGTTACTGAAAATGAGTTACGTAATCATAAGAGTTACTTAATTCTGTTAGAAATTATCATCCTGAGCAGCTTATATCCTGGCTCATGAGCACTATATTGAATTGGATTGCTAACTTCAGTCTATTAACAGGGCAACCAGGCCCACAGAAAACTGCTTTCCACTTTTAAGAGAATTCCGCTATAATTTTCCAGAACGTCAGGCTCATTCCACAATGTCAGGCTTTTTAGCCATAACTCTCTGCATTCGTTAGTGTCTTTCATGCAATTGATGCAATTGGACGGAAATTCTGGGTGATCTGAAGAACCAGATTAAAGAGATACATTGTGGTTTCGATGATCTGATTAAAAGAATTTTTCTGAATCTGATATAATAGCTTTAGTATGTGTCACATTAACCTGCGTATGCTTTTTATGAAATATGAGATCTGCACAAGCTTCCTTTCTTGAGATCATATCAACATGTTCGCAATTTGACCCTTACTGACATCGAATGACTTTTTACCTCCATTAAAGACCAACTGGTTATTGTGTCCAATGAGATACAACTACATACTGAATATGACATCTGTCCAAGCTTCCCTTCTTGAAATATGAAGTCACAAGAATTCCATATTGTGACCCTGTTGACGGCAAATGACCTTTGATCTTCACCAAAGACAGTGGAATTTTTGTATACTCATTGAGAGACACCTATAATCTAATTGGGAGATCTGCCCAAGTTTTCCTCCATGAAATATTGTGCTTACGATATTTTCACAATTTGATCCCTATTGACCTAAAATGACCTGTTAGCTTCACCAAACTCAACAGGTATCTTGTAATCAAAGTAATACACTAACATATTTTTTTCTTGAGCTATAGTGTTTACATGTAAGCTGTGTCGGTGGGTACGTAAGTGTAGCCCCATTTTTCCAGCCCATTGTTTGAAGGGTCAGCTATGAAATACTTTTTACCTTGACATGATTTCCCTTCACTTTGAGCAGAAAGATAAATCCTTTCCACTTATGTCATGAAATGTATATAGGCCCAAACTGACCACAATATCTCATTACTACATACATGCTATGTAGGGTGATGAGATTATAAGCTCAAAAACGCGCATGCATGGTTATGTCATTGTGGCCGTGGATATCATTCAACTAGATACAATATAACGCCCGGGACACACGACTGTCATCCCTCCAGGCGCGTTGCCAAGGAGGGGGGAAGGAGACGACTGCCCCCCCTTACCCATATTGCGTTAATTTTTTTAAGAATTCGCCAGAAATACCCAGGCGCATAGGAATAGCCAGGGAAAGGAGGGCGAATAGGGTGACCCTCCTTGATCTTATCTTCGTTTTTTTCCCGCAATATCGCTAAATGGTATCGGTGATTGCCTCAATTTATGTGGCAGGTCTACCATGTTTTTTATAGATGCTCATTCTCGGCCCATTTTTATTTGATGCTCTCCCCCAAACTAATGATGGTGCTATGCTCAGTGATGTCGCCAAGGCAGGGGTGGGATGCAGGGTTGGGAGCATGTATGTATGCATGTAAACCACCCAGGAAGGGCCGTTTTCTACTGAGTGGTTTGAAGAGCCAAACGTTTCTTTGAATGCTCGTCTCGGCATTTTTCACAGACTAATTGTTTTCTAAGTAGTTGAGAAATTTTAGACATGAGATCTATATTTCGAGGCTGGGTTCATGCAGCTGAAAAGACTTGGGAAGGGCTGTTTCTGTCCATCTGGGGGATTTTCTTGTACGCTCCGCGCCAACTGACGGTGGCGCTCCGCTAAGATAGTCTTCACGAGTTCACACTCACCTTGGCATATTCCTGGCTACACTTCTGCATCCCTTGCACTGATTCACACTCATTATGACATGAGTGTAGACCTTGATGAGGTGGTGGAAATATTCTCGAAGATCCATACTAGAAAACTGGAAATAGCCAGTGTTCTCGCTCCTGGTCCATAATTTCAAAGCAACAAAGACACCCGACATTCACTTGAGTATTTGAGTGCGCACATTCTGCAATACTACTAATTGTGCTTTGTGGACTACATAATGCAGGCTGTAGCTATGTTTTTCAAGCTATGTTTTTTAAAACCTTATTTCAGAAATTTAACCAAATTCACTTCGTGGTCATTCTTATTGTTTACTACCTGGTGCTTAACATTGTTTCAATGGAACAACATTTGCTTTGAAAAGATTTATATCAAAATCAGTATAATCTGAAGCCAGACTGTCTGATAGTACATGTAGGTTATTCTAGATTACATGTATGACGTTTTTCTCAAAAAGTCCAGTACTGTGTGGAATTCCTAAGGAAAAGGACTTCTGTTGTGTTCAAAAGTCCTCTAAAATGCTCCAGATTGCAGGAGATCTGCAGATTTCAAAATTTTCCGGGGAAGCATGCCCCGGACCCCTAGCAACTGCATGCTTACGGCACACACCAGCCGCTTCCGTATTTGGGAAAAGGTCCACATCTTGGAGCCAGAACGCAGAAGTGCATTGAGGTTTCGATGATCCGATTAAGAAAATTTTGCGTATTCTGATATAATAGCGTGTGTCACATTGAGCTACGTATGCTTTATATTAAGGATGAGATCTGCACAAGCTCCCTTTCTTTCATATCTACATGTTCACAGTTTGATGCTTGTTGACATGGAATGACCTTCTACCTCCATTAGAGACTAACGTTCTTGTGCTAAATGCGATACAACTACACAATGAATACGACATCTGTCCAAGCTTCCCTTCTTGAGATAATATGTTTACAAGAATTCCATACTGTGACCCTGTTGACCGCAAATGAAATTTGACCTTCACTAATGACAAAAGCCCAGTGGGCACTGTGGTTCCTTGCAAAGAAATTAGGGAAGTGAAAAGTTTGGTCCTCAACACTGGGGACCCAAAAATTGGGCTATCAAGAATGGGGCCCAAAAATGGAGTCCAAATCAGGTCCAAAAATGTAGGCCCATCTGTACAGTGTCCCCATTGAATTAAGAAATATAGCACATGTTTAGATAATTAATTAAAAAAATTGGGGCCCAAAAATTTGAGCTCAAACTGGGTTCCAAACTTTTTGGGCCAATGTATAACCATTAAATTAACAAACAACTAAACACGTTAAAATATAATGAATTAAACAGTTTCCACTTTTTTCAAATTTAAGAATAAAGCAAATTCAATTGGTACACACATTGACTATACTGGTTACCATACTGTAATTGTGTACCAACTGCTAAACTAACAACTCACTATACCATGTTTAGACACAGTGACTGAAACTGTTCCCCAACCCATTTTAATCAATAAAGGTAATGCAAATTCAACCATTACGTACATCAGCTGATGGTCTTCTAAGCTACCAAAGCACTAAAACAGCACCAATTTTCCAATGACCAAAAAATAAAACCACAAAAATTTTCCCCCTCTATCAATAAATTTCACACGGATGTGAATCTGTCAACAACAGACAACCATATCAAGTTTAAAAAAATCTGACCCACAATTACGGAACTATGGCAGTTTTAAGATTTTTATGTTTGACCCCATAACCCCATTAAGATGCAAGATATGGACACCATAAACACTAGGGCACTTATACCGACTATGATGGATCAGTGCACCAACCTAAGAGAACCTCTAAAGAAAATGCTATTTCAAACATCACATACTTTCAGTGATGGTCCTCCTAGGCTACCATAGCCCTTAAAACGGAACAAAAAGTTTCCAATGACCAAAATCCCATTGAGTTAACTGTGTCACTAAAACCACAAACTGCCAATGGGAAGTTTACACACTGTAGCCCTTACGCTTTGCAAATAATTTGTACGGTAGCCTATAATAACCACAATAATTGTGTTGAGGCTATTACTATTGTTTTAGATTGAAAAATTTACCCTTCCCCTCCATTAATAAGTATTAAATTTCGCAGGGTCGTGGACCTGTCAGTAACAAACAACCTTATCAATTTAAAACAACTCTGACCAACCGTTATGGAAATAAGGCAGTTTTCAGATTTTGATGTTTGCCCCAATAACCTCATTAATATGCAAGATTTGGACACCAAAAACAAAAGGGCACTTCTACGCACTATGACGGACCTGCACACCAAGTATAAGTTGTATCCAACTTGCCCATATTGAGTTAGAGCGTACCCAAGCGGCGTCACAGAAACACACACCCACATACACGCACCCCCACACACCCACCCACACACCCACCCACACACCCACCCACACACACACCCACACACACACCCACACACACACCCACACACACACCCACACACACACCCACACACACACCCACACACACACCCACACCCACACACACACACCCACACACACACCCACACACACACACACCCACACACACACCCACACACACACCCACACACACACCCACACACACACCCACACACACACCCACACACGCACCCACACACACACCCACACACACACCCACACACACACCCACACACGCCAAGTTGAATGCATTGATTCCTCTTGCTAACGCAAGGAACCAAAAATGGAAATTTTTGTAAATTCAATGAGATAAACCTACAATCTAATTGGGAGATCTGCCCAAGTTTTCCCTATTGAAATATTGTGCTCACAATATTTTCACAATTTGACATCTGTTGACCCCAAATGACCTGTGACCTCCACCAAAATCAACAGGAATCTGGTAATCAATGTGACACACTCACATACCAAATGTGAAATTTGTCCAAGCTTCTTGCGATATACAGTAGTGTTTACAAGTAAGCTGTGTCGGTAGGAGCACTACGCATGTATCAGTATACATGCCCGGCTGCTCCATACCTAAATGGCAGGAAAATATCCGCTTCATCACTTTAACTCTGCAATCAATTAAGACCTGATACATTCTGTAACAACCCTGAAAAAGTATGCATTTGTTTTCTTTTTAACAAAATAGTGCGGAATCGAGATACACTGAGTGGCAATATCCAACAATTAACTTGAAGAAATTAAGTGCCAAACACATGGGCGGTACTGGGGGTGGGTGAGGGATGAGGATGGAAGATATTAGGAAGTTTTACGTAGAGCATTTAGAAGTGCTGTTAAATTCTTTACCCATCCCCTGTGGCTATCAGCCAATATGATTGAGCAGAGCTTGGTATCAAATGCATTGAGTTGGAGTTATGAAATTGTGTTGTTTTGTCGTAACACTGTATGTATGGTGAACTTTCTCCACTCTTTTTTAAAGTTTAATGTGCAAAGTTTTAGTGTAAAATATGCCATCCTGTTCCTGATGACCCAGTATAAGCTTAGCAATATGTCAGGCAACATCAAGCTCATTTTCAAACAGTTTGGGTTCAAATTTACTTGAAATCTTAGTCTAGTCCGTTACTGTACAGTAAGTGTAGGGCACCAGTAATACATGTGTTGGCTAGGCTCTGTCTCAGTATTACGTATATATGTTAGGCTACAGCAAAAGTTTCAAGTCACTCTGAACAAAAATATCTCGTAAAAGGAAACCTTCGAATTAAAATTTGCGAAAATGATGCGGATTGCTAATTTGGGGTCTTTTGCTTGAGATATTGTTTTTATACTTTAGACGTTGGATCTTGTTTTTCTGAACATGTGATAGTATCTACAGTACCAATTGTTATACAGACAACAAAACAGCGGCGGAGATCCAACTATGGCTTTTGTGACTGAAATCTCTTACTTTAGGGAGTCTAAAACCTTAGCAACCCTCGCAGTTTGCATCAACACAAAGTTGTCTTTGGAATAAACGTTGGGTAAGCATTCGTTCCGACCAGGGAGTTGCTATTTGACAATAGGAGAGAGGGAGGGTGATATCAATTGGTTTCTTCACACGGGTTTACTTTTTACGATGTATTATCCATTTTCCGGGTACACCTGGTATGTTTGGTGTACTTGTTAGCTGTTAATCTTGATACTGTAGGTGTAGGTGTCAATGCCATACCCACGTATACCAGGTAAATCTAAACAGTTTATTTACAAGGTTTTCACACTTTGACCCTTGTTGACCTCAAATGACCGTTGACCGCCATTAAAAAATAGCGTTCTTGTACTCTATAAGATACACCTACATACTTCATATGACATCTGTCCATGCTTCCCTTCTTGAGGTATTGTGTTTACAAGGTTTCCACAACTTGACCCCTGTTGACCTTAAATGACCTTTGACCTCAACCAGAATCAATACGGATGTTGAACTCAATGTGGTACACCAACGCGCTAAAAATGACATTTGTGCAAGCTTCCCTTCTTGAAATATTGTGTTTACAAGGTTTTCACAATTTAACCCCTGTTGACCCCAAATGATCTTTAACCTCCACCAAAAATGAAAGGGTTCTTCTACTCAAGGTGGTACACCTATGTTCTGAATATGAGATGCGTTCAAGCTTCCCTTCTTACAAGGTAGGGCGTCACGGACATACACACATCACATACATACACACATACACGCACACACACGTATGCATGATTACAAAGGTTAAGATTATCATCGAAACCAAAAAAGACCCACCCCTCCACATGGGCTGGCTATGGGCCTGAACATAGCCTGGGTGGGCTGGATACAATATGGTGTTTCATTTGATGCTAGATTTGAATTGAAAATTCCTTCAGTAATTGATTTTTTTCAGCGATGGTTTCATTTTTACATCTTCGTTGGTGATTCAGGCATGCTTAGACCCTTCCAAACTTACTTTTTTTTTCTACCTGTCACATCCTCCGCATCCTAGCCTTCACCCCTGCCCAGGTTATAGTGATTTGAAGACACGTACAACTGATGGGCGGGGGTTCCTGCGTTGAGGGAGTCTCTCTTCTCCTTTAGAGTTTCCTTTAACAAACAGGTTTCACTTTATACAAAATGCTGCAATTGTTTAAGATTTTTCATATGGATGACTAATAAAAAATGTAAATTATCTCAGTTTTGTCGTTACATTTAGTTCTGGATATGTTGCCATCAGATGGTACAGAGAGGTTCATAATACATGCCATGAGTGTCTGATTCAACTTTAAACTTTAAACGTTCAATAGTAAACAGTGGAATTGATACCAGTGTTTTAGTGTGGACAATTCTTCAAACTGTGTGTCACTCTGTCACTGAGTTTTTGAGGGTGAAATCTTTGTAACAGTTTTATTTTGTAACAAAGGTATAAGTATATATAAATATCATATTTTTCTCCCACTTCATATGTGCCGAATGAAGTCATGCTACGTTGAAGTTCTCCAATATAGGTTCTCCAGAATAGGTGATAAATTGATGGTTCCACATAGCAGGATGATTTCTTGTATGAGTTACTTTTTTCTTCAGATCACACAGAATTTCCATCCAAATCAATCGCATGAAGTCGAGTAAGACACTAATGGTTCAGAGAGTTATGGCAAAAATCCTGAGATTGTGGAAAATTATAGCTGAAGTCTCTTGAAAGTGGAAAGCAGTTTTTCGTGGGCCTGGTTACCCCGGTAATTGACTGAAGTTAGCAATCCAATTCAATAAAGTGTTCATGAGTGTAATAACAGAGGATAATACTCCTGGTAATGTCTGGAGTTGACCTACAGTAAGTTACACGTACTGTGGTCCATATGAGCCATAATACTATCAGGGTAACAGAGTTAATTCGTAACTCTTCAGGGCAGTATTAGTATTTTGAGGTTTAAAATATTGAACAAGGCTTCACAGACACATTACATAGGCCTTGTGGGCTAATTAGATAGGGCTTGGTTCTGTTTTATGAAGATGGAAAAAATTCAATGGTTTTTGGAAGGGGCAACTTTTTTGTATCTACACCAAAACCAAAAGAGACTTTGTAGTAAGCATGATGTGACACATTGAAATATAATATTTGCAATAACTACAGATTTCAAGACACTGAGGTTACAGTCTTTCAATATTTCAAAAAGTTCTGCTTACCCTAATTGACCTTTGACCTGTGCAACACCTACAAAACAAAGAGCCCAAGGGCACTGCAGTTCCTTGCACATACAGTAATGTAAATTATGAAATAAAAGGAGAATTTTGCGTTATTTTGTACAATAACCCATATGCCAGTGGCCCATTTCTGACCACGAACTCTCACTTTTGTAACATAAAATCTGTAGGAAAAGAGACATATTTTCATGATTTCATAAAATGTCCCATTTCGTACACTGAACCCCAAACATGATAACATGAACATATAAGCATCCACAGCATAAAAATGGGGCAAAGGAATTTCAGTGACCAAAAGTCGATCAATTGCCCACAGCATGCCAAAAACTTAATTTTCTGTACATTCTTACATAATCTGATGCCAACAATGTTAAGGACATTGAGAATAAAAATACCATGGTAAGGTACCTAATATCTAACAACAACTCCCTACCACATTTGAAGCAAATCGGACAAGGCCGTGCAAAGATACTGCCATCAGGATTTTACAGTAAGTCCTGCCAACTCATTAAAATGCGACTTAAGAGCACCAAAAACAATAGGGCACATCTACTCAATATGATACATATTAACACCAAGTTTGAGGAAAATTAAGCCCTCAATTGAGTTATCACGCCATATGCCTCGCATTCTAGTGGCGTCACATACACGCACATACAAATGCTGACTTGACTGCTGAGGTTCCTTTGTTAACACAAGGAACCAAAAAGATGAAGCAATATTTTCTTACTCCACCATAGCAATACATGACAATACATGTTCAAATGTTCCAGATAGATGTTTTTTTTTGTCTTGACCTCAGTTGATGCCATATGACTTTCAAATTTTACAAAAAACAATAGGAACTGTTGACTAATTATGATAAAGTCACAAGCGAATAATAAATGCTGCTCTAAACATTCAGTTGCTGAGATATTGTGGCAGCTTTTCAGACTTAAAGCTCTGGTGACCTCAAATAACCTTTGACTTTCATGGGAAATGATAGGGATCATCTACTTATAATGGACAACCAAACATCAAGTTTTAAGTTCCAGCAACTTTCCCTTATTGAGATACCATGTTTACAAGGTTTTCAAACTACGACCTCTATTGACCTCACATGACCTTAGACCGCCATAAAGTAAGAGAAATTATCTATTTACCAAATGCTACAAATGTGATCAGTATAAAGTTCCAGCAACATTCAGTTGCTGATATATCTTTCTTAGTAGGTTTTCATACTTAAACCTCTTGTAACCTCAAATGACATTTGACATTCATGAAAACCAATAGGGATCATCTACTCACATTGGACTAACTACACACCAACTTTGAAGTTCAGGCATCTTTCCTTCCTTGAGATATGGTGTTTACAAGCCAAGGCATCACTTACACATACACAAGCCAACGTGACCACAAAGATTCCTTGCCTGCCTTTGACAAGAAACCAAAAATTGATAGAAATCATCTACTAAGTATGAAATCCCTCACAGTTAATAAACCCTCTTGAGATAAAGTGTTTACAAGATTTTGACTACTACATAATGAACTACTGAAAATGAGTAATAGGCACGCAAAGTATGAGATCATTCAGTTTGTCTTTTGAGATGGAAGAGTTGACAGGATTTTGACCCTTTGACTTCTGGTGACTACAAATGACCTTTGACCTCCACCAAAATCAGTGGGTGTCATCTACTCAATATGGGCAATCCACAGGCTAAATACGAGAGACCCCCACTGATACCTTTCTCGATACATAGTTTACACACAGTTTCACAGATTGACCTCTGGTGACCTTATACCTCCACAAAAAAAACAAAAAAAAAAGCAAGAGCCCAAGGGGACTGTGGTTCCTTGCACAGATAGAGAGTATAATGTAAATTATGAAGTAAAAGGGAGCATATTGCATTATTTTGTACAATAGCCCATATGGCCCATTTCTGACCATGAAGCCTCACTGTAACATAAACTCTGTAGAGACAGAAACATATTTCATGCTTTCATAAAATGGCCCATTTCAGACATTGGACCCCAAACATGACAAACATGCACCAACATGGAACCACTTGGATAGCACTAACGTGACCAACCAGTGTTACATGCAATCTGTAAGAGAAGAAGTATTTTGCATGATTTCGCAACAGCCTATGGGCACTATGGTTCCTTGAACTTGAAATATACATACTGTAAAATGATATGCCTGAGTTCATAAATATAAAAAAAACCATTTCAATTAATGCAATGAATTGAAGATGTTGATTTCTGCAATATACAGCAATATCCCATTCATTTTACAAAACACAAACAGCTGTGCATCTCTCATTTAAAGAAGGGGCTCTGCAAATTGCAATAAGGCTTATCACATCTATGCCCCTTTAAAGTCCACCAAGCTGATAGCATGCCATGGAGGGAACCATGGGGTCTAGTTTAAACTGGTAAGAACACCAACTGACTTATTTTCTTTCATTGGTACCAGCCCACCTCACTAATTGAAATGACACTTACATGAATGCACACATTAGCACTCAGGCATGAGGAGGTAAACTGATCCAGCCAAAACTTGTCTGGTGTGACCACCTACAGTACTGCAAACAGCACTGCTGCTTTTCATTTGATCGAGAAACTGCTGACTCAAGCAGTACTTCCATGATGCTCTGGAGAGGGACTGATGGAACATATGAGCATCCATAGCATAACAAGGTTTTTCAGACTTTTGTCCCAGTTCTCTTAGATGACCTTTGACCTTCATCAAAAACAATAGGGCACACTTTCTCAATATGGCAAACCTACATACCAAGTTTGACTTTCATCTGACATTCCCCTATTGAGTTACAGCATACCCAAGCAAAAAAGACTTTCTCCCAGATGACCTTTGACCTCAACCAAAAACAATTGGGCACACCTTCTCAATATGACAAACCTACATACCAAGTTTGACTTTCATCCGATTTTCCCCTATTGAGTTAGAGCGTACCTAGGCAAGTGTCACAGATGCACACACATATACACACACACACGCCAACCTGACTGCATATAGGTTCCTTTGCTGACGCAAGGAACCAAAAACTAGATCATCTACTCAATATCTACAATCCACACTGTAAGTATGACATCAGTCAAGGTTACCCTCCTGGAGATCCTGTGTTTACAAAGATTTTACAGTTTGACCTCTGGTGACCTCAGATGATCTTTTACCTCCACCAACAACAATAAGGATCATCTACTCAGTATGACAGCCCACATAAAGTATGAGATACAATCACCCTTCTTGAATTGTTGTGTTTACAGTGTTTTCACATTTTGACCTCTGGTGACCTCAAATGACCTTTGACTTCGACCAACAACAATAAGGAACATCTACTCAGTATGAACAACATACACACCACAAATGAGATCAGTCACAGTTACGCATCTTGAAATATTGTGTTTACAAGGTTTTCAAATTTGACTTATGGTGACCTTGACCTTTACCAAAAAATAAGCTTCTTCTACTTAATGTGGTACACCTACAAACCAAATATGAGATCTGTCCAAGCTTCCCTCCTTGAGATATTGTGTTTGCAAGGTTTTCACATTTTGACCCTTGTTGACCCCAAATGAATTGTGACCCCCACCAAAACTGAGCCTGCAATAGGGTTCTTCTACTCAATGTGGTACACCTACATACCAAATTATGACATCTTTCCAAGCTTCCAAACATCTACTCAGTATGACCAATCCACACTCCAAATACAGTGAGTCAAGCCAAGATTACCCTTCTTGAGACACCATCTTTACAAGCAGTGTCACATACACACACACTGCATCACCATCGCACAGATTCCGTCGGCCTTCAGAAAGAAAGCACAAATCCCTTAACTCCTCTGAAGGTACCATTAACAGAGTATCACTGTGACAAACTATCAACATTGTACAAGAGAATCTGTAGGAGGAGAAGCACCTTGTAGAATTTCATAAAATGGGAAAAAGGGTCCACATGAGACCTTGGACCAAAAATTCATGAACTGATCAAGTGGCCCACCACCCAAGCTACATTGTGTCTAAGCTTCAAACAAATCCATGAAAAGTGAAGAGTTTTGAACAATTGTGAACATATGGATGGTTTGATAAAGTGGATGGATCCATTAGATTAGTTAGATTATTAGAGTGATATGTGATCGCAATATCTCATACCAGCATGCTTGTATGAGCTAAAACTACCTGTAGGTGATGGAAGATCCCTTCGATTACAAGAATCTTACTTCACATCATTCAGTTAAGTTGGATGTAATCTGCAGGCATGAAAACTCCTACCGTTTATGTTCTCAGAGTTTCCTGGTGTTGGAACGACTCTGAGTTTGTTGGCTAATACTTAGTGTGCTCACTAAGCCCAGCTAAATATTATTGGACCAGGATCTTTCTGACGTTGCTCTTGTAGTGACAGAGGGGATTGAATTGGCAAAATGGCCCACCAATATTTTCAAAAGTGCAGTTTAATAACATTGCCATTCTGAATTAGGGATACTCAGATAGGTATAAAAATGCACATTTCACATACAGTGCAAAAAAAAAAAAAGGAACACAAACTACAGAATCATTTATTTAAAATGTAGGGATCCCTGAGAATATTCAATTCAAATCTGGCCAACACCATCTTGCATCTAGTCCATCCTATGTGATCAACTAGCAGGGGACTCATCCCGGCAGGCCAGCAACCTGTCATCAGATCCATCATACCACAACACTTAGGGACTCAGACTTGCTAATGTCCCCTTCCATGCCACCCTCACTTTCAAGATGAAGGTAGACACACCCATGTACCGGTATAACCTTAAAGAAGATTGCGGGAAATTTCATATCATTGCTCCCCAACTGAAAGAAATTTCTAGCTACGCCACTGAGCCACAGGTTTCTTCCAAACTTGTTTGTCAGAAAATAACTGCCCTAAAAAGTGTGAATACTACTATAAGCTTGGCTTAACGTTAATACAAAGAGACCCAATCCAGTCTGTTTCATCAATCATAAAGCAGCGTTGAACAATGTATCCAACAAACCTTTAAAATGCCGGCCAGTCCTGTTCTTGTACCATTGACAAGTCTAGTAAGTTCCAGCTTACCCTGTCTTACAGTCCATTCCGACATATATATGTTTTGCTGCCATGGAGGACTGACACATTTTCTATGGCAGAAAGTACCGTGGCAGCATATTCCGCATTAAGTTGAAAATTCAGTAGTTGGTGCAGAACAGCACAGAAGTGCTGCATCCACGCCCTGATAATGGAGTAGAGTGTCTTCCAGTTTCCCGATTATGTAATTTTATCCCTATCTCCAGACAATTATCCAGGAGATTGTCCAAGGAAAATTGTTTGGGACTTCTAGATGATTATATATATATATATATATATATATATATATATATATATATATATATATATATATATATATATATATATATATATATATGAGATGAATTTATCTAAAGTAGGTTAAAAGTGCTCTATATGCTAGGCACAGAGCTATGTACAAACGCTGACTATACACTGTATTTGGACTTGTGGCTGCAACTCAGAGTTTCATGCTTTCCTCGCAACCTTCAGGCAGCAAGTGGTTCGCTTCAGTGCTTTTCCTTTACGGCTCATCTTTTAGGTTTTTTTGTGTGTCTGCATTTCGACAGAAGCTCAGTTCTGCGGTTGAGTAGGCTGTTGTTGTCTGCTAGTGAGATCTCCAGTTTTTCTTCTGTGCAGAGGTTGCATTGACCTGATGTTCTGTTTGGTGTTTGATAGTCTTAGGATCTCCCATTCAATATCAAAACTCCTTTCTTCTTTCTTGAGTTTCCAGATATGCTTGGAGAGTTGGGTGTCCTTTGCGTGTTTTTCATGATTGAATGATTTCTTGTGGTTATAGTATCGCTGTTTGAATGGGCCCCCAGATATCCCCATGTAAGTCATGGGTTCGACACTGCACCCAGTGACTGTGGCTTTGTAGACAAGCGCTGGGGTGAGGCACTTGCCTCCCAAGGGACAAGAGTCCTTGTCCCTACAGTTGCACAATTTTTCTGGTGTGCTTTGCTCGGCGGCATCTATGACCCTGTTGTTGTGTGATTTTATGATGGCTCGCATGTTTTTGAGGCAACTGTAGCTTAATTTTAAGGTGTTTCTACTGAAAATCTTTCTGAGTTTGCTCTCTCTTGGAAAATGCTTCTTGATGAGCTTGATGAAAGTCTTTCCGACATTCGTTTTGACTGTCCTGCTGGAAGGCGGGTTGAACCATGTTATTTTCCGGCCTCTGTTTTTCTTTTTGCTTTCGTTTGTGTTGCTGTGTTGGTAGTGGATTTGCTCTTTGAAGCCGCTAGCTTTAAGTGCTTTGTTGTAGTCTGCTGCTGCCTGGTCAAATAATTCACGGTTGGATGACAAGGTGGTGATGCGTTTGCCGATTGCGCTGGGCATTTGCTTTATTATCGGTGGAGGGTGGTTTGATTCAGCGTGTATATATACTGGTTGGTTATTTGGCTTCATGTAAGGCTTGTGGCATCCTGTTTTAAGGTCTAGGCTGACATCCAGATAGTTAACGGCAGTTAGACTGGTTTCGGTCGTTATTTTGAGATCGAATGTTTTAAATACTTCTGTGAGCCGCTTCCGAGCTCTGTCTGCCTGGCTGCCAGATGCGTTCTTAAGCATGGCGAGACCGTCGTCCCTGTAGAGGCCTACGCTTTCGAAGTCCATCTCCTTTTCTAGCGTGCTGAGGATTAACAGGCCAACAAGTTCACATACCTCTGCTCCATCGTATCCGCCCATAGTTACATCAAAGGCAACAGATGTGTTTTTCTTCATCCACGGTTTCCCTGCGTGGTCATAAAGTAGAGATTTTCTGGCGTGCAGGATGGTATCGATGTTGGTCTTAGGCACGTTGGTGATGGTACTGGCCCATGCGATGGCTTTCTTGAGTAGTTCTTCCGTTATGGAGGGGTAGAAGTCTACTATGTCGAACAGCAGAAATTTCAATTCCTTTTTGTTTTGTAGACTGTTGAACCAATCCAGAACGGAGTTTGTGCTGCGCCATTGGTT
Organism: Stichopus chloronotus; assembly: GCA_021234535.1. Classification (NCBI taxonomy): domain Eukaryota; kingdom Metazoa; phylum Echinodermata; class Holothuroidea; order Aspidochirotida; family Stichopodidae; genus Stichopus; species Stichopus chloronotus. The sequence goes on along the minus strand of CM037838.1, from coordinate 3,838,885 downwards.
GACTTTCATTTTGTTTCGTATAGTTGTGTTGATCTTGTCTAGCATGTGCTTGCTGACCTTCCCAATTTCCGGTTTTGCTGGATTTATAAGTCTGCATTTTGTGTTTTGTTCAAAATTTTCTTTGTGGTCCTTGATTGTTATGTAGGCAGGTGCATTGTTGGTGGCGCTTAATCTGTCCTCTATATCGAGGTAGTAGACTTATATACACTCACCAATGGAACGCTTTTCCATCGACTACTCGCTAAAAACATACCCTTGCCATCAAGCAGAGAGTACACCAAAGCTCTGCTGGAGAAAGTCGAAAGCCTCATCAAAAGGATGCGGTGGACAGCCATATTCTTCCTGCAGGAAGACGAAAGTACTGACACGGAGGATAATACAACCGACCAGCAATTTCCTGGCTTAAAATCAAAACGCACACCACCACAGGTAGAGGAACTCATACCATTTGAGAGAGACATGTTGAACATGTTCGAAACCATTCAATTCCGTACGGCAAGCTCCAACTTCCAAGAGAAATTGAAAGAAGATATCAAAACTATAAATCACAGCAATAAATCTTCGTACCAGCCGACAAAACAAGAAATATGTACAAAATGAGAGCACCAGAGTACAAAAAGCTACTCACAGACAACATCACTAGCACCTACAAATTGGCAGACCCCAGGACAGTCAGGAAGATCGACACCAACCTCACGAAAGTTGCAAAAACGCTCGTCAAAAACGCGGTCATAGATGCCGCTGAGCAAAGCACACCAGAAAAATTGTGCAACTGTAGGGACAAGGACTCTTGTCCCTTGGGAGGCAAATGCCTCACCCCAGCGCTTGTCTACAAAGCCACAGTCACTGGGTGCAGTGTCGAACCCATGACTTACATGGGGATATCTGGGGGCCCATTCAAACAGCGATATTATAACCACAAGAAATCATTCAATCATGAAAAACACGCAAAGGACACCGAACTCTCCAAGCATATCTGGAAACTCGAGAAAGCAGAAAGGAGTTTTGATATTGAATGGGAGATCTTAAGACTATCAAACACCAAGCAAAGAACATCAGGTCAATGCAACCTCTGCACAGAAGAAAAACTGGAGATCTCACTAGCAGACAACAACAGCCTATTCAACCGCAGAACTGAGCTTCTGTCGAAATGCAGACACACAAAAAAACCCTAAAAGATGAGCCGTAAAGGAAAAGCACTGAAGCGAACCACTTGCTGCCTGAAGATTGCGAGGAAAGCATGAAACTCTGAGTTGCAGCCACAAGTCCAAATACAGTGTATAGTCATCGCATACGTATATACATATATATATATACATATATATACGTATATATACGTATATATATATATACGTATATATATATCTATATATATGTATATATATATACACACACATATATATAGACAGGGTTGTAAAATTTTGGTGCCGAGCTCGAGGGAAAGGAACTAGCCAGTTATGATGGGGTCCACGAGCTCGTACCAGTTGATCTAGTGGAGTCCAAGGAGCAGTTCCCTGCTGCTCTATGTCTACACTGAGTACATGTCTTGTATGTATAAAGTAGGGGTATGGGGAAGCACTCATAAATCTTCAAATGTTAGCTCAAAGGGCCTCTTCTCCAGTCATATTTACTAAATTTTGTGGAGTCCGTGTAGGGATGTAAGGTGTTAACTGATTGCGAATGCTGGGTGTAAATCCCAGTGCCAGTCCCACGTCGAGACACAACCTCACAGTATATACATATATACTGTACATACATACTCATGTGCAAAAAGTTCATGATAAGTCAAAAATACTTATGTTTCAGTGTAGAGTGAATGAGAAAGTTAACTTGGAAAATATATTTTTACATTTATTCTTCATGGTTCCGTTGATTTGGTTTTCAGCATGAACACTGGAACACCACATAACTTCATGGCATAACTGACAGGTTTATTAGAAATATTGTATCTTGGTAAAATATCCTTTGACCTAGAGAGCTTACCATTGGAACAACAACAAATCATTTGATCAGATCTCACACATGTTGACGGAGGTGGCTATGCTTTACAACAGGCATGGCAACTGCATGGGTTTCTTCCACGTATAGGAAAGACTGTAAGAACTCCAGCTTGACAGAAACAATTCTAGACATTAAAGCCAAGTTTCGCTACAGTTGTTAGTTTTTAAAATTATGCTTTCGGGGAAATTTTTCCTGAAGAGGCATACATCATACTGACAATCAGTTTTGAAGATACAGATCCATCAAATTAAATAGCATCATGACACAAACATCTTTCTCATTACAACTGGTTCAAAATAGGAGGAAAGGTCACATTTCAACTTATCAGATACAAACATTTTGTATTTGTCTGACCCGACACTTTGAGCTAATACACAAGGAATAACGATTGTAACAGTCAATGACTCTGTGATTCCTTGCCAATATCTCCTTTTCTCATGCACATGCAGTCACTGAAATACAAAAGCAACTGGTGGAGCAGCATAGGGACCATATCAAAAGGAAAAACAAAATGCACAAATGACAACCACATTCTGTATCACTTATGGGTTTGATGTTACTGGGTGCTGATGTGAATGAGTAAAGTCACTCACTCAGCATTGATGACAATTGTGGTTATGAAGGAGGTAATTCACAAGTTGATAGGAAGTTTGTGACACCAAATTGTGGTTACAGATATGAAATTGTGCAAGTCAACAAAGGCAACCTCCCAAGGGAGTGTTTACTGTGACTAAAACAACAAAGTACTTTGTAAACGTTGACAGCGAGTTGCTGGCAACTATTCTCTGAAAGCTTAGAAAAGGTGATATAAGAGCTATGTGTACCACTTCATATGTTCACATTCAGGATATGGAAAACTCTCTAAGTGTCACACGCTGGGCTTTTGAACCCGTAACAGATCTTTGGAATGATAAAAGTTACTGTATACATTTCATATCACATTACAGTGATGACAAGTCTCACATGGGGCAATTCAAAAGACAGATATCATCTGCTCATCAAGGGCTAACAATGTTGACACTTGTTCACCAATGTTGACACAAGTTCTAGATGAATTCAGTTGGTGAGATATCTTCCTTACTAGGTTTCAATACTTTAAGCTCTCAAGCACAAAATTGACCTTTGACCTCCATGAAAAACAATAAGGATCAAGAACTCACAGCGGACTACCAACACACTAAATTTGAAGTTCAAGCACCTTCTTGAGGTATTGCGTTTACAAGATTTTCACACTATGTCCTCTATTGACCTCACATGACATTTGCCCTCCTTAAAAAATGAGAGACATCATCTGCTCATCTGTTGCTACCACTGATAAGGACTTGAAGTTCAAGCAACATTCGGTTACTGAGATATCTCCCTTGATATGTATTTGTACTTTTAGCTCTAGTGACCTCAAATGACCTTGCACCTCCATGAGAAACAAGAGGGATCATCTACTCACGATGGACTACCAACACACCAACTTTGAAGTTCAAGAACTGTTCCCTTCTTGAGCTATCATGTTTACAAGCCAAGGCATCACATACACACACATAAACACACCCGTCCACACATACACCATCTACATCGCATAGACTCCTTGCCTACCTTAGGCAAGGAATAAAAAAATTGGTCCTATGTACTTTCAAATAAAATCACCAATATCTGGTATTAAATGCATCTCCTATAGCTTTCTGCTGCTCACAAATATCACATGCATCAAATAGTGTCCACAGAGCATTAATAGTTATGTAGAAATACTTGGAGTTGCCATCCAGTCCAGTAAGCTTGTTTCAAGTGATTGCATGTGTACAGAAAAACCAGAAAGGTAAGATTGGTTTTGATCTTAACTTTTTCTTTATTTTTTAAATGTACACGTAAAGTTGTACATTGACAGATTACGACTTTCAATGAACGAAAATGACATTAACTACTTTGAAAAGCAATGGGATTGGCATAAAAACAATAAAAAACAGAAGCCATATTTGAAACTTTACCCTTCTTACTATAGGCCCCTACATGATGAATAAGCAACAGTACAGGTCTGGCAAAAACATACTAAAGTCATCGCTCCTTGGTCGATATCAGGAATTGAAGTATTTGGTGAATGGAAGCATTGTTTTTACAAATAACCTACAAACTGATCACATCATTGTGCTGTCAGTGACTTTCAATTGTTTTGACTAACTGAATATAAAACACTAAGTATACTTCCCATTGGCTTATTCAAAGAAGCCCACAGTTGATTTGAAGGAAAATTGTCACTACATTATCGTATTCTACACTTTTTGTCATTATGTTAAAAGACTTTAAAATCATATGGCAGAGTTAAGCAACTGGAACCTACTTATTTTCCCTAATTGTTTGAATAGTGCCATTAACAGCCTTAACAAACTTTTGGACATGAAATTTCAATATTTCAACTTTTTACCTACCATGCAATCACTTTAAAGTCAGCAAAAAATTAACCACATCAAATTGAAGCTAGCTAAGCATTAGCAGCACTCTTGTGCATGTTTCCACTATCAGTCACCCTCCGATCAGTGAGCCATGTGTCTAATTGGAGTGCCCACAACACACATATAGACTTGTAACTGGCTAACGAAAATTGGCAGAAATATGATTCCTATGTGAATTATACCATTTCAACGCTGTCAGGCATTACATATTGATATATTGAAATGTGGTGTAACTGTAATTCTCCAGTGACGAGGCCAACGAACAACTACTATTGAAATAGCACAAAGAATCTCTTGCATCGAATGACAGATGCTGCAGTACACTATTGAACAATATTTACAGTATGTATTTCACATTACAGTATTTACTACAAACTTCTTTCATGCTTTTGTTTTCTTCCACATTTCTCTGTCCTATTTTCATGACAGTTGATGATGTTTTTGGAGGTATTTATGTTGGAAAATTGTGAGCGTCATGCCAAAATAGGGTTGGAGATGGGTAACTTTTATTCCAACAAAGAAATACAACAAAAACACGAAAGTGAATTCAGTCAACAAGAGATTGGCTGTGAAAGAACTTACCAAGATGTGATTACTTTAGATTAAAATTGGCCAATGTTTGACACATATGAACCAATGTTTTTCATAATTGGATATGTTCATTATACAAAAATGTGTGCATACATCTGGAAAATATTTTATTATTTTTGATAAGCTTCCTTATTGCACTATGCTTTTACCTTTTCTCCATGAAAAGAAATGGGAATCCAATGAAGTCACACATTGGGTTGGGGCGTGGCGGTGTATAGCCTCAACTTAGGTAAGACTGTAAACAAATTTCAACTTATAAGTACTAAATTTTGACTTAAGTGGCAAAGTTACGTAGACTGCTAATAATTATGTATCTATTACAGTATGTATAAGGTTTAAAGTATTCTTTACAGCATCATAATGTATTAATGTATGCATTAGGCAAAATGAAGAGAATGAAGAGAATGAAGAGGCTTGCAGTTAGTGATGATTGAAAAAAAAAATAGCTAACAAAATGTTCTATCAAGCAAAAACCAAAGTTAGAAAAACAAGTGACTAACTGGCTGTGTATACACATATTTAGTGTACATTCACTTTGCTGTTCCATTCTTTACCCTATTCAAAGCAACTGCCAATCACATGCTGTGTTCATTGAAACAATTCAATTTACTTATAAATCACAACCTGTTAACACTGCTTACATTTGGCAATTGACAGTATTTCACAGGGTCCTACTTGCATATAGCATTGCTATTGAACTTAATATAAATGAGACAATCAACTAGAAATGTAAGAAATTTCTGGTGAAAACTTTAACATTTGAGTGAATTCTTGATTGACATATCCTCAGGAGGCAAAACATCATTCTCTTTGAACACTTCAACACCATCACATCTATCTTCTCTACTGAATGTAAGCAGAGTATTACTGATTAATTTATGTAACCTTTAATTTTACATTTTTTCTTAATTCCTACAAAATGCCAGCATTTTATGCAACTTCTGCAAAATATAAAAAAGGACATCCATGCAATGCATGTTCTGATTCTTTGATTTTTCCATTATGAAGCTGTTTATCTGTGATCATCAACACCACTGCAAGTTGTCTTTACAGAAATTGCATTCTGACTGACTATGAGGAGAACTTTCTTGGCTAGTTCTAGAACATCAGAATGATGAGCTACTGGACTGATGCTGTTGGTGATGTCTTCCAGTATCTCCACCCCTCCTTCTTCTATCAGCATTGGACAATACTTTGAAGCTGTAATATAAGAAATTCAATGCTAGTTACATATTAAATTCAGTACCATTAAAGTATTAAGTTTTTACATCCATGCTGACATTATGCAACCAAACAGAATCAAATTTTTCACAAAAGCTTGAGACTTTGATGACAGCGCTGAAGCTAAGCAACAGTGGCAGTCTCTGAGACACTTCACATTTTTACAATGAAGCAAGTTGTTTGATAACATTGTTCTTCCAGTGTCCTTAAAATGCTGAACAGCCACAGTGTCCATGTTGTAACACATAATCTGTATGAAAACAACCATTTTGCATGACTTAATAATTTATGGCCCACTGAGGTTGAACTCATAAAAATCAAACACTGCAAAGAGTTCCCTACCACTGTGCTAATGTGAAGTACCTTCCACAAAGAAATATTTTGAATGATTTCATAAAATGGCCTGTATGGTCCATTTGGAAAATGGGCTTCGAAGTCCTGAACACTGTGAAGTACCAGTACCATAGTGCTAATGTGAAAATCCCTCTATATTGAAATCCCTCTATATTGAAAACAACCATTTTGCATGACTTAATAATTTATGGCCCACTGAGGTTGAACTCATAAAAATCAAACACTGCAAAGGGTTCCCTACCACAGTGCTAATGTGAAGTACCTTCCACAAAGAAATATTTTGAATGATTTCATAAAATGGCCTGTATGGTCCATTTGGAAAATGGGCTTCGAAGTCCTGAACACTGTGAAGTACCACTACCATAGTGCTAATGTGAAAATCCCTCTATATTGAAATCCCTCTATATTGAAAACAACCATTTTGCATGACTTAATAATTTATGGCCCACTGAGGTTGAACTCATAAAAATCAAACACTGCAAAGGGTTCCCTACCACAGTGCTAATGTGAAGTACCTTCCACAAAGAAATATTTTGAATGATTTCATAAAATGGCCTGTATGGTCCATTTGGAAAATGGGCTTCGAAGTCCTGAACACTGTGAAGTACCACTACCATAGTGCTAATGTGAAAATCCCTCTATATTATAACTTTTAAGCCTATAGGAAAAGAAGCAAGTTTGCATGACTTCATAACATGGCCCATTAAGACCATAGACTTAAACATTGTGAACACTGCAACAGTTCCACTACCAGTGCACTTATAAAGCATATCGATAATATAAAACCTGCAGAAAAAGACACATTTTGCATGATTTCATAAAATGACACATATGGCCCCATTCGGGACATTAATCAAAGAAACCCTGAACACAAAAATGTAAAACTACCATAGTAAACCCTCCACATTGTAAAATATAATCTGAAGGAAAAGATGCCTTTTGCATAATGTAATAATTTGTGGAGCAGACATACGGCTCATTCTGATACTGAACCCACTAATATTGGCGATCTGAAAGGTAGCACTGTCAAAGTGCTAATGTGACAAACCTTCCAGGTTGTAATATAAATATGAGGGAAAGGAAGCATTTTGCAATATTTCCCTCATAGGCCCATATGGCTCATTTACGCCCATGGACACCCATATCCTGAACACTCCATGGGTATCTCTACCACAATGCTAATCTGACAAACTTTTCACATTGTAACATTCAATCTGTAGTTAAAACAGAGCATTTTGATGTTACAGAATTGCCTGTTTGGAACCTAAAAACAATGGACACCCAGATAACACCACTTCTACAGTACTAATGTGACAAACCCTAAACAATGTAACATTACAAATGGTAGCAAAAGAGGCATTTGCGTGATTTCATAAAATGACACATGTTGTCCATTTGGGACACTAGACAAAACAAATCCTGAACACGTCGAAGGTACCGCTACCACAGTAGCAATGTGACACAACCTCACTTAAGTGCCATACAATCTGTAGACGAAGCATTTTGTATGATTTAATACAATGGCCACGTGGTCCATCTGGGACCTTGGACCAACTTCTGAACACCCTGTAGGTATCACTACCACTAAGAAGCAATGTGACACAACCTCAACTTAGTAACATACAATCCGTAGAAGGAGATGCATTTTGTATGATTTCATAAAAAGCCCCATATGGTTCATTTGGGGGAATCAGAAAATCTTGAACACCTTAAAGGAAACCCAACTTACGTAAATATATGACACAGCTTCCATTTAGTACCATACAATCTGTAAGAGAAGAAACACTTTGCATAAAATGGCCCACATGGGACCTTGGAACAAAAATCCTGAACTACTCGAAGGTACTACTACCATAGTAGTAATGGGACACAACCTCTACTTAGTGACCAAGCAATTAGTAGGAGCATTTTGCACTTTTTCATAAAAAGGCCCATTTGGGCCTTTGACTCCAAAGTTCTGAACACCCCAAAGGTACCACTTCCATAAAAGTAATGTGACACAACCTCTATTTAGTGACCAAGAAATCTGTAGGGGAAGAAGTCTTTTGCATGATTTCATAAAATGGTACACATGGCCTATTTGGGACCCTTGACCCCAAAATGCTTAACACCCCACTACCATACTACTACCATAGTAGTCATGGGACACAACTTCAACTTACTACTTAACAATCTGCAGGAGGAGAGGCATTGGGCATATTTGCAAAAATTGGACCTGTTGGGCCCACATGTTACCTTTGACACCAAATTTTTGCCACATGCTGATGCCTGTAACCCAAGGATCATTGTCCCCAAGTTTTGATAAAATGCATCAAACTTTGTTTGACAGAGAGCAATTGATAGCAATTGTGAACAGATAGAAGTAAAGATACATAGAGTGATAGAAAGCCCCATCACAACAGTTCACACCAGTTAGCTGGTGTGAGCTTAAAAACTAGGTTCATAAAACTATATTAATTCCCTAATGTTTAGTATCTGTTTATCTAACAACTTTAGTGTGGAAAGGACACTCTCAGACATTATTTGTCTAATGCAGAACCAACTAAAATAGCTTCAGTTTCAAGACTGGGTGATTTATTATGTTCATAGCATTTAACGGTTTACCCATGAGGGGCAATGTTGTTTATTCTTCATATTTTCTTACCAAAACAAGACTTCACAAGCAAACAGTTTCTGACTGAAGACTAATACCTGACCATATGTTAAGAAAGAAGAAAACTTCTCAGAATAGACTTTTTGTGTTTGATCATGGATATCACAACCAAACTGTTCCTTAAAGAGGTCTGGGCACCTAGACTAAAATGCTGTGGAAACTGCTTTTTCTAAGCATTTGGAAAAAATTTACATTCATGACTGCCTTTGGTGTGTTTGTGACATCATTCAATGTCATGCAATCAAAGTTTTCCAAGTGTCATAGGTAAAAGATCTCCTTTGAAAAATATACTTTTCTACAAGGTGGCTCATAACATCACAATTTGGAGTCTCTACATGCATAGCTATCTGTCCACAATTGTTCAAAGTGTTTTCATTAGCACATGCTTTCATGGATTTGTTTCAAACTTTGACAAAATATTTCTTGGGTAAGGGGTCATTTGGTGTATTCAAAATTTTTTAGAAAACAAATTTTAAACCATTAACTGAACACTAACCAAGTGTCATTATGACAGGCTGTCAATTCTCTCTAGCATTAATTGCAGGGATTTATGAACCCTAGGGTCCAAAACTTCTTGAAAACCATACAGGTACCACTAACAATGAATTATTACAAAAACAAAAGTAAGATTGTACATGATAATGACAATCTGTAGGAGTATTTTGCAGATTTCCATAAAAGAAAGCGTGGGTCCAAAATTTCCTGACCATCACACCAGGCTTACTACCCAAGAAACATTGTGACAAAGTATAAAAAAAATCCATAAAAGCATGTGAGAGTAAAAACATTTTCAACAATTGTGAGCATATAGCTCATACATGAAATGGACTCCAAACACAACATAATAAGTCTCCTTACGGAAAACCAGAATGCAGAAATGCATTGTGGTTTCGATAATCTGCTTAAGAGAATTTTTTTCTGAATCTGATATAATAGCATTAGTATGTGTCACATTAAGCTATGTATGCATTATATGAAATATGAGATCTGTACAAGCTTCCTTAATTGAGATCATATCTACATATGTTCACAATTTGACTCTTGTTGACATTGAATGACCTTTTAACTCCATTTAATGACCAATTGGTTCTTGTGCTCAATGAGATACAACTACATATTGAATATGACATCTGCCGTAGCTTCCCTTCTTGAGATAAGATGTTTACGAGAACTCCATACTGCGACCCTGTTGACTGCAAATGAACTTTGACCTTCATCAAAGACAATTAAATTTTTGAACACTCAATGAAATACCCCTACAATGTAGGAATGTACAGTGCACACAAATGCCTGAAAATGTCTTCTCCAAGATCTTTTTAAATGAGAATATTTAAGTTTTGAAACAAAAGGCTTCTTCCTTTCACAATGATAAAGATACGTACTAAGAATGAAAGTATCCATCATTCAAACCTTCTGATATTGTGTGCAGGGTTTTCATTATTTGACCTCTTATGACCCCAGATGACCTTTGACCTCCACCAAAAACAATAGTGTTCATAATCTCAATATGACAAACCTACATACCGAGTATGAAGAGCATCAATTATTCCTATCTGGACATTGCGAGCACAAGGTTTTCACTATATGACCTCTGGTGACCCCAGATGACCTTTGACCTCCACCAAAAACAATAAGGTTCTTTTTCTCAATATGACAAACCGACAAACCTACATACCAAGTATGAAGTGCATCCATCATTCCTATCTGGAGATATTGCATGCACAAGGTTTTCACTATATAACCTCTAGTGACCCCAGATGACCTTTGACCTCCACCAAAAACAATATGGTTCTTTCTCTCAATATGACAAACCTGCATACACAGTATGAAGAGTATCCATCATTGCTATCTGGAGATATCGCATGCACAAGGTTTTCACGATTTGACATCTGGTGACCCCTGATGACCTTTGACCTCCACCAAAAACAACAGGGTTCTCTCTCTCAATATGACAAACCTGCATACCAAGTATGAAGAGTATCCATCATTCCTTTCTGGAGATATCGCGTGCACAAGCTAAGTGTCACAAACACACACACATACACCCTCACACGTACATACTAACACACATACATACAGACGCCATCATCACCGCATAGGTTTCTCTTTTCATCGAAACCAAAAAGGGGAGCATCCAATGGTAAAGCTTAAAACTTTGATTGCATAATACTGAATGATGCCAAAGGTACACCATAGGCATTTTTGAATACAAATTTGTCCAAATATTTAGAAATCCAGCTTCCACAGCATTTTAGACTAAGTAGCATGACTGCCTTAAAGAAGAGACATGACATCATCCTAAAGATATTTATCAGAGCATGAAGAAAATTACTGTAGCAAGTTGCAACATATGAAAGTTTTCTTATCACATTGGAAATGACATTACTGTACTTTTGATACTTATTTTTTTGTTTCAATAAAGAAGCTGAACAGGAGCCCAAGGGCCCTTCCGCAGATGTTCAGTAATGTAAATTATGAAGGAATAGGAGCATTCTGCATTATTTTGTACAATAGCCCTTATTTCCATTTCTGACCATGGAACCTTACTTGTGTAACATAAAATCTGTAGAAAAACGATCATCGTAATTTTATAAAATGACTCATTTCAAACACTGGACTCCAAACATGACAAGCACCTACATGGAAATATTTCCATAGTGCTAATGTGACCAACCATCAACAGTGTTACATACAACCTGTAAGATATGATGTTTTTTGGATGATTTCATGACATGGTCACAGGGACCTTCACAAATAAATATCTAATTACCCAAAGGTACCACTACCATATTAGTAATGCAGCACAATGTCAACTTGTCAACAATGGTACCATTAGATCTTGGCCCCAAACTGACCGAACATCCAGAAAGAACTACCACTGTGGTGATGTGACACAACCTTGACTTGTACCATACAATTTTGTCAGGCCTTGGACCCAATAATCCAAAATAGCAATGAATGTACCACCGCCATAGTAATTACGTGACACAACTTCAGCTTCATGCCATACAATCTGTAGAAGTTGGCATTTTGCCAAATTTCAAAAAATGGTCCATATGGTTCCTTTAGATCTTGGACCCCAAGATATTAAACATCCCTAAGGCAATGCAATCATAGCAGCAATGTGATACAACCTCAACTTCAACGTAAAACCAGATGAGAAGCAATTGGTGCACTTTCAAACATTGGGCCCTTTGGGCCACCCATGGCCCACATGTCATGCCCACCTTTTATACACTCAAAAAGGGCTCATAACCCAAAGATCATGTCCCCAAGCTTCAAGAAAATGAATTTTCAAATAATGTTTGAGATAGAGTATTTCATAGCAATTATGAACAGATAAGATCGATACATAGAGAGCTGAAAGCCTCATCTCAATTACAGCTCACACAGGGCAGGTAGTAAAAGTCACAGATGTTATGTTACCTGCTATTTTGTAATAATATATAGAGAACGCCCACTGTTCTTACACTAAAGCAAATTCAATGATTATGTTAATGGATCATACAAGCATCCATACAGAGAGAGGAGAAGTTGCGTGTCTAACAATCACCTTAATATATACAATGTACTGAGAGATCAAATTTCCCCTGCACTGATGATACACTATGTAGCAAAAGGGAGTTTCACGCAAAAATGGTATGGTAGCTTAAGACTGCCACAATGTCACTGTTCAGGCCAATGTTTAGGCCAAAATAGGCTCCTTATCCTTCGTCTCTTGCTTGACCGCCACCAAAACCAATCAAATTTATCTCCTCTCGATAATGCATCTACGAAAGCATAAAAGCTCTCCAAGCTTTCTACCTTGAGAAACTGAATGAAAAAATTTTCAAATAACCTATGCCCTCTACCAAAAACAATAGGGCACATCTTCTCAATACGGCAGATCTATATAACAAGTTTGACTCTCATCTGACTTTCCCTTTTGAGTTAGAGCATACCCAAGCAACTGTCACAGACACCCAGAAACACACATGCATGCCAACCTGAATGCACAGGTTCCTTTGCTGATGTAAGGAAACCAAAAATGTATAGAAATGCAGAAGAAAAACAACAGTACTTCTCTCTTCCAATGATACTTACGATTCTTAGAACACACATGATGGATTGCCCACACTGACCAAAGTTGAACTTCACCTATTGAGTAACACGTCAGTAAAGGAAAGAAAGGGCTGAAGGACCGATAAGCCACCATCTCACCCTCAGGGTTCTGCCAGCCTGATATGCTTTTATGCTGCAATATAACAGATGTTTTGATTTTAAATTTTCATTAGTATCTTTTGACCTCTCTGAAACAACAGGCATACTTTCACCATATCCATGCAAAGTACTATGCACAAGATACCAGAGAATTATTATTCTTTTAATCCAGAAGGCACAAATGCGATGTGGTTTCCCTGATCGATTCTGACATCACAGTTATGGTCACCAATTCCCCACAACTCCATGGTGTGGGTATGCAAGAGTGAATATACATACCCCTTGGACAGAACAGGGTTTCCCAGTGACCCTCAGGTACCTGAACAGCCTTATAATGCAATGCAGGGAAGGCTGCCCAGGGTGACCTGCCTGCCAGAACTTCCAGTCGCTTGAGACAATGCTCATCGACTGGAAACTTCAAAGGACCCAAAACTTCCTTCTCCTTCGTAGTTGACAGCTGGGAGCCCAAGGCTCGCTCACTACGAGTCCGGCTCACTACGAGTACAAGCTTCCTAGCCTGGTTTGGAGGTATATCTCCACAAGTGAAGCCAGAAGGAAAGGGGAAAGATCAGTGCCCCTGTGGGAGTACTATCTTTCTCCCCCGTTTCGGGTAGGGGTGCGGTCTCCTCTGCCTGCTCCTTCATCTTCTCCATCTTGTCGTCCAACTCTGATCAGAAGTGATAAGTTGAAGACAGAGGGGGGGGGGGTTTGGCCGCAGCGCTATGGGTTACTGGGAACTCGGTTAGGACAGTGGGTGGAGCATGTAAGTCAACTAATCCTTCAGCAATTAGCTAGGAATAATGCTTTTAAAGGTAGGTCTTTGTCACTCAATGGTGAACGGAAGGTTTTATCACCAAATAAGAGATCAGAACAGTCCTGTCACCCACAGCTTAATCTAAAAATCAAGGGCAATGTTCAATCAAGATTTGTCAGTACTATGTCACAACCGATTGATTTCTAGCAACAGGCTCGTACCTTGAATATTTACTAAAATAATTCATTTTGCTAATTCCTTGAGATATTTCTGAAAATGAGAACGATGACTTGTCTACAATGTTTGCATCTTTTTAAGAGACATAAGAAGTGATGGTGGAGAATTCCTTCAAAGGATATCAGAATGTCCAGCTAACAAGACAATATCTCCATACATGTGATGTATTGAGATAAAAACAGCATCAGAACTTAGGATTAGGCATAGAAGAAGCAGACAAGAATTCAAAAAAGCAATACACCCATACAAAAGTACTTCAAAACTTGCAAAAATTTTAGGCTAGTAGCAAATGAAAAGATTTGCAAAAATACCAAGAAAATTCAGGAAGAGAACTGCAATGGGTCTATACTCTCGCCCCAGTGGGCATGCATGTAAAAGAACAAAAACTAGACAGAGAACAACCATATAACATATTGTGCTGCACATTTGTTGTTACTGCCATTTAGTTATCCTCAGCAAAGAAGGTATATACCTCTGATACCTTGCACATTTTTTATAGATCTTGCCTTTGGATCTTCTCACCACTTATGATAATTTTTTACCATTTTTCCTAAAGTGAAATACATGAACACAGAATGATAGGTCACAAGCTGAATGGTTATTCTCTGCATACTAGCAGTCAAAACATCTCTCCAACTGCAGACAACATGTCTTTATTACTGACCAAAGCATATCTTAGTTCACTTCTCTTGTCTTCTGATAATTTCCACATGTCAGGACCCTCATGAAGAAGATGAGCAACAATCCCTGCAGCAAAATAACTCACTTCAATCTGTTTGTTGAATAATAAATTTCTGAAAAACAAACAAAAGGTAGTGATAATTTCACTGCATTACTGAGTTTAATAGCTTGTCAGTATTCACATGATATGCTCCATTTTATGTGCAACCAAGAGTACATTGCTGTTATGATCCACCCATCTGAGCAATCTAAGGTATTGTAATTGCTCTACAGGTGCAAAAAATATATTCATGCCAACCATTCCCTGGTAGTGCAATGGTGGCCCACTGATTCAAACAATACTGTTCACTGGGAAGTGGTGAGTATAAATAGGCATTCACTTATGCACCATCAGTGCAAAACAGGGATTATTTAAACACAACAGTACATGGCAATTCAATGTATCATTCCATTTATTTCTTGCACCAAACAATCAATACCTACTGTATTCAGAAAGTATGGGGAAATTGATGAGAGAACATGACAAGAAGATGAACAAGAAAGTCAAAGAACGTTGTGATTCCTTGCCAATATTCATGACCAACACAGCACAACATGTACATACCAATTTTGAAATTCAAACACCTTATCCTTCCAGAAAGAGCATGCCTACACTAAGCTCATTTGACCACTGTGTGTATTGAACAGTTTAAAATGTTTTCAAAATTTGACCTCTGGTAACCTCAAATGAAATTTGACTACCAAAATCAATGGGAATCATTAACTCACAATAACAAACCCACACACTATGAAGTTACTCAAGATTATGCTTCTTGAGATATTGTGTTTACAAGGTTTCACAGTTTGACCTCTGTTGACCTTAAATCATCATTGACCTTCACAAAACAATTGGATCATCTACTCACTATGACGACTCCAAAACTAAGTATGACTTTCGTCAAGATTACCGATATCAAGATATTGCATCTACAAGGTTTTCACATTTGACCTCTGGTGACCTCAAATGAACTTTGACATCTACCAAAAATAGTAAGGATCATCTACTTTATACAACCAACCCACACAAAGTACGACATCAGCCAAGGCTATGTTTCTTGAGACATAGTGTTTAAATAGTGTCTACGAGGGTTTTACAATCTGACCTCTGATGACCTCAAATGACCTTTCACCCCCCCAAAAAAGCAATAGAGATCATCTACTCAATATGACCAACTTACCCATCAAGTAGAAGATAAGTCAAGGTTACCCTATTTGAGATATCACGCTTACAAGCAAGGCATCACATACACACATAATTACACACACACACATCACCTTCACCTAGTTTCCTTTTGCCTTCGGCAAGGAATCAAAAATCCTCTCAAACGTCACAAAATGGTCAACATGTTCGTGTATTCACACTGTGTAAATAATGAAATCAAACAGTAGCAACACAACATCAAACACACAAAACAGAATGAACACTACACCTCCTTTAAGATCAACAACATGACAACCAAACCAAGATCTAGCCACACCCACCCCTACCCCCCACCAATCACTAGTGTTGAGACAATAATGGTGATATCAGAATTGCAAATAACAGACAAATCAAAGTTACGAACAGCTCAGTACCGATAACAATAGAAACATAAACATTCGTTTGTTGTATTGACTTTATGAATGGAGAGAGATTTGAAATGAAAATATGAGAAATGTAAGTGTGATGGACAATGTACTCCTACAAACATACATGTAGCTATGAAAAAAAAAGGAAACAAGGCCATCATTGTACAAATTCAAATGCTGAATCAAAACATTTAAGCCACTGTGATTTCTAAACAACACAATATCATTTAAGCATTCCAAAAACCGTCCAATAACATGGAATCCTTAACTTTCAAGTAGTCCATGGTTTTTTATTTTCATGAACAATGAAATAAGTAATCGCCAAAGTGACTAGGCTGGTCATTATGTACCTCACCATGTTAGTATCCGAATAATTGTAAATTTGTGGAAGGTTTCACATGATTGTTTCTAAATTTTTCCTAATAGACATTTGCACACTTTCAAATAAAAAAAGTATGCACTATAGTTTGGTTTACATGGCAAGCATTACATTTTGCGAGGTATTGTCATCGATCAAACTTTCATCATGCTGAAGTTGGCTAGTTTTCATCCTTATGCTGCAGCACTGTATATAGATATGCTGCACTGTATATAGCAAAGATTCTATAGCACTGCTCCTTCTCAGCTCTATAAAGGACCTGGTTTATTACAACACATTTATTTGTGCAAGACCACTGCACTGTAAACACGCTCTGGAATGTTTTAATACACAACCAAGTGCCGTGCATAAGAACATGATGAAATGCATGTTAGTGATTGCCATTAAAGAAGATGAACTTAGTTTTGGCAATACTGACATCTTACTGATTCCACCACTGCTCACCAATGATTGTTTCTTTGATGTGGGCCAAAGGCCAGGTGAGGTCACCAGCAGGCAGAACTTGACAGTTTGCAGTATCTCAGAAACCACATTTTGCCTCTGTACTTCAAACTTTAAGGGTACCTGGAGCTTTTCCAGTAAATTAGATTGAGGTTTTCTTGGTTATCAAAGATTGTTTGGGGTCATCCGAGATCAAAGCTTCAAAAGCTTGTTAAAACTCTCAGTTCAAAAGGAGATAACAGGATATAGTGAAGGAGCAACATATACAGACTTTTGTTGGGATTGTTTTTTAATGTACATCAAAGATTATTTGGGGTCACTGTTAGGCAAAAGCTGGAAATAATAATTTCTAGATATCCCTGGAAGTATGTTTACATAAACTCCAACATAAGTGAGAAATCACTGTATTTATAGTCTGCAAATAATCAGCATTGCTATGCAAATCAAAGACCATATGAAGAGGTCATAGTGGAAAAATAACCTTAATATTGTGATATACTTCCCTCTTGAACTAATACACATTGCATGACTTTCAAACTTGGTGGGTAAGTACTGCCTTATGAGTTCATTAAATTTGGCAAATTTATCTTTGAGA
Source organism: Stichopus chloronotus (assembly GCA_021234535.1). Lineage (NCBI taxonomy): Eukaryota > Metazoa > Echinodermata > Holothuroidea > Aspidochirotida > Stichopodidae > Stichopus > Stichopus chloronotus. The sequence goes on along the minus strand of CM037838.1, from coordinate 3,820,729 downwards.
TGAAGGTCATAGGTTATCAGAAGTGATGGACTGAAACAGTTGTGAACAGTGAATACCATGATACAAAAACTTCATACTACTTACTATCATGTGGTCACAAGATTGAAACAAAATATTTGTCTATCTAAACGTTAAATATGTTGTAGCAAGTTAGTAGAGACTGAGGATATTTTTCTCATTGTCAGGTCTTTTCAAGGTTTAAATTAGTTACAGTATGAAAGCAATCACTTACAAAATTAAAGGGTGTTATGGGGAGGAAAGAAATTCATTCTATGTAAAAAAAAGTGACATTTTTACTTCAAAATCAGGCACTGTAACTTGGGTGGGGCAATACCAGGAATATCAGTAGGCTACTGGTATTCATGGACATCAGTACAGGTACATACCTAAGTACTGGTATTGACCACACAGCTGAAAAAGGGTAAATTTCCTGGGAGGCTAATTACAATATAGTTGGATTTCCCAGCAAAGCTTGCAAGGCGCCGTAGGCGTCATTTGATCGCTAAGCAATTGCCATGCGAGTGTGGAGTCAAGGGGGAGGGGCTGCCATAGGCCCCTTGAGGGGTCTAGGGATGAACCCCCATGGGGGTCCAGGAGGCAAAGCCCCCAAAACTCAACAATTTTAGCGTTTTTGGACGTGTCTGAACCATTTGAAATTCATGCTAAATTTCAACTTTCTAAGTTGAACCAGAAAGCCAAAAGGCTTTGTGATTCCTTGCTGAATGGTTACATTATAACAAACATGAATTATCCACATGACAAGTATGAGATCAACTGCAGTTACTGGTCTTGAAACACCACATTAATAAGCCTTTAACCCAAATAACCTTTATTTTGGGGACCTCCAATGACATTTGACGTCCACTAAAAGCAATAGGGATCACCTATCCAGTATGGGGAACCCACACATCAAGTATGACATCAGTCAACATTACCCTTCTGGAGATAATGTGTTAGCAAGGTTTCACCTCGGGTGACCTCAAACGACCTTTGACCTCCACAAAAAAACGATAGGAGTCATCTACTCAGTATGACTAATCCACACACCAAGTATGACATCAATCACACTTACCCTTCTGGAGATATTGTGTTTACAATGTGTTTACAGTTTGACCTAGGGTAACCTCAAATGACCTTTATCTTCCACAAAAAGCAATAGGGATCTTCTACTCAACATAAACAACCCACACACCAAGTATGACATCAGTCACAGTTACCATTCTTGAGATATTGTGTTTACAAGGTTTTCACATTTTGACCTCTGGTGACCTCAAATGACCTTTGACCTCCACCAAAAACAATAGCAATCTTCTACTCAATATGGCCAACCCACACACCCAGTATGATATCAGTCACAGTTACCCTTCTGAAGATATTGTGTTTACAAAGTTTTCACAGTTTGACCTCTGGTGACCTCAAATGACCTTTGACCTCCACCAGAAACAATAAGGATCATCTACTTGATATGACCAACCCACACACTAAGTATGACATCAGTAAAGTCACCCTTCTGGAGATATTGTGTTTACAAGGTTTTTCAGTTTGACCTCCGGTGACCTCAAATGACCTTTGACCTCCACCAAAAACAATAAGGATCATCTACTCAATATGACCAACCCACACACCAGGTATGACATGAGTCACAGTTACCATTCTTGAGATATTGTGTTTACAAGGTTTTCACATTTTGACCTCTGTGACCTCAAATGACCTTTGACCTCCACCAAAAACAATATGGATCATCTACTCAATATGACCAACCCACACACCACTTATGAGATCAGTCATGGTTACCCTTCTTGAGATATCGTGTTTACAAGAAGTGTTACATACATACATACATACATACATACATACATACATACATACATACATACATACATACATACATACATACATACATACATACATACATACATACATACATACACACACACTTGACATCACCATCGCATAGATTCCTTCTGCCTTCGGCAAGGAATCAAAAATGTTATTGTATCCAGTGAAAACATGATATTTCGATCTAGAAAAAAATCATTGATATTGCTTCAAAATCAAAACGTTCCATGAAATGTTGCACATGTCATATAGAGTGAACTGTATTACATACATTTTGGAAGTTGACATGTCCCTAAAAGTGTCATGGAAAGAATCAAGTATCGTGTACAGCCTTCCGAAGATGTTTAAGTAATGATATCCTGACGTAGTGGGTATATATCGAGTACAGTGGCCTAACCACCTTGGCAATGCATATTTCCGTATTACAGGGAACAACCGACATTTTGTAAGTTGCAGGCTTCAGAATTTTGCAAGGAACATTGAAATATTTTTTTTGCTTCGTTCAGTGATCCTGGTCACTTTAAAAGGTTTCGACTAAAGGTTTGAAGAAGCAGACTATTGGTTTCTTGAAGGATTTTGGTCATAGAAATATGAGTTCATATTTGCATTTCTGTAGCTTGCAATATGTTTGCTAGTTGTCATTCTGCAGATAATTTGCGTGTGCAGGCCTATGGCAGGCGTAAGTTGATGCTTTTTAATTGACATTGAATGTAGTAAAGGAGGTATACGTAGAATCTTCTAAAAACATTTACTAACATTGTTTTTTTTCATACATACCACTTAAAAAATTATTGATCATGAGTAAAAAATATGGGCATTCATTTACAAGAATAGTAACTTACTTCAATTTTTGGTAAAGATTGAGCATGGATGGGGCATTGAGGATATACATTTGAATGGATTTATAAACTGGTTATTTTTGGATGTAACAATTTAGGAAACCACATGTATGATCTCTACCATACTGTGATCGAAACAAGCATGGTATGTACAAGAAGAACATGCCGGAACTACAAAAGGTATTCCAAAATATTTTGAAAATATTTAAAGCGGTCTTGGTTACTCAGCGTGTGCATGGCGTAAGTTGCTCACATTGAACGCCGCATAAAATTCCATTGTAATTCATGCATCTTGATGTCTGGTAGACAGCTGACACTCACAAGTTCATGTGGTTTGGTTAATATAACTTGCTTACACTGCGCCCTCTTTGTAAGCTGCGTTGATACAGCAATATACCTGGGTATGGAATAGTCTGTGATTGGGGGTTATGGAAAATTCCAAGCCACATGCTTTAAAATGTGTACACGAAAGCTGCGTACTTCACCGGGCATGTCACGCACGAGTTAGCATTTTAGCGAGAAGCAAAAGTTGGTGACAATGAAAGATTATAATTAAGAAACAATAGCATAACATATAAAAACAAAGACAAAGCAAGAGAATAAGGAACATTCCATAGTAGGTACCATACACTATCTGGATAAACAGTTGCAAGACTGATGTGGCTAATGATACATGTACTTTCCATTGCATAATGTAAATCAAAACAACTAAGACAAGTGATTACACACACTTTTTCATCTCATTACTATAAACTGGACATGTGCTTGTTGGTAAAAAAATTAAGTTACACAGTTCCTGTAATTTCTGCCAAAAAGAACCTCATTGATCAAAGGTGGGAATAAAATGAGCTCTGTAAGGCTTTTACCAACAGTTCTAAGCCTGTTTGCCTATACATTTTGATTCTGCACTGTGTTCTGCTTCCAAGCCAACCCGGACACTTGTCATGTTAGCATTGCACAAGATGCACAACTGCATAAATTACAGTGATGCAACACCAACACATTATGAGATCATACAAACTTCATTTCTTGAAGTATCAGGTTAACTAGGTAGTCACAGTTCAATCCCTTCTGCCCCCAAATGACTGTTGATCTCCATCAAAAGCAATAGGGTTCCTCTACTTAATGTGATGCACCTATACATTACATAGATCTGTCAAAACTTCTCTCCGTGAGATACCCTGTTTACAAGGTTTTCACAGTTTGACCCCTGTTGGCCTCAATGACATTTGACCTCCACCAAAAACATTCAGGAAATTCTGCTATATGAGATACACCTTCATACGAAAATGTGAGATCTGTTGAATCTTTTCTTCTTGAGATATCGTGTTTACAAGCCAGGGTATCACACACGTATTGCACATACACACACACACGTGTGCAAGATTACAAAGATTACAATTACAATTGAAACCAAAAACAAGTTCTGTATGGTACTGTAGTAGTATTGCAATAACTAGTATTCTTGTCTTCAAGTTAATGTATTGGTTTCGATGACTCAATTAGGAACACTTTAAATCTAGCATATTGCACAAGGTGAAGATATGTTGACCCCAAACGACTTTTGACCTCCACCAAAAGAATAGACTTCTTATTCTCTACTGATCAAATATGAGATCTGTCCAAGCTTCCTTTCTTGAGAAATCATGTTTACAAGGTTTTGACCCCTGCTGACCTCAATGACCTGACTAAGACAAATAAGCAAACAATAAAATATCATTAAAATGTTCCTATAAATAACACGAAGTCCAAAAAATTTACAAATAGACAGCTGTTTACTGTGACCATGAAAGATTAACGCAGAGGTGGTAAGACTAATTATCATGTTAGGCTATCAGTTATATTTTTGGGAGTTGTTCACGCTGTCTTTTTTCTTCCTTTTGCCGAGACATCTGTGCTTGCAAACTCCACATACAAATGTAATGCAGTCTAGTTTTCATCAAGATTGCAATGTTCTGTGGGCCCGTTTAGGCTTTAAAGATATATAGCAAAGCAAGATATATCAAGATGGACCACTATTAATATTAATACACCGTATGGTGCTAGGCAAAGGCCGGGGTACCGGTCATTTTGCCCCCCTTGAAAGTTTGCACCAAAGTGGAAGTCATTTTGCCCTTGAATATCTACCAGTTCGACCCATTGAGCTGACTTTGAATGCCTTTGTGATAGTTTTCAACTACAATTTTTACGATGGCAAGAAATCCAGATGGTGACTCAAAGGAAATGGCTATCTGTGTACCAAGGCTAGCCTAAAGTATACCAAAACCGTAACGATAGAGCTCTAATCTTAGCCAGCCTACTCGCCACCTCCATTTTCAACACAAAGTGGCCTATCGTACGTATACTGCACTTTATTAAAGATTCCAAAAGCTGCACTCATTCTACGAAGTAAAGCAGGGGTTGGGTTGTAAATCCAAATAATTCGACTGGTAAACAGTCTCAGTATTTCTGTGAGTCTATGAGTTTTCATGATAGACGTTTACATAAGAACAGTCACAGTTCGTATCTAGACTAAACATGCACAGGAATATGCATATATGGAATGCACAGGGTATGGTAAAAGTGCTTTCCTTCTACTGTAGCTCCTGCAGCATGTACACAATCTGGTTTGTCACTTACCGATTCACAAAATACATGCAAATGGCAGTGTGGCAGAGGTGTCAGTTAGGATGTTAAATGGTGCATTAGTCACAGCAGCGTGCTGGTAAGTATGTGACAATACTTCCATGGTGTGCATTATTGCCTTGGTGGACGTCCACACCAACATGTCGGCCATCCAATACACCGCGCTTAGGAAATATACAAAATCTTGATTTGAGGGGCTATATTTTGTTATTAGGATAAAAACAAACAAAACATGAGTGCCATGTGCAAGCTTCTTCTTTGCAGACATCATGTTTATGAGGTTTTCACAATCTGACCTCTAAAAACCAAGAATGACCTTTGACCTGCACCAAAATAAATGGGGTTCTTGCACTCAATGTGGTACACCTACATACTACATATGACAATTATCCAACCTTCCCATCTTGAGATATTGTGTTTACAAGGTTTTCACAATTTGACCCCTGTTGACCCCAAATGAACTTTGACCTCCACCAAACAAAACAACAGGGTCCCTCTACTTAATGTGCTACATCTTTATACCAAATATGAGATCTGTCCAAGCTTCACTTGAGATATTGTGTTTACAAGATTTTCACAATTTGACTCCCACTGACCCCAAATGAGCTTTGACCTCTACAACAAATGATAGATCTCTTCTGCTAAATGTGGTACACGTATATCCCAAATATGAGATCTGGCCAAGCTGCCCTTCTTGAGATATCTTGTTTACAAGGTACGGTGTCACATACATACGTACACACACACATATGCACAGGCATATGACATCACCATCACATAGATTCCTTTGGCAAGGAATAAATTGGTGGGCAACGTTTGCATCGCATTGTCATCACACGCAGTGAGAAGGGGTTTTTATTACCTCTACAATCAAAACATGAATAAAACCAGCAATCCCAATGAAATATCCCTAGAGTGAGGGTACAGTACCTGCAATGTTCAATGAAGTCTTCCCTCATCAAGGTATCTCTTAAAGACTGGACCTCTGCAATGTTGTTGATTAGCCCAAGGACTTTTGTTTGCAAAGTTGATTCATCTTTGAAAGTCTGAAAAAAAAATACAAAATTGTAACTGAATAACTCTCATAAAAACTAAACATAAAAGGTTCAGGAAACATGTATTTTCAATTTTTCAATGTGATAAAAACTTCAAATAGAGATAAAAGTTTTCATCTTTGCAAATGTATGGATGCAGATAGTGGGAATTAGAATGCAATAAAATGAACATGATGCAATTGTCAGTATTGAAAAAAATTGATATCAATGTATCGATTACAAAATGTAGATAACATTGATAACAAAGATTTCTTGCAAATTTGCAAAATGTATGGATATGCAAAAAATCACCCCATATGGGTCAGTAAGCATTGTCAATGGGTGCCTGATAAACTGCAACTACTTTATTACTCCAAAAAACACCCATTAATTTCTCTGTATAGAATTCTAATGTTTTACTACTACTGGTAGTAATTTTTTTTTCATTCTTTCACTATACTTGTCCTCTTGAACTGAAAACACTTATTTTGCAGCCAAAACACACCTCTGTATTGTTACGATAACAGAAAGCCAAAAGGTTTAGTGATTCCTTGCTGACCAAATATTGATTTGAAATCTTGATATAACTATCCAGCTGGATTGTGCAAAGGTGTCATGTTAACTGTGGCAATTGTAGTAACTCATATGTTCCTTGATTGCAAAGAAGGCACAGTTTTTATGCAGTACTGATATATGGCCAATGAGATGTTTTGTTGGAACTTGGGATTTATACAAGAGTTTTGTTAAGAAATAGTGTCCTACAAACCCAGAATACAAGGAATAAGAAATCTATTAAAAAGACTTTCTTTACATGACACTTCAACCTATTTGTGTCTATGAAGAAATTTGGTAAACTAATGGCACTATTTGTGAGTCTGTTTCAAAGGACGTTTTCAAGCATTCAAGCTACAATTACCCATTCATCGAAGCAACCTTGCTTCTTCTAACCTCCAACACAGTTAATCAATGGCACTGTTTGAAATCGTTCTCTGAGAAACATCAGACTTGCCTCTAATCTTTCTCAAAGTCTGCGAGAGGAAGGAATATTAATACATCAATCCCCATTGTAAAAGTAGTACTCTCCAAATGTGGACAAATAAAAACAAGCTACTTGCAGAGCATGCCACGTATATATATATAAAAAAAAGTTTTAGTATTATCTTGGCTTAAAACAGTTTCAGGAGGCAGGCACCATTTGCGATTGCTGTTGATGGATAACTTTACCACACCAAGTCATAGACGTACCTACACTTCATTACAGCTGTCAATGTATGGAGCCTGGCATGCTTTCCAGTCACAATTTAAAGGACGAACACTATAGCCCTGGGCAGTGTTGGAAAACCTTGCTCAGTTTCCTACAAACACAATGAAAAGTCCTCTGATTTCCCATGAGCGTTTGTGTACCCTAACGCGCATGCAAGTGTGCGAGCAAATGGGTGAGAAAGGGGGGAGATTTGGGGTTCCTTGCATATCAAAATGGTACAATAGGTACAGCTGTGTAGGTACAGGACTAAGTTAGGCATAAGCCTAATGTTAGTCCTTCATTTGCATTTCCTTTCAAATGGGAAATACTTTAAAGTTGTGCAGAGAACATATGCTACAGCTAAGCCTAACGTCAGGAAGAGTAGTTTGTAAGAGAGTATTGCGAATTTTGTTTAGCCGAGCACCTTTACCCTAGCTGAACTTCAAAACCATGTATAAATGTTGGTAAATATCAAAATACAATTTACCTTTAATATTTTGATGAAAGAAATCGAATAATTCAATTAATTCCCCACAACTTCCTGGTGTGGATATTCCCGAGTGATTATACTTACCCCTAGCCTCACTAATGCATAAATTTGACCCTATGCTCAAATCGTCCTAAAGCCAATTCCAGCACCACGCCCTCTAAGGCCTAGCCTGCCCTGGTAGGGATGCACAAAAAAAATTCTAACAAAAATTATTCGCAGAAGCAAGAGCGAAATCTGGAAGAATTAACAAAGCTAGAAAGGTACAACAACTGGCAACATAAAACGTGAATACTTACAGTTTTCGAGCCGGTCGCCTTTGCAAGAGGCAAATAAACAGCAGAGGTTTGGAAAACAGTATTGGAGGCACTCGAGCCAAAGGTAAACGAGGACGGGCTAGAGTGCGTGGTGCTAGAATTGGTTTCAAGGTCGATTTGAGCATTGGGTCAAATGTACAGTATGCATTAGTGAGGCAAGGGGTAAGTATACGTCTACCTTGTGAATTCCTTAAACTCTGGTATTATGTAGGCATATTATACATGCTTTCTGAATGTCAAGATAGTTGCTAAACGTGCAGCCTACACAAATGCATGAACCTCAAAACACAAAATGCAATGCAAACAACTAACTAAATCAGCTTTGCTGAATATCTACAGTATCTGTGATCAGCAGCATTTATGCCAAAAACATCTACTGTACACCTAGTTATTTCAATAGCTGCAGTAGTAACAAAATAGAAGTCAAGATAACAAAGTACCTTGGACTTTCACCACACAGTAAGTCAAAGGCTGTTCAAGATGGGAGAGCAAGCATTTTGTAAAACGGGACCTGTACCTGTAATGTCCAATCATAGACCCGCGTAAGGCTGCCGACCTTGTTTTCCTTCTGTACAGAGTACATGTGGTTGTGACCGAGACCCAGTACTTGTAGCTAATTGAATGTTGTGTAGACATTTTTTGCGAACTTTGCGCTGTTACCCGCGCTGGGTTGCGTACGTTGAAGAACATGGTCAATGAAATCACAGTGAATTGGCATGGCAGGACTAAAATGTAGGCAGAATTAGCATACACAGTGGAAATGATTGTAAGATAAGACTGATCGTTATTTTCTTAAAAAATGTGGGGTAAGCAACCTCAGATATCGGTCATGGCTGGATCAGACCTTGTGTTGCATTACTTTCATATTTCCACAAAGAGCAAAGATAACTTGAATTGTCAAACATCGAACTACTGCCAATTAATTTCTTGTACTGTTTTCAAACTCCTGCAATGTTTGTGAAACATCTCATATAGATGCCTTCAGTAGTTATGATAATGGAGCAACAAGACACAAAGATAGACTGGTTTATCTTAAAGGAAAATAAGGCATTTAGAATTTACCAACATGGCATACAAACAAAATAACTTTAATCATTGTCAAATCATTCAGTCTCATCAATAAACATCTGCAAAAGCTTCATATCCTCAAAAGATTACGCATGCATTGAGTAATGAAAGATGCATCATTTGAATTTTGGAAAGTTTGGGTAAACAAATTATCGTTGAGCAACAAATAACTGAATTTCTATTTGCGAGAAACTAAATTCTTGAAAAGGCTACTTGCCCTTCCTTATTTGAAATACTGTAACCCATCCATCATTCTATGTCCACAAACATTGGTTTTGAAAATATGTTTGTTTGTTTTTCATGAAACACCTTATTTCCCTTTAACACTAACACATTTTCTCTGTTCGACAAACAAGCCTATGTTAGCTCTTGGCAAGGTGACAGACCTCTAATCTGCATGTGTAACAAAGGGTGCTTTTTCCTAAGAAAGGTGGGAGAGAGCTTGTGGTACAGCATTGGTTTGACTGCTGGTGGGAACATGGAAAACTGTAGCTGATGTCGATGTTTGTCCTTTGGTGTGTAATAAAAGTAATCTGTCTTGATATCTTACTTCTTTTTTGTATTTTTTTCCTTCTAGGTTACAATTTTGTCTTAATTCCTTTTGTCTTTTTCTGATTTTCTTGTTTTCTTTTTTAATTTTTTTTGTCGGGCCTCTGGTGTCATTTGACCCCCACCAAAACAACAATGAGGATCATTTATTCAGTATGACCAACCCCACACGTCAAGTATGAGGTTAGTCAAGCCTACCCTTCTTGACATATTGTGTTTACAATGTTTTCACAGTCTGACCTCTGGTGAACTCAAATGACTCAAACTAACCACAAATAACAGGGATCATTTACGCAGTATGACCAACCCACGCAGTAAGTATGAGATCAGTCAACATTACTTTTCTTGATATATCATGTTTACAAAGTTTTCACAATTTGGCCTCCAGTGACCGCAAATGAGCTTTGACATTCACCAAGAATAATAGGGATCATCTACTCAGTATGACCAATCCACTTAATAGGTATGAGATCACTAAACATTACTCTCCTTGAGATGTTGGTTTCAAGATTTTCAGTTTGACCTGATGACCTTAAATGACCTTTAACCTCCACAAAAATGACAGGGATCATCTACTACTGAGTATAAACAACACATGCATCAAGTAAAAGGTCAGTGAAAGTATAATAAACATGAAAATACACCGTGAACAAGAAATAACTTTACGAATACGTCATTGTCAATTTTGTACTTGTAATCCCCAAAACTTACTGGTTTGGGAATTCGCTAGCGACGTACTCACCTCATATAACCTATGCATTACTGTATTGACCAAGGTCTAGCATCTAGCAATTTTGTGCGTGTGTATCTGGCCAAAAAAAAATTGCCACATGCTAGACCATGGTCAACACCGTAATGCATAGGTTATATGGGGTAACCGAGTGTGCGCTGTGAATTGGGGTGTTTTCTCTTTACCATATAATTGGAATCGCTTCGATTATGAACAAAATGATCCGTAATCGGTATTTTCCATTACAGCATACTTGTTTGAACACTATGTAAAAGACAATACTGGTACCACAACTGATACCGGTACTGAGGTGGGAAAAAGTACCAGTTCGTTTTGGTAATGCCCAACCCTACTTCTACTTGGCTTGTTGAAAGAAGAGCATGGTTCAGTTGAATGAAAAGTGTCATCCACTTCATTATCCTATTCCACCCTTCACTTTCATAAATCATATGGCAGAATTTGTGCCCTGGAACCTACTTATTTTCTAAAATGTCTAAATGTTGATATTAAAAAATGTACTTAACTTTTAGACATGAAATGGAAATGCTTTTACTTTTGCATATGCATGCAATCACTGTAACTTTCAGCTCAGATGATGTGTGATCTTCACAACGAAGGATGGGATAACATACTTACTAGAAGAACTCCATATTCAACTTGAACAGTTTAATTAACATATACTTTGAAAGATACCACTGGGTAAGAGTTTTCAGACACTGACACTACATGAACTTTCACCTAAAGTCATGACAAACAAGAGGGATTATCCAAGCAAGGACAACTACCATTGGTTCAAATACAACCTAATTTTATTTTCTTATACGTGGTTTATACAGCATTTTATGCAGTGACCTTGGTTGACCACTAAACTCAAAGTAACCTTTAAAGGAATTCTCCACCATTTGCTTCTTATGTCTCTTAAAAAGATGCAAACATTATTGCAAACAAGTCATTGTTCTCATTTTCAGGAAATATCTCAAAGAATTCAAAAAATGAATTATTTTAGTAAATATTCGATGTACGAGCCTGTTGCTAGAAATCAATTGGTTGGAGACGTACAGTAGTACTAACAAATCTAAATTGAACATTGCCCTTGATTTTTAGCTAAAGCTGTGGGTTACAGTACTGTTTTGATCTCTTATTTGGCGATAAAACCTTCAATTCACCAGGGAGTGGCACAGACCGGAAAGCATTGTTGGGAGATACCTAATTGTTTAAGATTACTTGACTTAAGTGACATTGGTCTGTGAATGATATTGAACTGGCACAGACGAATAAAGGATAGAAATACCTTTGAGCTAATTACACAGCTTACCTTCACTTGGTTTGGTGGATCTTAAACTATAGGAAGCAATTAAATTTTATGTCTATAACAATGACAGCTCCGCTTGTTTCATGCGCTTAGTTGGTTAGTATCTTACGGAATGTATCTTACTGAAAGTATCTTACTAAATGTAGACATTCATAGAGTTTTCATAATCTCTGAACGAGAGAGTTTTTGCATCCAAGACCTTGCCAGAAGCAGGAAGAGTGCAAAAAATGGAAAACTGTTTTTGTCTATTCTACGTCACACATTTTCAGGCTCGTTCTGAAGTCTAACTTTCAAAGCATCTAAGGAAGCTTCCTCTGGTAAAATAGTAATGTTTAACTGATAGAATGGTAAACAATCTCATATATTATGTGAAGTTTTTTTTGTTGGTAGAGAGTTCCTTTAACATGAATTTACAATGGGAGAAATACTAATTAAGTCTTACATAGACATAATTTTTACCAGCAATATATACACCAATTGATTGCCCACAATACACCGATTGCAATAAAGTGATTGCGTAAGTACTCAAAAACCGGAAGAATACCATTACGCTTGATCTTAGCCTTCTCAATGAAGGAAAAACGACAGTAACTACTTTGAATAGCGATGGGACCGGCATAAAACAGCAAAAAACAGAAATCATATTTGAAAATTAATGGTTCTTACTATAAGCGCCTACATAATGAATATGCAACAGTGCAAGTCTGACTGGTGTATCGAGAACATACTACTCTAGTTGCAGCTCCTTGGTCAGTATCGGTACTTGTAGTATTTGGTAAGAGAGCACTGTATTTACAAATTACCTACAAACTGATCACATTATTGCAACGTCAGTGATCATGCGTCTTGACTAACTGAATATTCAATACTAGTATACTTCTCATTGGCTTGTTCAAAGAAGCACACCATCGATTTGAATGAAAACTGTCAACCACTACATTATCATATTCTACACTTTTTGTCTATATGTTCAAAGAATTTGAAATCATAAGGCAGAATTAACAAACTGAAACCTATTTATTTTCCCAGATTGTCTGAATAGTGCCATTAAAAGCCTTACCAAAAGTTTTGGAGATGAAATTTCAATGTTTTTACTTTTTGCCAACACATGCAATCACTTATAAGCATGTCAGTCATATAAAAACAGACCACTTGACACCTTTCAACCAGATATTAGATCCATCCAAGTTTCCCTTCATGTATACAAAATTTAACTCTTGATTAAAACAAGTACCTTTGGGCCCTCCAAAAGCAACATGTTTCTTAAACTTGAAGTATATACCAAATATGAGATCTGTACAAGCTTCATCCTGCCAGATGCATTCTTACCATCAAATACCAAAGACTTCCAAAATACTATCATACCCAAGTGATGAAGAAATCACCAAAAGCAAACACCTTAAAATTGAGTCAAATTTTGCTTCTAGGCATGGCTAGGAAATCTTACAACATACAAACAAATACAAACCATTACATGAACACCATTTACAAATTCAAAATGTTAGAGAACTGGTGAGAATCTGTGCCAAAGGAAGTAAGAGAGTGGTATTAAAAGAATGATGAAAGATTTGAACATACCTCTAAGATATCAATGAAGAGGTCAAGACCACATTCATTCAAGAAAATGGAACATGTTGCAGGAGACTCATCAGTAAGATTCCATAAGGCACTCAGAGTAAATTTGAGAGTTATATCTACTGTCTTTGAATCGGCCTTCTGCTTGACAATCTGTAAAAGTTTCTGAAAAAGAGTAAATATGAACCACTGATTCTCCTTCATTTCATTAAATGAAGACATATCTGCAACAATTAAATATTGCCTTTTTTCTTTGGTAACTTCAACTTGTATGGTTGACGGATGCTCTTGAACGTCTAGCATTTTTTGAAGCTTCACCTGCATCCAAATCATATATACCAAAGTAAGTTGATCCCACCAGGTTATCCATCCCACCAGGAAATCGATCCCACTAAGATATTGGTTCCACCATGATATCGGTAATACCAGGATATTCAAGTCATGCATGATTTAAATTTACTGGTCAACCTGGGCAAAAGACAGGGATACTAAAAACACATGGCAACCACCAAAAAACACACAAAAAAAGCCTTTACTACAGTAGTACACAACATTCAAAGATCAGAGTGTTTTTACATGTTTGATTTGAAACTAGTCAGCAATTATATGATTAGGCATTCACTAAACAATTGCATTTACATTTCCTTGATACAATATATATGACTATTTAGCCATTTTATATGCTATTACCTAAATGAAATAGCATATATATTATGATATCTTACTGAGCCATCTGCTCTGTAAGATATCACAATCTGTTTATTCTGAAGATGTCTTCTCTCCATGCTAGATACCAGTGTCTGATATTTCAATTAGATAAAATAAAGCCATGCTTACATGAGATGAGTGGTATTTTGCTTAATATTACAAGGTTTCTTCAGAATATTTGTAGAAGCTGTTTGCCGTCCTTTGTAACAATTACAATGCATTCAGCATTTCACATATCTGTCACACTGATGCACTGAGTTTAAGACTGAGTGCAAGTTTAGTCGAAATTTTCAACTGTCGGTCAACTAGTGATACCTAAATTTAGACAAATAAACTTTTTGAGTGTTAAGGCAAAACTATGTAACCACAAACTCTGTCAGCTGCTAATTATTGGTTGATCTATTGGATCAGAGAGTATCTGTTTGAAGAGCTATTCACACTTCATGAATCACTGTTTAGGAGGTTGGATGAACAGGCCCTAATGAGTAATGATTGGCCAAAATTCAGTATCATCATGGATGCTGATAGTCAGTTTTGCAGTAACTTCTTATCTGATAATCTGATTGGTCAATAATTCTCTCCAACTAAAGTTACTGATCAACCACTGAACAAACTGATCAACCACTGACATTACTGATCAAGCACTGACACCACTTTCTTTGACTATGAAGTAAGGCAGTTTGCATTTGAGAAATTTAAAAAAATAAAAGGCAAGATGATCAAGCATTTTAAATAATTTAGTAGTAAATACTGCTGTAATAGTGTATTTTTATATTGATTAGAGGTTTACATAGTTAATGTTTATTTGCAAAGACATAAACAGCTGTATTACCTTGCACATGTTAAATGAATGAAGGTAGAAATAAGGCGAAAGTCCCCTTCTAACTATCAAACACCTCTGTGACTCTCGCATGCTTAGGGCAGTCACATCCAAATAATAATTGGCCAGCATTGCAAAATTACGACGACCATTTCTAACACTGCTAATATTTTCAGTACATGACAGTATAATATTGATAATTGCATATACTTCATACCCTGGGGCGGGGAAGGAAGACTTTTAAGTAGCATTCAAAACATCAGACACCCTACAATAACAACTTCTTCCAAACAACACAACAAACAAACAGTCAATGAACAAAAACCGCTATGACTTTCTACAACTTATCTATCATTACACAAAGTTATGAGAGAAACTATATGGGATTGCTTAATACAGCAGTCGAGTTTATAGTCATTGGTGACCAACTTTGTGATGAACTTTACAGTCAATCCAGACTTTGCAATCTGCAGTCCCTCTCAACTTTTGCCTGATGACAAAAGTGACTCCAGAGATTTTTCCTTTTGGGAAACCAGATCAAAATGTACATAGTAGCAAAAACAATATATCAACAAAGTATACCCATCGGGCTTTAAGACTTACCACCATATTTCGCTTGGTGCCCAGCCAAGTTGTCTGCACAGTTGATATCTTGGCAGCCAGGATTGAACAAATTGCAACAGCCATTCTGGTTATGGAATGATCATCAAACACAAAGAGGCAATCCATCACCATTTTTGAGGCCTTGTAACGATCAAAATTCTGTAAAACATTTCAAAAGAGTACAATAGTGTCAAAATAACTACTCCAAAGCCTTTTATATTTCTTTTGTATAGAGAATTTGGGAATCTGCATCATGACTAACAAAACATCAAGATTTCCACTTAACTATACCATCAGCGTTTGAAATAAAGTCCGAGCAATAACTAGAAGCCCTTATTTTCTAAAAGAGTAAGGAATAAAATTTTATGTGTATCACTGAATAAATAAGTCTGTGGAAATTGGTTGCATTCCCTTTAAAATATCACTTACACAGCTCCTAAAGTGCTACTTGTTCAACGATGTTTATATAGCTATGTAGCATGGATGGACCGTTTTGTGCACTGTCCCCAATCTGGAAGTAGGTCACACATCTTGATTGATTACCATAAACACAGTGTTTAAAACTGCAGAACCATCCAAATGGAGGGAGATCGAGATTTTAACACCAACACAGTGAACCATGTTACCTTGAGTGTGGAATACGTGAGACCACAGTATAATTTCTGTACTGATTCTTTATTAACATAATATATGTTTTGATATACATATATGATTCTTAAATATAATATATAGCAAATAGGTACAGCCTTTGTTATTGATGCACGGGCCGGTGATTTTTCACTTTAAAAGAAAACAAACTGTGTCTTCAAGCTTTGGATTCCCATTCATTTTTTTATGTTCCCACAGAGACCGATTGGCAATATATGTGGTGGCATATCTGAGGTAACAAAATCTATCAATGGGAGTTTTGCCATATTTCACAGTCAGCCTTGTGGTAGAATCGTGCAGTGTAAGATGAAAACATATCTGCATGATTACTATTTGACCAGAACAAGGCCATCCATAGTGGTCGAAACTAAAATGTTCCATGTAGTAACATTGCAAACGTCATGTCAAGCAAACTGTATTACATGTATATTTGCAGGGGAAACGTCCCATAAAGTGTCATTAAAAAGAAAAAAGAAAAAATTGTGTACAGCCTTCCAAAAATTTTAGGCAACAATTTCCTAATCAAGTGGGTGTATAGTGAACAGCCTAACCACCTTGGCGATGCATATTTGCTTAATATCACAGTGGAAGTTTTGCGAGTTGCAGACTTTACAAGAAATACCAAAAAATATTTTCTTGCTTTGTTCATTGATTGTAGTTACTTTTATGCTAAGATTAGAGATTTGAAGTAGCAGGAAGTTGACTTTGTTAAGAATTGTGATCATAGCTCTATTTATATTTCTATGGATGGTGATATATGTGTCCTATCTCTCAATTTGCAGATGGTTTGCATGTACAGGACTAAGCTTATATTTTTCAATGGACCCATTTGTTAACATTGTTTTGCTTCTTTAAATATCTTGAAAAATATTGACCCTGAGTAAAAAGAACAGGCATTTTTTTTTACAAAAGTAGCATTTACTTTTATGTAAAATATGGACATGGGTTGAGCATGTGGGACACACATTTCAATGGACGTACTTCCTAGTCATTTTCAAATGTCGCTCTCTTCTGTGATCGAAAGAGCATCGGACATTTATCACATGTATATGAATGTTTATTCCAACTTCTTACTACAGTATCCTGCCAATTCAGTCCTGAGTATACTGTAGTGTAGGATAATACACAATCTTATAGCTGTTAAATACCAAGTCCACTTCCCAGTTCTTGAAACTGGGACAGTTATAAATAGGGCAACACTTTTTCAGGAGAAGTTGAACACTTGATGTGTTACCACTGATGTGCTGGAGAATGTATTTCCTTTGTTGTTAATCTTCCATCTTTCTCTTCTTTATGATACCAACCTGGAAAACAACACCGTTCTCTCAGGACAACTTTCTTTTAGTACTATTTCGTTAAAGAAACCAGAATGCAGAAATGCATTGCTGTTTCGATGATCCGATTGAGGGAATTTTTTGCAGAATCTGATATAATAGCATGTGTCACATTGAGCTACATATGCTTAACATGAAATATGAGATCTGCACAAGCTTCCTTTCTTTCATATCTACATGTTCACAATTTGACAATTGTTGACATGGAACGACCTTCTACCTCCATTAAAGACTAACGTTCTTGTGCTAAATGAGATACAACCACACACTGAATATGCTATCTGTACAACCTTCCCTTCTTCAGATACTATGTTTACAAGAATTCCACACTGTGACCCTGTTGATCGCAAATGACCTTTGACGTTCTTCCCGACTCTACTCACTGCAACGTTCCGTACTTCCTATAGCATACTTGGTACACTCGTAGTCGCAGTAATTACTTGAAACTTCATAAAATCACTGCTTATTAATTACACATACCATCTGGTTGTCGACACAGACATGTTCCCTGTACACGCAATGTCTATGTTAAGATGCTAACCACACACAGCCCTCTTGAGTATTAAGAAAAATCACTACAGAAATAAAAATGCTGAAGTGAAATGGCTTAACCTCAGCCAAAGCAAGTTTTACCACAGCATCTTTAATGATTATTTTTACCTGTCGCCATCATCAAATTGCAGGAAAATATCCGCTTTATCACTTTAACTCTGTCATCAATTAAGACCTGATACATTCTGTAACAACCATGAAAAAGTATGCATTCGTTTTCTTTTTAACAAAATAGTGAGGAATCCAGATACACTGAGTGACAATATGCAACCATTAACTTGAAAAAATTAAGTGCCAAACACATTGGGTGGGGGGGGGTGAAGGATGAGGATGGAAGATATTAGGAAGTTTTAAGTAGAACATTTAGAAGTGCCGGTAAATTCTTTACCCATCCCCTAACTATGAGCCAAAATGATTGAGCTTGGTCTCAAATGCATTGAGTTGGAGTTATGAAATTATGTTGGTTTGTCATAACACTGTTATATACTGTATGGTGAACTTTTCTCCACTCTTTTTTAAGTTGAATGTGCAAAGTTTTGGTGTAAAATATGCCATCCTGTTCCTGATGACCCAATATAAGCTTAGCAATATATCAGGCAACATTTTTTATACTTTTGAAATTTGATCTTGCTATCCTGAACATGTGAGAGTAACTACAGTACCAAGTGTATGCAGACGACAAAACAGCGTGTGAGATCCAAAGATCATTTCTGTGAGGGAAAACCTTAACAACACCACTTGCTGTTTGCATCAACAGAAAGTTGTCTTTGGAATAAACGTTAGGTAGGCATTCATTCCGACCAGGGAGTTGCTATTTGACGATAGCAACTCCCTGTTCCGGCCGTATTGCTTTGCATATGCGATGTACTGTGTCACGGCTAGCAGTTACATATGGGCAGTATGTACTTGAGACGAAGCTATCATTCTTTGCAACTTTCACGAAACATACTAGACAACAGGCAGGTGGTGCAACTGCGTATAGGGAGACGTTATAGGGAGATGGGCTCAAAACTGTGGGTGAAACCTCATTTAGCTATTTTTTTTCCCCACTTACATGACTGAGGTTTCTTTTTGGCGGAAATTACGAGGAAAATGTTACTCTATGTTTGATCAACATGCATGTTTTCCAATTTGTAGTAACGAAATGGAAACATGCATGCAATTCACTCCTCTTTTGTTATTCTCATGTATCTAGTATGGTGGCAAGTATCATATCGGCCTTTCAGCTGTTTTTCTAGGTAGGTGTACGGTATTTCCGAATACTCCTCGGTCTTCCACTTTGCTTTTGTTTTTATGTCTTACAAACATTGCTACTTATTTTGATGTTTCATTGTCACCAAGTTTTTTCTTTTTATTAAAATGCTAATTTGTGTTTGATGTGCCCTGCAAGGTGCACAGCTTCTGCGTACACAATTTGAAAAATGTGCTTCAGAATTTTCCGTAACCCCCAGTCTCGGACGTACAGTTCAGTTACGTACTCTCTGATTGACTAACTTGAGAAGGGAGGGGGTATCAACTGGTTCTTCACACGGCTTTACTTTTTACGACGTATCATCCATTTTTCTGGGTACACTTGGTATGTTTGGTATCTTGTCACCTGTTAATTTTGATGCTGTTGGAGTAGGTGTCAATGCCATGCCCACGTATACCAGGTAAATCGACACAGTTTATTTACAAGGTTTTCAAATTTGACCCTTGTTGACCTCAAGTGACCGTTAACCGCCATGAAAAAAATATCATTCTTGTACTCTATAAGATAGTCTACATACTTCATATGACATCTGTCCAAGCTTCCCTTCTTGAGATACTGTGTTTACAAAGTTTTCACAACTTGACCCCTGTTGACCTCAAATGACCTCTGACCTCCACCAGAATCAATAAGGATGTTGTACTCAATGTGGTACACCAACGCACTACATATGACATTTGTCCAAGCTTCCCCACTTGAAATATTGCGTTTAGGTTTTCACAATTTGACCCTGTTGACCCCAAACGACCTTTGACCTCCACCAAAAACAATAGGGTTCTTCTACTTAATGTGGTACATCTACATACCATACATAGGATCTCTACAAGCTTCCCTTGTTAAGATATCGTGTTTACAAGGTTTTGACAATTTGACCCCTGTTGACCCCAAATGACCTTTGACCTCCACCAAAAACAATATGGTTCTTCTACTCAATGTGGTACACCTACATACCAAATATGAAATTTGTCCATGCTTCCCTTCTTAAGATATCATGTTTACAAGGTAGGGCTTCACAAACATACATACACACACACACATACACCCTTACATGCATGATTACAAATGTTACGATTATCATCAAAACCAAAAATAAGCTTTAGTTCTTTCCATTTGGTTATACCAGGGAGCTTTTATTTTGCAGGACAGTACGGAAAATTCCATTACTGCTAATAATTTAAGACCACCAATTTGAGTAAAGATAGGCTGTGCAATTAGCTCAAAGGTATTTCTTTTCTTTAGTAGACATTTCCAGTTCAATGCAATTCACCAAAAAACATCATTTAAGTCAGCGAATCCTTAAACAAGAAGTTCACTCAGAACAATGTTTGATGTAGGTCTGTACTGTCAACACTTAAGGAACAGATGGTTAACAACTCAAAGCGGCTGTTTAATTGAAATGAATGAGTACCTTTAGTTCATTCCTTTGGCAGTGAGCGCAAGCAAATGAGCTACAAAGGCAAAGATCTAATTTTTTTGACAAATAGTTAAAGGGGAAATCAGGGTTTATTTTCACAATTTACTTCACTACAATTCCCCACCGATATCGTACAACGAATTACAACAAACAAATATGATCAAGATTATCTCAAAACGTGGACAATTGCAAAAAACGAGCCAAATTCGCAATTAATCGGTGAAGAACTCCGAAAGTCTGTAACATCCATATTCATCAAATCAAATACTGTATGAATATTCAATACTATCACCTTTTCAAGGTATGAGGAGGTGGGGCTTCCTATTTCATATGTAGCTTACATGTGCTGTATGTATCATCAACTATCACTAAACTCTTGTTTACGTAGCATTGAGCAATGCATGAACAGGACTGGAACTGTAAACATTTGGTTATGTTTATTCATATAACGTCATCTCAGTCTTACACTGTGATTGGTCATCGTATAGAGGAGGCTGTCTTGTCTTGTACATTTATTTTTTGTACCCGACAAATATTAAGCGTTCTCATTTAACAGTAATTAACGCAATAATTAACGTTTCTTCTATCTCCAAACACCTCTATATTTCAGTGAACAATCAGTTTAGACAGAAAAATCAACTAAAGGTAAATTTTCTCAGTCAAATCCTGATTTCCACTTTCAGCAGTTTCCATAAGTTTCCAGAAATGTGGGGGATGTAGATTCTTTTTTATAATTTGATAAACAACACAAATGTTGTACTGTCATACACGTCATCGAGTGTTGAAAGGCCGAAAAGTTAGTTATTTCCATGACGACTGGCAATGCTGTATCAGTAGGGAAAGTTTAAGTGAAGTTCCCGTAGCAGACGACAAATACTGTACATTATTGTGTTCATTTCCTAATCCGGTATAAGTCCTTAGCAATGTCAAGAACGATACAAAAAACAGATTACAACATGACCTTGGTGGTGCAAACCTCATTTAAAAGCGTACTCCCTCCATCTAAACAGATCCCTGGTTATACCCTTATGCAAAGAAGGAGTGGTTTTTCCCACAGAAGTTCAGTATAATTTCCTACAGGACCACGTTCTGCTAAACTTATACTGGGCCTAATTTTGCAGGTGGATAAAACACAACACAATGGTTTCCATAGATTTTCAACCGAAGTAAAGTGAAGCCATTCCTTTAATGCACCCTTGAAAGTACAGGAATAACAGCACTAGGGCAATTTTCCCCAAGCGTGGAAAATCTGGGAAAAAAAGGAAATTCAGGGACCAAATTTAGAGACACTTTCTTAAAATAAAATATTTTGGCAGAGAAGAAGAAGTAAAATTAATGAGTTTACAGTTAGAAGTTTCCTGCATAAGCTTTACAATCAATAGATCAAAGAAACTATTGTAACACTTTGCAAGCGAAATGTGAAAGTCGACCCCAGCAGACCAGCAGCAGCTGTCCAAAACACTTGATTGAATCAACCGAGCATTCTCCATGAGCACTAGCAGGTATGCTAGCAGTATGTCTAGCCCTCGAAAACTCGAGAAGGGTAACGTACTAATGTAAATGCTACTGTTGCCTCAACGAAGCCGTCTTTCTAAAAATTCAATCTTAAATCTCAATATTTTAAGCCTCTGGGATTGAAAAACAGTAAAATTAATTTGACTGTTTACTAAATAACATGAATTCTTTAAAACTTACAAATAGTTGGCTGTTCTTTCACAGACGATGAAATATGCATGTAATTTCCAAGGTGGTTAGGCTATTCCCTATACATCTAACAACATTAGGATAAAATTACTGTAAGTTTTCGGAAGGCTTTGGGTGATCTTTTGCATTTTTTACCGGACAACAAAAGGCTTTGTGATTCCCTGAAACATAGTTATATCATAACAAACATGAATTATCCAAATGACAAGTATGAGATCAACTGCAGTTTGTGTTCTTGAAACACCACATTAATGAGCCTTTAACCCAAAACGACCTTTATTTTGGTGACGACCTCAAATGACATTTGACATCCACCAAAAGCTATTGGGATTACCAACCCAGTATGGCCAGCATATACATGAAGTATGACAACCGTCAACATTACCCTTCTGGAGATAATGTGTTGGCAAGATTTGACCTCCAGTGACCTCAAACGACCTTTGACCTCCACCAAAACCAAAAGGAGTCTTCTACTTACATACAATCCACACATAAAGTATGACATCAGACAAGGTTAGACTCCTGGAGATATTGTGTCTATACATTTTTACAGTTTGACCTCTGGTGACCTCAAATGACCATTGACCTCGACCAAAAAAAATTGAGATCTTCTGCCAATTATTACCAAGAAAAAATCAAATATTACACCAGTCATGGTTACCCTTCTGGAGATATAAGTTACAAGGTTTTCAGAGTTTGACCTCTGGTGACCTCAAACAAACTTTGACTTCCACTTTTTTTATTCCTTGCCTGAAGCGAGGAATCAAAACCATACTATATAACTCTCTATAGTTTACTATATAGAATGTATAGAAGTATATATTACAAAAATGTACTGTATAACTCTATATAGTTTATAGACAGGGACTAACATACTAGTCTGTGAGTGTAGAGATAGACCTTAAATCTCAAGATAAAGGGCTTCAACTGCATGCAATTTTAAGAAATTTACAGTTGGTCTTTCATGTTAGGGGTTGAAATATAGCCTCACAGAAGCCGCTGTCCATAAAGTACAGTAGCTAAGTTTCTGGTTATTTGGAAAGTAAAAGTGAAGGTGGGCTGGTTCACTATCTAATGCAATGACACAGCCAAGAACCTGATGAGATTTTTTAGGGAATGCCTGTGGTATATATGGATTTGTTGCATGTTCCTCTTAGAAGCATTTTCACCTTTAAGCTGAAATAAACTTACTTTTGATGTAGCTGTGTGACACGAAAGGTTCTTATAACCAAATTAGACCGGTTTCTTGCTCTTAAATTTTAGAGTAGGAGTGTCATCAGGAGCATGCCTTTAAGTATTCTGTATTTGTGGCATGGGTGTCTTATGCTTTAATGACAATCTTAATAGTGTACCAGTGATGAATGTGACTACTAGAGCATTAAAAGACTTAGTGTGAATCTTCTGTCTCCAATGATTATCCTTTTAAAAAACCTTATTTCATAAGTAAAGTCTTTTGTAGACTTTTTCCCTGTAAGAAAAAATAATGTTTATTTGAGTTTAATTGAGTTTTTTTTTGGGGGGGTCATTTTGTCCTCCAGAATACATACACCATTTGACAATTGTTTATACATTTCACTATAACTCCATTTTCACACATCCACATGTATCACACAGGCAGCTTCCATATAGTTCAGAAGGGTCACTTTCCTGCTCATCTGTGGTGCAGTGGCATTAGCATACACATCCATTACATTTACACTGAATGGTGGTAGTGGGTGGTATATTGACTCAACTTTTCATCAGTGAATCGACAGGTGAAAAAAATTATTTTCAAATTTCTTCCAACATCAGTCCATTTTGACATCCTGGAGAACATACCCCAATGCCCAAGTTTGCAGTATTTGTAATTGTCCCTACCTGCCTCTCATGTTGCTGTATTTAGTGTTACTATAAATAAAGGAACCCCAGTTGTATTGTTTGACGGGCACCATTGACTTAAAAGTGATCATCAAATGAATTTGCGCTGCTGCAGTAAAACTGGACAAGGCTGTTTCAATTTACGTCATTGTTTGATTTTAGGTCCTTGAATGTAACTGTGTCATTTTTAAATGAAAATTGCACTAACACTAACTGATTTCAGCTCATCACATGAATTTGTTTCAAGTACATTTACGACGTTATTTATTATTGTGTCATTGCTAAAATATTCATGCCATCGTCATATACAGTTGCATCTCATTTCATTAAATTATAACTTCATTACATACACTTGCGACATCATCCTGTAATTGTGTGTCGTCATTAACTACATCTCTGCATTCATTAAATAGATTTCACCAACTAAATTTACGTTGAAGTAAATGCATTCCCGTAATATCTGGAACACATATCCTGCAGAAAGTACTTACCACTTCTTGCAAAATCCTGTCACTACACAAAGTCAGAAGGGCATTCTTCTGTAGCTGCAATACATAAATAAAAAGAGGGAATTGCTTCAATTTGACAAGTATGTACCAGATCAAACCTTCATTACTTGTATGAGTGTCAATTGAAATGAAGTAATCTTACTGCCACTTCTTTCAATAACATTACATTTATCTTTTCTACACTTCAGTGAGGCAAAGACACATGCAACTGAATAAGAATAGACTTGGCAGGAAATGTTCTCCTAAATTACAGTAGTACTTATCACCGCACCTTCCAGCGAAGTTCGACGTTTATCCAACTTACCATTTAGGGAGAGAGGGTGACATGCTTTTCCATGATATTTGGCCAATTGGACCACTGACCATGATGTGACCTTTTGACTTGATGAATATTTCTTATGATAAATTTCATCATCTACTTCACTTACATGACATTTTCAAATCTCTAGGTCATCTTGACCTATGATGTTATTGATCAAATGGACACAATATCCCACAAATGGGCAGGAACCTACCAAGTTTGAAGTTTATCTGATTTACAGTACAGTAGGAGGTGATTAAGACAAACTTTTTCAGAGCACTTCTGACAATATGACCTTATGATCTTGACGTTGTAGCATATTTTCTGGACATTGTTTGGGTATTGTCACTTTGTGTTTACGATAGTTTCATAACTCTATGACATTCACACATAGAGATAATTTTAAAAACGTTTTCTGTGTTTTTATGACCCGTGACTTATCATGTCACTGGTGCAGCAAACACTGTTACCAATACCTAGCCACCTACCTTTGAAGTTCATCTTACTTGCAATCTACTGTAGGAGATTATGACACACACACAAACACAAATGACGGTAGCATACCCTAGACATAGAAGTTGGAGATCCCTCCACAGTTTGCTTGCCGTCTGTGAAAGTACCTATTAGGGACATTTGGGCAACTTTTTTGGTACTTCATCCTTTGAGATGGGTTCTTTTGTGGCTAGAATACAACTACTTCTACAAGGTTTTAGAGGCCACATTACTTTTGCAATTTAGTGTGTAAGTCAATGGGGAAATTAACAGGGGTATGCTACCTGTGGAGGGAAATACAAAGAATGTTCCATTATTATGGGGAATACAAAGAATGTTCCATTATTATGGGGAATACAAAGAACGTTCCATTGTATTGGTTGAAAAGACATCACAGATTTCTCATAACGCAATGCACTAATCCACTGAAATGTTTCAACCTTATTAGGGTAATGACCAATATTTAATTTAATCGTACGTAAGTTACTATCTTAGACCTCCACTGATGATGCAACTACTCTTCGAAGGTATAAATGTACATGCTGGATTCCACTTCAAGACCTTTCACATATTAGCCAAAAATCTTCCACCAACCTTTCTAGTACAAATACGTACGTCCTGGAAGGAACTGGACATAAATGTAATTGAGCAGGTACTCTCTAGAAGATTCTTGTGTGGAAAGTTCTCGCAAGTGACTTTTGCATATACACCCTCATCAATTGAGTTTTTCAAGTTCACCTCCAACAATCTAAAGATGACATTGCTATCATCAGTTCCGTGTGTGTTAACTTAGTGTCTGTGTAATTTGGCTCACACAATACTCAACATCTAGAAATATATTCATCACTCATTCAACACTCCACTCAGTCTGTGTATGTTCGTCAATGTTGTCATTCCTACACCCTGGGACACTGTTTTACTGATCATCTTCCACATTTGTGTTATTAAACTGACATTAAAGGGGATCATTGAGTTGATATAAGTAAATTTGTGGTGCTTTTGAAGGGTGTAAATACATGTCAATACCTATACTTAGCATAATTAGTCAAGTTTCACACCCAATAGTTTTAATACTTTTTTTTTTACCAGTTGTGTTCATGTGAATTAGTACTAATATGAAGTGTCTGGTCACGAATTTTCATAAACCAAATTGAATCATTAACTACTCACTCAATAACGTTCCACTGTATGTGAAACTTTGGGATCCTCTTAGTTTGACCATTTGTCATCTGTATGTTCAGGAAACTTGACGGGTTTAGAAACATTTAGTGAATTTCATGAAACAACTCAATAAGCCTCATGCTTTTGTGCACACATGGGGAAAATCTTACAAGGGTGATGAAGGATCATGGAACTTGCAATTACTGCAATTACAAACAGGACATTCCTGGAACTTGGAAAGATGAAAATGGATAAAACAGAATTTGAAAAGCATAAACGGAATTTCCCATTGTGTGACACGGAAAATCAGGGTTATAACTACACTGTTTTTCATTCCATACAGTAGAATATGCCACACTGACATGTTCCATAAATCAATCGCTTCCAACATTCGGTGTTTACTCTCCAAAGTCCCCTAGGCCAGTTGAAAGTCTCCACCCTCCTACCTGTGCAATGTTTTGGTTGTACAACACCCACAATAAAGCTAGCAATTTTCCACAAAAAGAGAGCAAAATCCGATTAACATTTTTCTTTGCCTTCTTTTTTTCTGCATGCAGGCAGCCCAATTCTCCCAAATTTAAGGATTATAAAAAGGGTATCAAAATGTACATAGGAAGTTTTCGACAAATGACATTTGTGATTCGCATTTGAGTAGTACAACAGTGCAGCATAAGGATGAAATCATTTCAGCATGACAAAAGTTTGATCAGAAAAATCATTGACAGAGCTTCAAAACTTTGATCCTCCATGGAACATTGCATGTCATGTGAACCAAAATATATTGCATACATTCATAAAATTAACTAACACATAAGTGGCTTGTGAGAAATAATTAGAAAAGAATATGGAAAACCTAAAACTTGACAATAATAACATCTTAACATGGCATAGTGCTGTGTAGTGATGTTTGATTGTCTCCTAATTCTCATCATGGCTTAAAACATTTTCTTCTAGGTTTGAAGTTATGGAAATAGGCTTTGTTGAGGGTTGCGATATCTATCTTCACAGCAAGAGCTCATGGGGAAAACTTGGTCGTTTTTTCCCATATATACTTGAATTTCACAGGCACCTGTCAGACTAGTACTGCTAATTTGTGCCATCTTGATTATTTCTTGGAATATAGCAGTATCTTGGTGACTGACACAATTCTATCCTGCACAAGTTAGAGAGTATGATGAACACATGTGACATAAATACACATGTCCCATCACCACTGTGTTGATTCCTCTGCTTTGGCAACATTAGAAAATCACAAAAAGGAAAACTATGAGCTAACAGTCTGACCACCTTCAAAACATGAGTCCCACATGTAACTTGCCTAGCTACCTGTATGGCTTGTAGATAACTGAAAGGGTATCCACAGTGGGTTAACTTTCAACTCACCTGCTGTTGTGCTGAAAAGTTTTCCATGGCCTGCAGTATTAGATGAACCATTTTGCTGAGCAGGGTCACATGTATGCTCTCACCCAAACGGTTCTTGGTTAAGTTGTACAAACATGCACTGCACACAAAGAAATGAATGAGCATTACTGATGAAGATTAAACTTGAGTCTCTTTTAATTAATAAATACCTGAATATGCTGTGTGCAGAGAACGAAGTATATTTGACCTTAACTTTGCACTACGTTCACTGTTAAGTCCTATGTACTTTTTAATCAAATAATACAATTATACTACTTTTATAAAAGTTAAACTTTTCAACGTGACAAGAATTTCCAAATATTACATAGAAGTGAGCACAACACACAGGATTAAGGGGGTACTATGAAGGAAAGTCTAGTACACTGAAAATGTAGCTTTTACTAAATACCTGTCTTTGATATGTTGACAATGCCAACCACTAAAGATAACATCATAGTGTTCATGAAAAGTGGTGTCTAAAGTTTGCTAGAAAATTCAGGTCCAGAGGTTCCCTAGAAGTACAAAGGTATACCACATTTTTTACATTTTGCTTAGAATGTAAGTGGATACAAATATCTGTCTTTAAAAAATACAAAATTATCATACAAACACACTTTTGACAAAGTTACAGCATGAAAATAGAAATTTTGCATCAAAGCTTGTTTTTAAATTGTTAACTAGAGAGTCAAAAGACTTTGTGATTCCTTGCCAATATCTCCTTTCCCCAAACACTTCTAATCACTTTAAAAAGAACCAACCACAGGAGAAGAAAGGGACCATATCACAATGAAAACAGAACACAAGAATGTAAACCAGATATGAAAATTATGATATATCAGAGAGTTCCTGACACCAAAGTGTGGTTAAAGTTAACAAAAGATTACCTGAAAATTATTTCCCTGCTTAGTTCCCTTGGGAAAGGAGACACAAACAAAGAGCTTTGTTTAATCTTGACAGGGATTTGCTGGTAAATAAGTAGCTGATGAATCTAAAATCTATGTTAAGTGATGTGAAAGGATTGTTTGTAGAGGGTTACAGATAGCTTGATGACGAAAATGAGACCAACTTCTATTTAGCAACATTTACCTGCCATTAAACATCTACCCTTTGGTGAGGAGCAAGGGAGGGAGGATGATCCATTCTATTGCATCTCAGTGATGACAAGATGTGACATTTGACTTCCCTAAAATACTGCACAATTGCTACCTACAAGTAGGTCCATGACTGTCAGCTGTGGCTATAAATACAAATCTGCAAGATCATTAACTCTGCAATTTTAACATTGACTAAATTATTATTATTTGAATATGTCTCCCATGGGACAATTCAAATAACGGAGATCATCTACTCATCAACTGCTACCAATTTTGACAATTTGAAGTGCTAGTTACACTCACTTGCTAAGAGATCAGTCTTTACATGTTTTCATACTTTAACCTCTTGTGACCTCAAATGTCCTTTAACCTGCATGAAAAATGATAGAGGTCATCTACCTACAGTGGACTACCAACACAACATCATTGAAGTTCAAGCACATTTACCCTCCTTGAGATAATCTGTTTACATAATTTTAAAACTATGTCTTCTATTAACCTCACATGACCTTCAACCTCCATTAAAACTTACAGACATTAGCTACGTACCAACGACAACACTTTAAACTTCCAGCAACATTCCATTGCTGAGATATGCCCCTCTGACTGGTTTTCATACTTAAAGCTCTGGTGAGCTCAAATGACCTTTAACCCCCATGAAAAACAATAAGGATCATCTACTCAAAATGGACTATAAGCACACCAACTTTAAAGTTTAAGCACCTTTCCCTTCTTGACATATTGTGTTTACAAGGTTTTCAAACTATGACATCTATTGACCTCACATGATCTTTGACCTCCATACAAAATGCTAGGTATTATCTACTCATCAAGTGTTACAAATGATAAGAAGTTGAATTTCCAACGACATTCCATTGCTAAAATATATCTCTTAGGTTTTCATATTTCATGCTCTGCTGACATCAAATGACCTCTGACCTCCATGAAAAACAGTAGGGACCGTCTACTCACAATGGACTACAGACATACCAACTTTAAAGTTTGATCACCTTTCCCTTCTTGAAATACTGTGTTTACAAGCCAGGGCGTCACATACACACACACCATCACCATCGCATAGATTCCTTGCCTGCCTTCCGTAAGGAATCAAAAAGTAAAGCAAGAGTTTATGTATACCAAATGATGTCATACCCCATCAAACTTACTGTTGTATCAGGTTCAATTTTAGCAAGCAAATTTAGTAGTAGACATATCAAAATGTCCGTACAGAATCTCTACACAATTTTTTTTATCAACTTTATTTGATATATCAAAACTAGACTTTTCCTCTGCCATATTGTTTACATGACAATCCATGTCTGAATGATTGTCATTGTTACTAAATACTTTGCATATTGACAGTCTCTAACTGTAGTTGATTCAAAGCTAAATACCAAATACTTTGAAGATGAAGATCTCACCTTGCTGCCATCTGCACACCAAGATGTTTCGGATTTGCTTTCATTTGGGGAAGAATAGCCTGGTAGAAAAATTGGGAAACGGTCACTCAATAGATTTTTAAACAAATAGTAATGAGAAACGACATCATAATTCTTCTAAGTCATGCTGTGTTGCAAATTGCCTTTTCTGGGTAAAACTGAAAATCCAAAGAAGGTGCTGGGCCTCTTCAAGAAACAACTGCTTGTTTGACAGTTCTTTACAATAGACTTTAAAGTACCAGAAAAAAATATGTGGCTATCATTTTGTAAACAATGTAAAAACTACTCACAATATATATATATACATATATATATATATATATATATATATATATATATATATATATATATATATATATATATATATATATATATATATATATATATATATATATATATATATATCAGTGACTATATCAATAAATTATTATTAGTATTGCTCTGCAATTCTGCATTGAGCACTCTTACCTCACTGTGGCTACGCCCATATTCATATATATATATCTCTTTACATCTTTATAGAGATTTTCATAGCAAGACGTGAGAGCACCAACAGTGCATTAGCTCAAACTTAACTGATGAAGTTGTGATAATATAGAAAAGTGCTACAGCCAAGGGTACTGTGGTTCCTTGCACAGATATACAGAAATGCAAATTATGAAGTAAAAGGAGCATTTTGCACTATTTTGTACGATAGCCCATATGGCCCATTTGTGACCTTGAAACATCTTTTTGTGACATAAACTCTGTAGAGAAAGAAAACATTTTTCACGATTTTATAAAACAGCCCATATGGCCCATTTCGGACAGTGGACCCAAAACATGACAAACAACCCAGATGAAACTACTTCCATAGCACTAATGTGACCAACCATCAACAGTGTTACAAACAATCTGTAAGAGAAGAAGTACAGCATTTTGCATGATTTGCCAACAGTCTAAGGGCATTATGTTTCCTTGTACTTGGAACATACATCTCCTTCATTTTACATAGCACAAGCAGCTGTGAATCTTTCATTTAAAGCCGTAAAGAAAGGATTCTGCAAATAGCAACAGCGCTTATCACATCTATGGACCTTTAAAGAATACCTGATTCTGACAGCATGCACTGGAGGGGCTGCTAGAGTCTACTTTTCACGGGTAAGAACACCAAGTGACTTATTTTCTTTCACTGTGTCTTGCCCACAGAATGTAACTAAAAGCCATTTACATCAATGCACAAATCAATACTGAAGCATGAGGACGTAAACTGATCCAGCCAAATCTTGCCTGGTGTGACCACCTACAGTACCCTTTCCACAGGACTGCTGCTTCTACATTTGATCATGAAACTACTACCTCTGGCAGAGCTTCCATGATTTGCTGGAGGGAGACTGACAGAACATATAAGCATCCATAGCATAACCAGAATGCAGAAATGCATTGTGGTTTCGATGATCTGCTTAAGAGAATTTTTTTCGATTGTTTTTATGTCTTACAAACATTTTTACTTATTTTGATGTTACATTGTCGCCAAGTTTTTTATCTTTCTACTGTACTAAAATGCTAATTTGTGTTTGATGTGCCCTGCAAGGTGCACAGCTTTCATGTACACAACTTGAAGCACGTGTCTTGGAATTTTCTGTAACCCCCTAATCACGGACTATTCCAATTTTATACTTCTAACTATAGCATATTGCAACCATCCATTAGGCAATGAAGCACAAGCCATTGTGTGAAGGTTAGTATACGTTTGCAGTTCAGTTGCGTTCTCTTTGAAAGACTACCTGAGCGAGCGAGCAGGTATCAATTGCTTCCTTCACACGGCTTTACTTTTTCCTAAGTATTATCCACATTTCTAAGTGTACCTGGTATGTTTGGTGTACATGTTAGCTGCCATGCTATGTATGCCAGGTAAATTGACGCAGTTTATTTACAATGTTTTCACAGTTTCACCCTTGTTGACCTCAAGTGATCGTTGACCTTCATTAAAATAATAGCGTTCTTGTACTCAATAAGATACACCTACATACCAAATATAAGATCTGTCCAAGCTTCCCTTCTTGAGATATCGTGTTTACAAGGTTTTCACAATTTGACCCCTGTTGACCCCAAATGACCTTTGACCTCCACCAAAAACAATAGGGTTCTTCTACTCAATGTGGTACACCTACCTTCTAAATACGAGATCTCTCCAAGCTTCCCTTCTTGAGATATCGTGTTTACAAGGTAGGGCGTCACAAACATACATACACACACATACACACATACATACACATACACGCATTCATGATTACAAAGGTTACGATTATCATCGAAACCAAAAATGAAGCAAAGGAATTTTGAGTGACCAAAAGTTGATTGCTTACAGTATGCACAAACATTCTACATTTTCTCTACACACTTACACAAACTGAAGCCACAAATGCTAATGACATTGAAAATAAAAATGGCATAATCATGTACCTAGTATCCACGGCTGGAAAAAGTGTAAATTTCAGGCTAATTACAATATAGTTGGATTTCCTGGCAGACCTAACATTGCGCCGTTGGCGTCATTCGATCGCGAGGAGATTGTCATACCAGCATAGAGTCAATGGGCCCGCCACAGGGCCCCTTGTGGGTTCCAGAGATGACCCCGATGGGGTCTCAGAAATTTCTCAGCAACTCAGCAATTTTAGCATTTTTGGATGTGTCCAAATCATTTAAAATCCATGCTAAATTTCAACCCTCTAAGTTGAAAAATGTTATTGTATCGGGTGAAAACATGATAGTTCGATCATAAAAAATCATTGACATTGCTTCAAAATCAAAACATTGTATGAAATATTGCACATGTCATCTAGGATAAACTGTATTACATACATTTTTGAAGTTGAAATGTCCCTAAAAGTCTGGTGAAAAGAATCAAGTAAGATCAACTGCAGCCTTCCACAAATTTTAAGTAATGATACCCTTATGTAGTAGGTGTATATCAAACAGCCTAACTACCATGGCAATTCATATTTCCGTATTACAGGGAACAACCAACATTTTGTAAGTTGCAGGTTTCAGAGTTTTTCAAGGAACATTGCAACATTTTTTTTTTTTGCTTTGTTCATTGATCCTAGTCACTTTAAAATGTTCAGACTAAAGGTTTAAAGAGGCAGAATATTTGTTTCAAATGATCATAGAAATATGCGTTCGTTTAGTATTTCTGTGGGTTGCAATAGGGTATGTCTGCTAGCTGTCATTCTGCAGATAATTTGCATATGCAGGCCTAAAGCAGGCCTTTAGCTTATGCTTTATAATTGACATTGAATATAGTAAAGGAGGTATACGTAGAATCTTCTGGAAACATTTGCTAACATTGTTTTTTCAGACATATACTGTAACTTGAAAAATACTGATCATGAGTAACAAATAAGGGCATTCATTTACAAGAATAGAAGTTTACTTCAATTTTTGGTGAATATTGAACGTGGATGGGGCATTTGGGATACACATTTGAATAGATTTATTTACTGGTTATTTTCGGACATACTGTTTAGGAAACCACATGTACGATCTTTACCATACTGTGGTAAAAACAAGAATGATATGTACAAGATAAGCCCGGCCCAAAGTACAAGTTGTATGCCAAAATGATATTTTGAAAACGTTTAAAATGGTCTTGGTTCTTCAGCACATGTTCAATGCCTATGTCGCTCACGTTGCACACCCAGTTCAATTCCAATGTGATTCATGCATCTTGGTGTCTGGTAGGGAGCTGACACTCACAAGTTCATCTGTTTTGGTTAATATAACTTGTTTACACTACTACGAACTTTTGGAAAGCTGTGTCGATATACCAATAGGCTATACATGGTGTGGAATAGTCTGTGATTGGGGGTTACGGAAACTCCAAGCTTCAAGTTGCTTCAAGTTGTATACAAGAAAGCTGCGTACTTTACTGGGCATATTACACACAAGTTAGCAATTTAGTAAAAAGAAAAATGATGGCGTCAATGAAAGATTAAAATTAAGTAACAATCGCACAAGACATAAAAGCAAAAACAAAGCGAGAGAATAAGGAAGATTCCATAATGTCATACACCTATCTGGATAAACATTTGCAAGGCCTATGTGGGTAATGATACATGTACTTTCCCTCACAATAGGTAAATGAGAATGACAAAAAGACGAGTGGATTACATGCACTGTTTCATCTTGTTACTACAAATAGGAAACGCACTTGTTGGTAGAAAATAAAGTTACACCTTTCCTGTAATTCCCACCAAAAAGAAACCTCATTGATTTAAGGCTGGGAAAAAAATGAGCTAAGAAAATACTGCTTTTACCTACAGTTTTAAGCCCATTCGCATTTTGATTCTGCGCTGTGGTCTGCTTCTAATCCAACGTGCACACGTCATGTTCACGTTGCAAAGTTCCGTTACAAGTACATACTGTACAGGCTCTTTGCCTATACATGGAAGTATGCACATGACTGATAAGGGATCTGTTACTCTAAATAACAACTCCCTGGATTGATTGGCGTAGCGTTCTAATTTTTGAATGATTGTTGAAGGAAAGAAAATAGGGTGAAAATATTTTCGGAAGTTATCAAAGAGATTTTTCTATTATTTGGCCCTCTAAAGGATTTTCAACGGGTGGAAGAAATAGTTGTTTTTTTCTCTCTCTACTTTTTTTACAATTGCATTATTTTCAGTGTTGCGCGGATTTCCCGCAAGAGGCAAAATTTCCCAGGAAGAAACTTCACAATTTTTCCAGCCCTGTACAACACTTTCGTACAGCTGAACATCAATCCTTTTTTTATACAGTGACTTAAGTATTGACATTTTCCGTCTTGTAATTATGTAATAGGTGCTCACCATTGCGTAACGTTAGTCAGCCAGAAACACCACTTAACAGAAACAACATGACTCGGCGGGGACTTTAGCTACCTCAATTTAAGCAAAGCACTGTCAATATACATTTTTTCCCTTCTTTTTTGGTAAACTTGTTGTATTTAGGCATTTTGACTGATTGCCTTTTGTAAAGTGTGACAGACGGCGCAGGATGACTGAGATGCTTACCCTTCAAACAATTTTGTATTCACCGATATTTTGAGACAACCACAACGAACATTGAATAGCACAGTATAATCCATATATTCCATGTCCTTTAATTCTGAATGAATTAATTTCAGAATGAAGGGTGCTATTTTCCAGAAGCATGTCACACAACCATTAAACAGTCCACACCTTTTGCAATGAGTCTTTATGTCTCCCACTACAGTAAGACAACCTAACGAGAATCATTATAGTGCATTACTATAAATATTGTGCCATAAGTTGCCGTAAGTTACTAATGTGGGTATTAATGACCTGGACTATACTTCAGACAATAAATACAGCATAAATGACAGCTGCTGTTTTGATGATCATTATTTCTGTGATATATTTTGTACCTTACCTTAACTAAGTCAGGTTTAGGATCCTTCTCAATATACTGGGTCATGTTAAATAAACACCTCAACAGCTTGTGTCCATAGTTCGGGCGTTGCTTGTATCTCAGTAATGCCTCCAATATCTGCTCTTCTGTTGACTGTCCAGCAATCTGAGAAGAGACAATCATTGTACATTTACTGTAGGCAGCAAATGCAACGTATCTTATTGTAACAATGCCAGTTACAAATAATGCAGTTTAACAGGATATTTTGCTCTCAATACTTCAATGACCAGAATGTACCGATACATTGAGAGGTTGATCACTTCATTACACAACATTTAGACTGAATATTTACCGGAAATAAATCTATAACAGAAGGCTAAATGTAAACTGCACCACTATTGTCTATGGCAAAGTCATTTTTCTATGAAGATCTCTCAGAGCTTAATCGATGGTGACCCCTGTTGTGCATTATCATCTTGGTGGACCTATATACCAACATGTCGAATATCCTACATGTTCCACGGTTAGGAAATATACAAAATGCTGATTTGGCCGCTACATTTTGTAACTAGCATACAAACAAACAAACAAAAAGTGAGCCATGTGCAAGCTTCTTTTCTGAAGATATCATGTTTACAAGGGTTTCACAATTTAACCCCTGGTGACCCCAAATAACATCTGAGCTCCACCAAAACAATACCGTCCTCGACTCAATGTGATACACCTACATACAAAATATGAGATCTGTCAAAGCTTCCCTTCTTGAGATATCGTGTTTACAAGGTTTTCACAATTTGACTGCTGTTGACCCCAAATAACCTTTGACTTCCCCAAAACAACATTGGGTCCTTCTATTCAACGTGATACACCTACATACAAATTATGAGACCTGGCCAAGCTTCCCTCCTTGAGATATTGTGTTTACAAGGTTTTCCCAATTTGAGCCCTGCTGACCCTAAATGACCTTTGACCTCCACCAAAAACAATCCTTCAGATACTCGAAGTGATACACGGACATACAGAATATCTGTCCAAGCTTCCCTTCTTGAGATATCGTGTTCACAAGTTTTTCACAATCTGAGAGCTGATGACCCCCAATGACCTTTGACTTTCACCAAAAACAATAGGGTCCTTCTACTCAATGTGGTACACATACATACCAAATATAAGATCTGTCCAGTTCCCTCCTTGAGATATCATGTTTACAGGGTTTTCACAATTTGACACCTGTTGACACAAAATGACCTTTGACTGCCACCAAAACAATGTGGTCCTTCTACTCAATGTAGTACACATACATACTAAAAATGAGATCTGTCCAAGCTTCTTTTCTTTAGATATTGTGCTAACAAGGTTGTCACAATTTGACCCCTGTTGACCTTAAATGACTTTTGACCTCCACCATAAACATTAGGGTCTTTCTCCTCAATGTGGTACCCCTGCAACCAAATATGTGATCTGTTCAAGCTTCCTTTCTTAAGATACTGTGTTCACAAGGTTTTCACAATTTGACCACTGATGACCCCAAATGACCTTTGACCTCCACTAAAAACAATGGGGTCCTTCTACTCTAAGTGCTACACCTACATACCAAGTATAAGATCTGTTCAAGTTTCCCTCGAGCTTTTGCGTTTACAAAGTTTTTTGTCACGTACGTACATACATACATACATACACACATACATACATACACACATACATACATACATACATACATACATACATACATACATACATACATACATACATACATACATCACACACAAACACGCAGGCATACACACACGCATACACGCACACATATGCATGACTACGAAGGTTACAACTATTATTGAAACCAAAAGTCCATGTCTAAAAACTTTACATGTTTCCTAAGTTCCTATCTTGAGATATCTTGACATACCGTACCACATAATTTTCAGTTTTAAAACTCTCTACACCCGAGTTGACACTTGAGCTCCACACAAAATAGGAGGATTACAGTAATATGCACATCTGAGCAGTAGTGGTATAGAGGGAACTGGGGTATTTATGAGCCCTTTTCTCGAAACTTTCTTTTTATTTAAACATAGTGCAGATGTAAAAAATATATGCAGAAGCAAAGTATATCAACCTGCGCTGGTCATATGACCAGTGTGTGCCAGCCTAAACACCTGCCTTGGAAGCGAGAATACTTCAAGGTAGGCATCAAAATCCCCTCCTTAAATTGTGAGTTGGGAAACAAATAGCCCACCTTGAGAAAATAATTGCCTGTGGGAAAATAAAATGCTAAAGACATCAGAGTATATGAAAATAAGTACATGTAAAAAGACAAAAACGTTTTTGTTTTTGCCATATTTGGAAACCTACGTAGAGAACACAGCCGACTGTAAGGCTGACAGCAGTATGTATTATGTCTGTACTGTACATTACCATGCAGGGAGTTGCTAGTAACCTCCCTGGTACACTATAAAAAAGTGCGACCTGAAAATAGTCATTGAAACATTACCCAACTTAACCCTATCAATTTCAAATGAATTAAAAAAATAATGTAGTACTGAAATTATTTTGGCTATAGTTTGTTTTTTGTTCAGTTTGTGACAATGTATGCAAAGTTTAGGACCGCCAAAAGGAAGAGACTTCAGAACGCAAAAAACACTGTACGATCTCACAAGTTGAATCACTCGCTGCATATATACAGTAACCATTGCACTGTTAACTTAGGAAATCCTATTCAACTGGGAAGATTTTTCAACGAAAGTATCACAAAATACCCCAGTCATCAAGAATGCCAAAAACATTTACCTGGCATGTGAAGAAAATCCTAAACTAACAATCTGCAATATATTCACAAACTTTCAGCTGTGCATTTTCTTCTACTTGATATTTTTCTTGGTAATGGCATGGGACCTTTGCTGTTGCCTACTGTAACATACATACTGTAATTACACACTAACAGTCTAGTTTACACATGTCACTGACTTTAAATACTGTACATAGATTGAAGATTTTCAGACAATTTTTCATTTAAGGTTTTAATAAATCTTTTATATGTTGTCTAATGTATTGCTAAGCTCTAAATGCTTGATGAGGAATAGGATGGCTTACTTTTATCACAACTTCATACCTTAAACTTATGAAAATTTGAAAAGCATTTTACCATAAATAACATTGTTATGTGAAACAACACAAACTCGTGAGTCCAATGGATCGGAGTTGGCACCAACCTATAGAACTTATTTTCCATATAACCATGGGTGTTAGGTGAAAAACTCCCAAAAACAGTAGGGCACACCTTCTCAATATGGCAAACCTACATACAAAGTTAGACTTTCATCTGACTTTCTGCTATTGAGTTAGAGCGTACCTAAGCAAGTGTCACAGATGCACACACCCGCACTCAGCTTTATATCACATGTATATAGAGTGAGGACGCCATTGAATTTTCCTTTGTTGTTCCTTCCCGAACCCTAACCTTAACAACACACTCCCTATTGTTGTTTTTCTGAGGACTTGAGAATCAAAAGAATTCTCTCCGAGGACCTGAAGTTCTTTTGTTCAGGTCCTCGGAAAGTACTACAATACAAAGGCACTCATACTTACACACACACATGCACGCAAACCTGACTGCATAGGTTCCTTTGCTGACGTAGGGAAGAAAAAAACAGAAATCATACTTGAAAATTTACGGATCTTACTACAAGCACCTACATAATGAATATACAACAGTACAGGTCACACTGATGTATCAAAAACATACTTCTCAAGTCATCGTTCCTTGATCGGTACCAGGAATTGCAATGGGCCTATTTGGTGAAAGGAAGCCCTGTATTTATAAATAACTTACAGACTGATCATGTCATCTCTGGGTCTGCTGCTGCAAAGTTTTCAGCTGGTTGCTTCAAGCATAGCCTACATGTGTGACTAAACAACAAATTGTCACTGATGCATTCCAGTGTACCTACAGTAAGTCTGTTTCACATGAAAGTATTTCCCAAATTGCAGTTGTCAATTATAATTCAACAACTGTTTAAGACATAATGGTGTAGCATGAAAATGGAAATGAATGTAAAGGAGTTGTGACATTTGTCCCATAGTGAACAATTTATAAGAAGCAGTATCGAAGAACAAGTATGCTCCCAAAACTGTGTAATTTGTAAGTATGCTGTAAGCCTGCAGGGAACAAACCAGAAAGCCAAAATGCTTTGTGATTCCTTGCTACATGGTTATATTATAACAAACATGACAAGTATAAGATCAACTGCAGTTATTGTTCTTGACGCACCACAAGCCTTTAACCCAAAATGACCTTTATTTTGGTGACCTGAAATGGCCGTGACATTTGACGTCCACCAAAAGCAATAGGGATCACCTACCCAGTATGGACAACCCACACATCAAGTATGACATCAGTCAACATTACCCTTCTGGAGTTAATGTGTTAGCAAGGTTTGACCTCTGGTGACCTCAAACAACCTTGGACCTCCACCACATACAAAAGGAGTCTTCTACTTAGTATATACAATCTACACGTCAAGTAAGGCATCAGTCAAGGTTAGACTCCTGGATATATTGTGTTTACACATTTTTACAGTTTGACCTCTGGTGACTTCAAATGACCCTTGACCTCGACCAAAAAAATAGAGATCTTCTGCTCATTATTACCAACCCACAGACCAAGTATTACATCTGTCATGGTTACTCTTCTGGAGATATTGTGTTTTCAATGTTTCTAGTGTTTGACTTCTGGTGAACTCAAATGACCTTTGCCCCTCACGAAAGATGATAGGGATCATCTAATCAGTATGACCAAGCAACTCACTAAGTATGATATCAGTCACAGTAACCCTCTTGGAGATATTGTGTTTACAAGGTTTTCACAGTTTGACCTTTGGTGACCTCAAATGACCTTTGACTTCCACCAAAATCAAAACAAGTATTTTACTAATACAATCCACACACTAAGTATGACATCAGTCACAGTTACCCTTCTGGAGATGCTCTGTTTAAAAGGTTTTCACAATTTGACCTCTGGTGACCTCAAATGACCTTTGACCTCCACCAAAAACAATAGGGATCATCTACTTACTATGACCAACCCACACAGCAAGTATGAGATCAGTCATGGTTACCCTTCTTGAGATATTGTGTTTACAACAAGCATCACACACACATACATACACAAACACACATGACATCGGGACTGCATAGATTCCTTTTACCTGCAGCAAGGAATAAAAAAGTATGGTGAGACGGTAAAATACCTCGCAATAGCAACACCTCTCAAAATATCATCAAAGCAAAACACACATGCTAAATGTGCTCCTTTCTCGTGGAATGATACATTTACATTTTTAAAGCTAAATTTTGATGTCATGTTTCTAAATATTTATACTTCAACTGGAAATAAAGTAATGAAATAAAATGTGTAACACCGAAAGGAATGCCAAGTACAGTATGGAGCTTACAAGATTTTGCATACTGTGCCTATGAGCAAAC
Organism: Stichopus chloronotus; assembly: GCA_021234535.1. Lineage (NCBI taxonomy): Eukaryota > Metazoa > Echinodermata > Holothuroidea > Aspidochirotida > Stichopodidae > Stichopus > Stichopus chloronotus. Next base: position 3,778,956 of record CM037838.1, on the reverse strand, counting down.
ATGTCAATACATACAGTCATAAGCAAATAATCTTTCACATTGCAATATAATATATATAGTTTAGAATAAATACATTTGATTACAAATCATACCTTCAAGTCTCTATTCACTTCTTTGTATTGTTTCTCTTTGAAGAATGGACTATCACATACTTCTGGGGAGAGAGCTAATCCAAGAAACTTGAGTTTGGCATGGCTCCGAACAAAGTTCTCTAACATCTCATCTGTAACATCATTTCTTCCTGATAAATCTAAGGATACCATATTTGGCAGCACAGTCTGAAAATTAAGCAGCTGTTCCATGGCGCCCTTTCCTTTCACTTTGCTTGAGAACACATGTGGCATACTATCCTGAGAAATATCTAACTGCTTTAGTGCTTGCATTTCAACAATTACAGGAATAAGGTCCTTGTCAGGTACGCGGGTCTTGAACATGGAGAGAGACTTTAAAGAGTCTTTCAGGGCTAATAGTGGCTGAATGTTATAGACAAGTGTTCCAGATATATCTAAGCTATCGAGGTGAGGGAGATCAGACACTACACATTCAAGTCCAAGGTTGTATCCAAACTCGGTATAACTAACATCAAGATGTCTGAGGGATTTCAGTTGAGGCAGAGAAATAACAATGCAGTACTTAGAAGTATTCATGAATGTACATCTACTGACTGTAAGAGCTTTCAGGTTTTTTCTTGTCCATTCTCCCTGAGCACCAATGATTCCATTAACATTAACACCATGAAGCCCAGTTGCATCCAACTCAAGCAGATGCTGACTGGACAATGAACGTAAACCTTTGGAAGAGACATTGGCATGCCTCAGGCAAGCTCGTCTTAAACTCCCAATTGTTTCCTTTCGAAAGAGGCTTAATACTGTGTCGCTAAGGGAGCCTAATTTACTGAGTTTCTTCAGAAGTTGTTCTGCTAGTTCTTGGTGGAGTATAACATTTGGTTCCCTAAATATCAATGTAGTTTCAAGATGATCTCCATCTCCTGCAGGGATTTCTTTTGTAAACTCTGTTAAGTTTACAGCTAAGTAATTCAAGCATATTGTCTGCAAACTGTCTGCTGTTATGGATGACATCTTGATCAACTGTCTACAATAGTGCCAGGAAGGAATGCATCTGTGAAACAATGTACAGAGACAAAACTGTAAGAGTATGAGAAATAGATGGAACACTAATTGTTCAACTTTCACACTTCACAAATTAACCTTACACACATCTTGTGTACTGGCTGTTTCAAGAAAATGAAGTACAAAGAAAAAAGTCATAGGACTTTGTGATTCCTTGCCAATACTCATGAAGAACATAGGGCAACATGCACAGACCATTTTTGAGATTCAAACACCTTATCCTTCTAGAGAGAGCATGCTTACACTTAACTATTTTGACCACTGAGCGTACTACACAGTTCTTTGTATTTTCACATTTTGACCTCTGGTGACCTCAAAAGAAATAAGACCTCCACCAAAATCAGTGGGAGCTATTTACTCACTATGACCAAACCACACACTAAGTATGATATTAGTCAAGGTTACCCTTCTTGAAATACCTTGCTTACAAGCAAGGCATCACATACACACACAAACACGTACACACATACACACACATGCCATCATGAATGCATAGCTTTCTCTTATAAAGTGTGGTCAATTTTCAGATGTATGTGATGTTTGCATATCCATGCAGTCTATTTACAAGTTTGAAGAGTCAGTATGAATATTCACTGCAGACACTATAGGCCTAAACATACTGCAGCACGTGGTCATTTTCAAACCTACAAAACTTTCTCAGATCATCTTGCAATACTTCTAACTTATTTCTTCATCGTGAGTTGCTATCGAGTGTCAAGTGATTTATTTACTAAGATGTGGTCATTGAACGATTTGCGCACTTGCACAGTACTGTTTTGCACCGTACGTGCGATAGTGTAGTTACCATAGTTACAGTTAGTCCTGCACAAAATTGCAGTTGTGCACTTTTATTTGTATGATGGTCACGGCATAGGATAACTATGCGATACCTGCCAATTGCTGACAATACAAATTTATATGTTGTTGGGGACTATCGTAAAATGTTCTTGTTGGCCTAGAAGGGTGTGTTGTGGAGTAGGAAATATGAAAGGGTTACTGCGAGAAACCTAGGCCCTGTTAGCTTATGCCCACCAATGTTTTGTACGAGAACTCATCCTCTTCCTGTAAAGGAAGAACGTAAAAAGTTTTAATGCTATTGTTCATTACGACGCACAGTATCTGATGCACTGTAGGCCTGCTGCTATCTGAAGCGAGCCATGCATGGATTGGTGTAATGAAATTCCTTTACCTCAGCAGTAACCTCAGGCCTATACAGTACCTAATACTCAAAAGTAATTTAGAAACTCAATTATCAACAATCATGCTGCTCAAAATAGTTGGAAACAAATCATTACACGATTGTAAAAGAATCAAGGTGAACTGATGCGAATGAAATAAAATCATGCAGAATGTGTTTGAATGAATCTGAATATTAAGGAATAAAAATTACATTGATATAGGATAGAATACTACTCAATAGGCCTCTTGACAATACATAGGAATGAACTGGAATAAAGATTCAGTATTATCACTCAAGTGAAGAGTTGCTGGCCAGCCAGTCATGTAGATGTGTCTTTGTTTAATTTGTTATGCAAGCCCATTGTGCTCATAAGAGGATTAAATCCTCTGCCAAACCACAAATGCCATTGAACTTCGGCCTTCTTGGCAGTACGATCAAATGCATATATAAGTGTTCTAGGAAGGATTTAGGCACGCATTTGAACTAGTTCGAACTCATCTGAGCTCAAATAAATGTAGGTATTTTGGAAGTTTCCCCTAACTGCCAAAAGAACTTTGACCTCCATAAGAAATGACAGAGCTCATCTGATCATCAAGGTCTACCACTGTTAACAGTATGAAGATCCAGCAACATTCAGTGGCAGGGATGGATTCCTTAATAGGTTTTCATACCTCAACATCTAGTGACCTCCAATGATCTTTAATCTCCATGAAAAATGGTGGGGATCATTTACAAACAATGCACTACCAACACAATAAGTTTGAAGTTCCAGCAACATTCAATTGCTGAGATATTTATCTTCATAGATTTTTCAGACGTTAGCCTCTTGTGACCTCAAATGACATTTGACTGCCATTAAAAATAATAGGGATCATCTACTCACAATGGACAACCTACAACACAAGTTTGCACTTCCAGCAACTCTCCCTTACTGAGAAACCATTTCCACAAGTCTTTAAAACTATGGCCCCTACTGACCTCACATGACCTGTCTTTTCCATAAAAAGTGGCATAGATCATCTACTTACTTGGAATTACCTATGTTAGCCATTTAAAGCTCCAACAACATTCAGTTGCTGAGATATCTCACTGCATAAAGTTTAGATTTTTACCTCTGGTGATCTGAAATGACCTTTGACCTCCATGAAAAACAATAGGGATCATCTACTTACAATGAACAACGAATACATCAAGTTTAAAGTTCAAGCAACTTTCCCTTACTGAGGTACCATGTTTATGAGGTTTTCAAACTAAGGCCTCTAAGGCTTTCATATGACCATCAACTTCCATAAAAAATATCTACTAACCAATGGCTACCAATGTTACTAGTATGAAGTTCCAGCAACATTCAGTCGCTGAGATATCTCCCTCAGTAGATTTTCATACTTTAAGCTCTGGTGACCTCAAATGACCTTTGACCTCCATGAAAAACAACAGGGATCATCTACTCACAATGGACTGCACACCAACTGTGGCATTCAGGAGTCTTTCCGTTCTTGAGATATTGTGTTTACAAGGCAAGACATCACAATACACACACACACAATCATGACTGCATACAGTACATTCCTTGCCTGCCTTGAACAGGCTCCTCTATATAACCATAAAAAATTAAAATACATGCCAGATGGGTTGAGATGATTGAAACTGAACTATGCATCCTCTTTCATTTATTTCTGAAGCACTTCGCAAATTGGGACATAACTATACCACGTCCCCTCCTACACACCCTGTTCTGCTGCCACTGGTATAAACAGACTTTCAGGGAATGGGGTAAACAAAAATTACTTCATCAAGGTCGTATATTTCCTTGATACTGACTCAATTAACATGGAGAGCCACAATAAAATTGGCAAATACCGAACTGAGAAAATGTTCATAAATACCTCTCAGATTGCAGGAAATGGCACTTCCCAGTCTCTCTGGCCTTCTAAGACAATTTGTTTTTTTACTTTCTATATTTCCGTTTTCATTTTCATTTTTTTTGGCTGAAAATTTCTTTATTTTCTTCAGGTAAAATTTTCTTTATTCCCTAGAACACAAGTTAGGAAATAAACACTTCCACTGAGATTTATCACTTATCTAATTCAGGTCACAAAAAGTGGCATGGAGACATGTGTTAGTGTCCCTTCCTCTCCAAAGACCCCATCTTCCGCAAATCGACGCCAATCTACCAGTTCCATGATGGAATCTTTTGCGATGCTGTATTTTGCCGTTGTACCCATTTCTATGCCTACATTGTAGGCTGTGTGCATAATTGTAAGCACAGTACAGTATTTCTAGAGGGGCCTAGCTAGGTCTAACCTACTGATAGTGATAGGTCTGCATTTCCAATGTGATGATAAAAATTCGCCAAAGAATGTTTTTCCTAATTCTCAATTCTTCTCTACACTACAGTAGCCACCACTCATCTCTTTGGCTTGATGTTCACTACGGATGATCTGAGATGGTTTACTATGCCTAACCCTATAGAGTAGACCCAGTACTGAGGTAGGCTACACCGACGTTCTACTTCTGCTGCATTGGCAAATACATACCGGTACTAGTCCATTGGCGATGCGCCGCGATGTGCTTTCCGGAATGCAAGCAATCGCTTCCGTGTTGGACTTGGAGACTTAACTACAATATATTATGAGTTACTTACGGAATATGCACATACTTTTACTGATCCTGAAGAGAAACCTTCCTCAACTTGATATTCTTCTTAAGTCTTATGCTATTCTTTCACTGTCTCAAATACGGGTTGGGAACGCAAAAAGAAAAACTAAGTTTACATCAGAAATGCAATTTGTCGTATGCGGTAGCCTAACGTTAGGATTTGCCTGAGTTGGAGACGTTACGTTAGGGTTAACCTAGCCTGTATAGAATTCGGCCCAGGACGAAAAACAACCTTCAGTCACTCACGACTTGCACTATAAGTGAGAAAGCATTTGCAATATAAAGGAGAACTGATGTGTCACAAACTGTAAACCATCTTTCTTGCAGATTCTTCAATGAATGGGTGCCTGGGTAAATTACAAGACAGTTGGAAAAAAGGTCATAGCATCAACCACCGTCACGAACAGTCAGCGCAATAGCATTCCGTAACATGCAATTTGCAATAATTAATTCCATGTATCGTCCATACTCACGTATATGGCAAGCCAAATCCTCAATTTAGATGAACCTGGATTACTGACCGATGAACCAGGTTTTTCCAATTACTGAGCATTTGGGTTTATTAAGTCGACAAAATAAAATAAAAAATAAATAAACCAGTTTAAGCCAAGTTTATCACCCATGAAGTAATAAACCTGATTTGTCGAATCGAAAAATCAGGTTTATTAGTCGATCAACTTGTACCAAGTTTATCAATCAAAGACCGGGTTTATTACATTGATAGACGAGGTTTATCGATTTTTTTTAACTTCATAAATGTGGTTTATAAACTGACAAACCAAGTTTATCGAATTACGGGGAATTTGGCATCAAGAAAGTATTATGGGCACATATTTGATAATATTATCATACGCCATTTAATGTAATAACAATGCAGAACATTTTGCAAACTACTCATAATTCCCACTAATCAAAAGATGATTTTAGGAGATGATTTCAAACATCCATTCCATGTAATGCAAATATTCACATGGTTTAAAGTGAGTTGAACAGGCGTGTAGTGCACTGGCTAGGCCTAAGAACTTAAAACCATTTGTCTAACTGACGAAAGGTTTTTCTTTTCGAGATGTCGCTGAGTGTCTTTCTTTTATACTCTCCGCGAGACGTTTTGCTGGAATTTCTTTCATATGTAGGCTTACGACCATTTCTCATGGATTGTATTTTCAGACATGATATCTATTTTTTAAGGGTGAGAACATGACAAGAGCGAATGGACAGATCGAGGCTCCCCCCCCCCCCCTTCTTCCGAAAATGTTGAATTTTTCCAACTCAAAAAAAAAAAAAATACAAAGCCCTATCCAATTAACGCACTATACTCCTATGTGCAGTTTCAGTGAAACTTTGTTCATTATTTTCGACCTCAAAATATTGGCAATCCCCGAAGAGTTACTAAATTATGTAACCCAGAATTCCGTCACCCTGATATATTATGGCTCATATGGACCACAGTATAACTTAGACCAACTCCCAATATTAACCAGGTGTATAATCCTCCGTGGTTAACTGTCACAAAATTTCACACTGTAGATGACTGCTTTATTTGCCACAAACTCAGAGACAGTGACGCACGGTTTCAAGAATAGCCCATACTATAACACTGGTATCAGTTCCGCTGTTTTCATTTACTATTGAACGTTTAAAGTTTCAAGTTGTTTTCAATAATACACTCGTGGCATGTATTATCAACATCTCTATACTCTCTGATGGCAACAAATCCAGAAATAAATGTAACGACAAAACTGAGATAATTTACATTTGTTATCAGTCACCTCATATGAAAATGCACAAACTTTGCAGCATTTTGTATAAAGTGAGATCACGTTTGTTAAAGAAACTCTCCACTTAGAAACCTTCCCCAAGATCAGTTGTTCATTCAAATCACTATGAGTGACCTACTCAGGGGTGTACACTTGGATGCGAAGGATGTACCAGGTGTAAAAAATGAAAAGAGAATTAGGTGGAACTTGAAGTCTAAGAATGCTAGAATCACCAAGGAAGATGGAAACTTAAAACCATCACCTACAAAAAAAATAAGAGGTCATGAAGTAATTTTCAATTAAAAAAATACAGCATAAATATGTAGCACCATTTGCATCCACCCCACCCTATGTTAGCAAACATTTCCTTCCCTCCCTTTGACCCCTCCCCAAGATCAGCTTTTCTATACAAATTACTATGACCCGGGCATGAATCTTGAGGTGAGGTGCGAGGACTGTGCCAGGTGGAAGACTGTGCCAGGTGGACCGGGACACCCCTCCCTCAGAACGGTGATCAGTCATAATAATGCTGCCCCTCCCCCCTCCCCATTTTTTTCCCAATTCCTGGATCAGCCACTGCATGGAGCCTCGAACACTCGGGAAATCAAGTTTCCGGCCGACTGAAGGGGTTTATAAAATCTGCATGGTTACGCTCGGTGTAGATAGTAATTTGCTACACAGTAACAAAAAAAAAAGCCAAAAATGTCTACACCACCAATTTCTAACCGCCCTTACACCTATAGTGTTCAGGACCAAATGAGAAAGAGTCCTAGGTGCAGTATTCTACATTGAGATGAGGAGAAATAAGTTCTCTTAGAAATTTAGCTAAATGATAATTGTAAGTACCAATGCTTGAGACAATAGGCCGACATGGAGGTATAATGCTTTTAATAAAACTGAAAGAATCACAGTTGTTCACTGAGGAACAACGTTCAAATATTTATCCTACGGGCTCATATCATGTCAGAATCTACGGACTACCTAAACTTCAAAAATGCAACAAAGACAATCCTATACCTCCATTTCGACCTATTGTCTCCGGAATTGGTACTTACAATTATTATTTATCAGTTATCCCTACGCATCCACGAAATGATGACGGTAATATTCTGCCTTCACATTCAAGGAAGTACAGTATTTATCATGAAATGTGCAAATTTTATTCATCGGAAAATTCCCGGTGAGATTAATTTTTCATACAAGAAAGTATAAAGCAATATTTTATACAAGAAAATATAATACGATGCCATTTTCGGGAACCTACATTCCGAAGGGCGATTTACAGCAATCTAGGGATGGGGGTATGTATTTTTTCCGGTACACTCCAAACGATTCTAGCCCCTCTCTTACATAGTCTTCAAATAATTCTCAGTTCACTCCTAAGCTCTGGCTGTGCCAGTACAACAGGGGCATATTGTATTTCCACATCACACTGTATCACACTCGTTGATGTGCCCTTAATTGTTTTGAATGTTTATGATGTTATCCCAATAAGGGTTTAATTGGGATAACAAAACAAGTGCCTGGTTCAAGTTTTGCAACATCTGTTGTTTAGTATTTACTTTTGGTTTAGTATTTATCTAAGGTCTGTTTACGACCCGGACGTCATTTGAACAAGTTCAAGCCATCTGCGGTACATAAATACAATCAATTTGCGTTAAGGCTACTTATACAACATTTAAAGACAGAACAGCTATATCAACCCGGCCCGGTTCCTGACAAGGAGTGCATAGCTCAAACCACGTCCAATATTTATTTCACGTCTAGTTCTTTCGACCAATAGATATAAAGGTAGGCTTATAATTTATTAAAAATCCTAAAAATGTCTTACTTTTTTAATTTGTTCTGATGATGGCCCAGTTGTGCACAAGTGGGCAAGTAAATTCAGTGGCCCAAGTCAGTGTATTTAGGACCGCAGCTAATATGGTTAAAATCTTCTCACATAACAGTAATTCACAGTGTCTTTGCAAGACTTTAAAAAACAGACCAGTTGGACACGAACGCGATCCCAGTTTGGGCCAAATAGAGCAAAGCCCAAATCAAACCCAATTACAACCAATTACAAACTCGTTCAGTTTTATTTGTGTAGTTTTTTAGACTTATAATATTGGTAAATATATGCAGTCAATTGATAAAAAGAGAATAGCCATGTTGGGCCCCGTATAGGGCCCAATAGGAACCCAAATAGTAATAACCTAACACAGGCCGAGAACAAATGAAGGCTACTTTTGTGTTGTGGTTACTCCCTCGCCCTCTCTAGGGAATAAGGGAAAACACTTGAAGTTTCACTTTAAGGCTTGTTTCAAAACTGAGTTTGAAAATTTTTCATTTACGCCCAGTTGGATCCCTATAAGGCTCCCAATAAACTCCTATCTTTAGCCCAACCCCAATTAAGCTCAAACAGCAAAGGTAAGGCCCAATTGGGTCCAAGTGGGGCTTTTTTTCTGTGATAGTTCTTTTAAAGATTCCATACATCTTATTTTGTTTTCAATCTTACAGTTCTCAGTTTGATATTCTTAAAACTGTCGCCATGTTCTACCTCAAATTTTTATTTTTTTTTTCTTGTGATGTCTTTTACACCTGTTCATTCCTTTATCTTACACATTCTGTTTGTTTTATATTTGCATAATTGCATAGAGGACGTCGGGTACGATTAGCCATGGCTAAACGAACTATCCTCTTGAAACTAGGTTGAAAATATATAAAAGCATTTCGTATAGCCCAGTAAAGGTACCACCTAAATGCATGTATACACAGCTGCTTCTTTCACTGTGTGTATGCAAAAGAAAACACGACTTGTGGAAGCAAGATTATCTAACAAATGTCTTCAGGAACAAACACACTCCCCCAAATGTGTAATGGAACAATCACAATGCGAATTCATGTCCTGTTGTCTTACTGGCATTTAAACCCCCTGAAGTAATATTTTTGCCACCTGCAAGATGGCCGTCGGAGCTCTTCCGTTGCAAGGATTCTCCAGCGATGTCACTGCTCTCTACTCGTCTGTCTGTTTTGACAGACAGTTGACCGTTGAACAACAATAGTAACTAGAACTGCAAATACACAGAATTGTAGTGCGTGGTAGGCTAAGTCCTTGTTGTTGGGAGTAAGCCAGTCTCTGTGGATCCACTCCTCATAGGAGTTAGCATTTTTTGGGTAAGGCAGTGCCGTTTCCTGTCGACCCCTTTCCCAATCCATTCTTTTTTTACATATCACGCTAGATAAAACAAAAATTCCATAGGATCTCTCTCATATGTTGTTAAGTTGCCGACGCTTGTCGTTACTATATACCGTATGTCGTACACGCCTGTACTGCTCTGAGTTTTAAAGAGTACTCTGGTACCAGCTGTATATATGTCAAAACTGTCTTTCTGTTTCACCACTGAAATAGAACATAAGAGCAGTACATGAGTCTGTAGAAGGACGTCATGTTGGAAGATGTCTTAATGACGTCAGGGCCTGGATGGCTGCGAATAGACTGAAGATGAACGAGGCGAAAACAGAAGTGATTGTTTTCGGCAGTCGTCATCAACTTTCCAAAGTTAACTGTGAACATTTACTTGTTGGCGGTGCATCGGTCAACTGCTTGAATCAGGTCAATTATCTAGGAGTTGCCCTTGACAATAATTTGCAGCTTGATGTTCAAATCAATCACAGGTGTCAGATTGCTTTTGCGCAACTGTACAGAATCCGTAAACTTCGAAAATACCTCAGCTTCCAGTCTTGCCACACTTTGATTCATGCACTGGTTATCAGTCATATTGACTATGCAAACAGTCTCTACACTGGTCTACCTAACTATCTCTTGGACAGGCTCCAACGTGTTCAAAATTTCGCAGTTCGAGTACTATTCCAAGTTCCTTCAAGTACCCATGTCACTCCCCTCTTCAAAGAAGTTCATTGGTTGCCTGTTGTCTATCGTGTGCAATTTAAAGTTCTTACTCTTGTTTTTAATGCTCTTAAAGGTATTGGACCGGAGTACATTTCAAATCTTTTATCTCTTAACATATCTTCATGTAACACCAGATCTTCCAGTCGCGGCGCCCTTGCTGTCCCTAGAAGTAATTCTAAATTGGGTGAAAGTGCTTTCACTTATGTGGCCCCGAAACTGTGGAATAGTCTCCCCGATAACATTCGTAACAGTGATTCGCTCATAACTTTTAAGAAGAATTTACAGACGCACTTTTATCGTTTGCATTTTAAGTAATTTCTTTTTGTATCTTTTATTTATTTCTGTGCCGTTTTAGTGTTTAATTGTCTCTGTACAGCGCCATCGAATGCTTTTTGTACTTTTGGCGCTTTATAAGTGTTTTAATAATAATAATAATAATAATAATAAAAAGCAGTGAAGCAGCAAACGATTCTGTGACATCATGTTTAAACACAATGGCGCTGTATTGCACGCCAATTTGGAAACAACATTGGCACTCCACGTTTATCACCTCATTGGGAAAAGGCCGAACCACATTTCATCACGTTTTCTGGAAATTTATCCGCAGGGCTCTCTCATCACTTTAACTCCTTAAATAGTTCTTGTAGTCGTGGCATTTGCTTTTCCTTAGTAGATTTTGGTTTGAAGACGGGCATAGCTCTCACTTACTGCGATTACTAAAAGGTCGCGCATGCATATTTGTATGAACTAAGTTACATCACGCGCAGGTGAGGCGTTATGAGCCATACAAGGCTCAACAAAAGAAATTGTTGGTCGACCAGTAATGACAAGATTGTAGTGCGGCGCACTACAATAACTAAGGCCGTGTCGTGCCCGCGTATCGACAACAGATCATATGGGCAGGGTGTTCGAATATTCTCCTCCTCTATGGCGCAATGGTACAACAGTATGTGCAGTCGAGGCATAAAAGGGCTAATATCAGGAAATACCGAGATAGTGTGCAGACTTCAAATGCACAAACATGAGGATGAAAACAGAGCAACGGTATTTCTTTCTATCGGTAAGTAGTATCGTTCACATTCCCTTAGGGCTCACACTGGCATCAAATTATTAAGCCATTACATCAAATTAACTCTGCAGTGATTGACGCTATTACCACACACAAAATGACGGCTTCGTTGCTTCATTTTTACTGCCTCACTCGAAATCCTGTTTACATGTTTTGTCTATAAGCTAACTATCTAACAGTGTCAGTCTAAAATTTGCACAGCTTCAGTAAGCCTTTTCTTTCTTCGAGTTCAGCTCGGAAGGTTAGTTTCACAGTCGAAATACCATATGAAGTTAGTGATATGAAAAACAAGACACCTCACTCGGTAACGTAGCATTACCAAAGAAAAATCGCTAACAAAACAAGCAACAACAAAAATGGCAAAAAAGGAATCGCTAGATCATCTCTATCGATATTTCGACATAGATATTTTACCTTCAAATTTTGACTGGTTACCTTCAACTTTTAACATGCTGTGTGAAAATTTGAAAAATATCTCGATATTGTAATATAATATGACAGTCGAACCAGAAAGTGCAGGTTTTTCGAGTTATTGCACATTTGGCTTGCCATAGCCGCTACATCGGTAGGTTCTAGTACTGGCAACACGATCGTATTTGCGATCGTAGAGGGTATACGGTACGTACACTATATACAAGGATATTGTTGAATGAGAGTCCGGTCGATCCGACCGAAGCATTCGGTCACCTTGTTCTTGCAGTTGTACCTGTTGAGTAACCAGTAAATACACCGATCATCTTGCAGGGGTTGTATTGACCAATCTTTTTGTTAGGACCAGTATTTACTCTACATCTCCCTGTTTAAGACACATCTTATCGAACGATGAAGAAGCGAAAGAAGGTAGTTACTCGGCGGAAGGGCAACAAAGACACAGCTGAATCAACGGTGGGATAGCCTAATTGTACATGTTAACGCTACTAACCTGTGGCAGTATCCATATTACTAGTACATCAGGAGTAGCCGCGGTATAAAGTTAGGCCTAGGCCAGTATTCACCTGTGGGCCATCAGAATGTAAACCTGATGCTAGACGGCGAAGGGAGTCAGACGAGACCCATATTATCCCCCAACATCACCAGTCTGCCCGTCGTGAGAAAAGCTTTGAAGGCGTTTACAGAAATACAGACTGTTTTGGCTGGGACTTGGGAGGGTATTCCAGGCAACAATACAGTCAATACGAAATTAAAAGAAATGTATAGCTATAGCGTTAAAGGTCTAGGACGTAGGGGCGTAGATTAAGTCTGGGCCTTTGTTGGTAAAGCGACATTTAGCCAAAGCCTGGAGCTGATAATGAAGTCTGGTCCAAAGAACTTAAAAATTTAACTATAAGGGTACTACTGAGCATACATTGGCCCAGCCTTTGGACAGGGCTGTGCATTATGTTTCATGGTGTAAGCTCATTACAATTCACATTATAGCCCTTGTGCTACTACTCCGGTACAGACCGGTACTTACGAAAGTACCGGTATACCGTGCGGTAATAGGAAGTGTAAAGGACTATTTAATTAGAGTGCCACCATCAGTTGGCGTGGAGCACAAAAGAAAATACTGACTTTTAAACTTCCCAGATGGCCTGAAATTGCAATTCCTGGGTGTTGTAAGCTGCATGTACTCAGCCTTGAACTTGGAATCTCATGCCTGCAATTTCTCAAGTAATGAGATAAAAATCAATGAATGAAAAATGGTAATACATATCAAATGGTTGGAGATGATACAAGAATGACTTCCATCGATTATATTATTTGCTTTTGTGATCTTGCTACACAGGTTTGTTTAACTGATCAGGTAGGTACACACAGGGTAAGTGTATATTCGACTATGGAGGTACCATACAGAAGAAAAAGGTGATGCCACATAAGTTTAAATCAAGTGAATTCTACCAAAAAGTCCCCTTTTACTCCCCCCCCCAAAAAAATCACTTTGATGACACCATCAATAAACCACTTATGTGCCTTTCCAAGTCAAGGCCTAGGTTACCTTATTCAATGCACAAGGAAAACAATATGCCTATTTACTTCAGTGATTGTGGAAATTTGATCATTGAAACTAGAGAGGCTACACAATAGTGTGTCCTATGCAATTCAAAATTGTTTCTTAGACCTTCACGAAGACTTCAAAAAGGAACTTGTGAGCTGCTAAAACACTAGAAGGAACAGATGATAGGAATTATATTTTGTTTAGGTCCAAGGTTTCATAGGTTGCACTCAGTACCTCAGTTTTTCTCCCTTCAACTCTCTTTCAAAGTTGTCATGCATTCTTGTCCTTGCTTGGAAACCATTTAAACAGCAAAAAGGAAATGAAAAGGAAAATTCATAAACAAGTTCTACCCTACAATCCTATATGTAACAGTTAGGTGCATATACCATGATTCTTGTTTTGATGTTTACCGATCACTATAAAATGAAAATGACTGCACAACAATTGCCACAAACCCCATCAGCAATGTGCAGGCTCCCTTTAAAGGTAGAGTTGGCACTCCATTCCCTTCTACCACAGCACCACAGTGGACACAGATTGGGCCAAGTCCGAGGTAGCATATAGTTGAGCCAGTCCTTGAATGTTACTAATAAGGGTCCGGGGAACCATTAACTGACATCCATGTACCAATATTCCATTTTCAATGGTACAAAGTCGGACCGAATCTACAGTCAAGAGAATGGCAGTGACAAGTTCAATCTGTAAATCTAAATCTTTTTGTTCTTGTTCCATGTCTTTGTGTTTTACGTGTGATTTTTGTGTGACACTTTGTCTCTTGAGCGACATAAGTGCAAAACATAAGATGGCTAAAGTGAAGTTAGAGAACATAAGAGGGGGAAAATATTTCTACCACAAATTTAGTCTGTTTTATCTTATCCCTGTAATTGTGACCATTGTTTTTAGAGAACGAACTAAGCCTATAAATAGGAATATTTGAAGCATGCAGCATGTTAATAGAGCAGCTTGGGAATTTCACATCCTACTGTCAGGCCTGGCATTTTAAGTGAGGCATTCATGGTGAGACAATTGAACTCCAGCGTGTGAGGTTAGCCTGCTGTAACTTAAAGGAATTCTCCACCAACAAGAAAACTTAACACACTATATGACATTCTTTTCCGTTCTATCTGTTAAACATAACGATTTTACCAGAGAAAACTTTCTTAGATATGAAGTAATGCTCTGAAAGTTGGACTTCAGCGCAAGTGTGAAAATCTGTGAGGTAGAACTGAATATCATTGCAAAATCTTTTACAGACTGGAAAGTTGTAACTGTTATGGCCAAGTGCACTATAGCATGTGAGATATAATAGGACATGAAACTCTCATTTGAATGCATCTCTGCTTTGGTAAATTTCTTATGTCAATACCTTGTATAGCTGATTCGTTACCTAGTTTGTGCAATCTATAAACGATAGATCTCAGTCCCCGGACTGTGTGTAGGTCTAAAATGACGCAACTTGCAGGTGGATCCTCTTTTAGTAACAATGACGTTGAAGAAAGACTTTTGCATTTTAGTTTTTTTTATTTTGTGATATTTTAAAATAATGAATGTATTTACTGCCAGGGCAGATATCATTCAGAAAAACATTGTGCAAAACATTGCACTGATGTTCACAAAATCAAGACAGGCTAATCATAGCCCATCAAAGATGCGTTTATGCTGGCACAAGCTTATAATGCCAGGCCTGAATGCTACCATGCTACCAACTTACAGAGTAGTATGATAACACAACGTAGACCCTACTAGCCTAGGCTAGATTGGTCAGAATAAAAAGGTACCGTTTGTCTGTAAAATGCACATTTTCATCTCGGGAGGATTATAATTGCAAAAAAAATTCCTTCGGGCAAGGATTGTATGTGTTTCAACATTCATACACTGAAATAATCCCCATTGAGAGTAAACCATACATGACGATTGTCTCTCTGTGTTTGCGTCGACAGTGCGTAGATATTGAGTGTAATTACGAAGACAAGAAGGTTTAGGAAAGTGTAAACATGCAGAGGAAAGTTGAAACAAGTAAAACATACACACAAGAAGAGTTGTACCTGAGCTGCACTGTATAATTGTGATGAATCAATACTCACACAAGTAGTGTGAGTGTTGTTGCCAATCAGTTGACATGCCAATTTTAAAAATTCACTTTATGATAAAGTTTGCATGGATTATTACGGTGATTTAATAGGGACATGACGAAATAAATTGTAGGCAAGGCAATATTTTGACTTTTCTTTTAAGTAAAAATGTTCTGAATACCCAAATAGATGTGCTTGCCAGTTGATTGTTGGAAATCAGTGATTATGTACATAAATGTGGATTCATGGGCACCACCCCCAACCCCCCACCCAGTCACTTTGCTCATTTGTTCAGTATGAACTTATGAAGGGGTACTGTGCTTTGCTCTTGAAAACCTCTTTGCCATACCTTTTGGGAAAGATAAAAATGGCCCCTGCCACCAAGCTTTCCTTAAATCTACTGCAGTCATGATGAACAGTTGTGAAGTTACAAACTGCTATACTTTTGTCATGTTGTATCTTATATGAAGTCCATTTATAACTTAGTGGTGTTATGTTGTATTTGCTTCCTTTTCAGGGAATTGGAGAACCAAGTATTTATCATGCACTCATAGTGATTTTCTTAGAGTTTTTTGCTTGGGGACTTCTGACAAATCCAATGTTAACTGTAAGTATGATGAGGTGATTTACTGATATTTATGCAAAATTTTGCTTGTGACAGTGATAATATCTGGTGCAGGTATGTCTCTACTTCAACACATTGACAGTATTCTCCTAATTGGTATGCTACTATTAGAGACTTTGAACGTTATTTTTCACGAAAAGGGGCTCATTGAGTTGATATCAGTAAGTTTGTGATGATTTTGTCAGGCATAAACACATGGCAGTACTAATGATTAGCATTTTAGTCAAGTTTCACTTCCATAGTTATGAAAACTATCAAAATTGTTGAACTTCTGACCCTTACTGGTACTAGCTGGCCATATGTGAATAAGTTTTAGTATGAAAAGTGTCTGGTCATGAATTTTCAAAACCAAATTAAATCATTCATTGCTCACTCATTTATGTTCCTTTATGTGTGAAATATTGAATCCTCTTAGTTTGACTACTTGCCGTTACTATGTTCAGGAAACTTGACAGGTTAAGAAAAATTCAGTGAATTTCACAAAACAACTCAATGAACCTCTTTAAACAGCAGTTAATGAAAAGATGTAAAGCTTAGCCATTAATTCTCAAATGCTGGAGCTTGGGTTGTTGGGAATGCCTTAAAAAGTATCAAACCAGTCAGTTTTTGGTTCCTTGCATCAGCAAAGGAACCTATGCAGTCAGTCTGGTGTGTGTGTGTGTATGTGTCTGTGACATTTGCTCGGGTATGCTCTCACTCAATAGGGGCAAGTTGATGAAAGTCAAACTTGGTATGTAGCATTGCCATATTGAGAAGGTGTGCCCTATTCTTTTTTGTGGAGATCAAAAGTTGTCTTGGGACACTGGGGGCAAATCTCTGTGTGTCTGTGAAGCTTACTTTGGTATGCTCTATCTCAATAGGGGAAAGTCTGATGAAAGTCACTGTTGGTTTGTAGGTCTGCAATATTGAGAAGGTGTGCCCTAGTGGTAGAGGTCAAAGTTCATATGGTGTACTGAAGGCAAAACTTTCAAAACCTTTTTAAGATGTTATCTCAAGTTATACAGTTTGGATTAAGTTTATACTGGGTGTATGAATGCATTATGGTAGTGTGTCTGTTTTGTTCAAGATTTTGGGGTCCAAGGTCCAAGTGGACCATGTGGGCCATTTTAGGAAATCATGAAAAATGCCTCAAGGACTACAGATTTAATTGTATAAAGTTTAAACTGTGTCACATTACTACTATGGTAGAGGTTCCTTCAAGTAGTTAGGATTATAAGTCCCATATGGGCCATATGTACCATTTTATGAAATGCAAAATTGACATTCCTTTACTTTCTGCATATTTTCCTTCACTATGTGAAAGGTATGTCAAATTAGGGTTGTGGTAGTGGAATCCAGGGTGTTCAGAATTTCGTTCTTGAAGGTCTAAATGACTCATATGGGCCCTTTCATTAAATCATGAAAAATACTTCTCCTGCAGATTGTATAGTATTCAGTTGAAATTGTGTCACATTACTGCTATGGTACAGGAGTATTTCTTTCAGGTTGTTCAGGATTACTGGTCCCATATGGGGCCTTGTGGAGCATTTTATGAAATTATGCTTTTCTGCATATTTTGCTTTACAATTGGAGGGTTTGTCAAATTAGCATTGTGATAGAGGAACCCGGGATGTTCAAAATTTTTGGGTCTAAGGTCCAAATGGTTCATATGGGACATTTTATGAAATCATACTGTATGCCTCTTCTCTTACACATTGTGTGGTATTAAGGTGAAGTGTCACATTATTACTACTCTATGGTAGAGCTTCCTTCAGGCTGTTCAGGATTATTGGCCCCCATATTGGCCATATAGACCATTAAATGACATCATGCAAAATGTTTCTTTCCTGCATATTTTGTTTTACATTATGAAAAGTTTGTCTTATTAACATTTTGGTAGTGGAACATGGGGTGTTCAGGATATCTGGGTCCACGGTCCAAATGGTACGTTTTACAAAATCAAGGAAAATGCCTCTTCTCCTACAGATTGTATTGTATTAAGTGGAAATGGTGTCACATTAGTGCTATGGTAGTAGTTCCTTCAGGTTGTTCAGGATTATTGGTCCCTTATGGGGTGTTGTGGACCATTTTATGAAATCATGCTTTTATACATATTTTGCTTTACAGTGTGGAAGGTTTGTCAAATTAGTATTGTGATAGAGGAACCCATTGCAAGGTTCATCATGTATGGGTCCAACTTTACAATGGGCCATGTAGGCCATAAATTATTATATTGTGCAAAGGGATAGTTTTTCTACAGTTTATATGTTACAATATTGAGGGTGTTTCTGATAAGTACTATGGTAGTCGAGTGCTTTTGTGTTCCTAGGGACAAAATTGGGCCCAAACTTTTTGACGATGTGATAAATCGTGGATTAACGTTGGTTAAGACTAGATGAGTACAGTTAAAATACTGTTCACATGAGGAACCATAGTACAGTACTAAGGTTACTGTGGGATGTTCAGTATATGAGGGTCCATGCTCAGAAATGGGCCATTTGGGCCTCTGTAAGGATTGTGGAAAATGCTCCTTTTTCTTCATAATTTACATTACATCTGAGTAAGGAACCTCAGTGCCTCAGGCTCTTGATCTTACATTGTTGTTGCTTTGACTCATGAGCATTGTCAAACAGAAACAAAGCAGGTAGCATACAGTACTATCATGTTCCTTTTCACACACGTCCTAGTCCAAATCCACACCCTCAACCTAGTTTGCAATCTCACTAGCTACTGTATGGTATAACATCCTGATTTCATTTTGATCACTGTGAGGAAGTTTCAAACTACCTTGATTCCATGCTTACAGTATTTGCAGCATTGGAAATTGGTATCAAGGTTGAGGAAAAAAGCTTGTTTTGGCCAATATAATTTGGTCATACTGGAGTGAAATTTCTCTCTTTCATGTTTTTCAAAGTGAACTCATTCATAATTAGGAGAAGGACAAAAAGTATACCAACCTCAGAACATCAAACAGAACCTATGCAGTCAACTTGGGGTGTGTGTATGTGGGTGCGTGTGTGTGTGTCTGTGACACACCTTGGGTACGCTTTAACTCATTATGGGCAAGTTGGATAAAACATTTACTTGGTTTACAGGTCCGTCATAGTGTGTAGATGTGCCTTATTGTTTTTGGTGTCCATATCTTGCATATTAATGAGGTTATGGGGTCAAACATAAAAATTTTAAAACTGCCTTATTTCCATAACCATGGGTGATATTTGTATTAAACTTGATAAGGTTGTCTGTTATTGGCAGGTTCACAACCCTGTGAAATTTAATGCTTAATAGAGGGGGAGGGTAAATTTTTCACTCTAAAACAGTACATTAACCTTAACACCAGTATTGTGGTTATTATAAGCTACCATACAAATTAGTTGAAAAGCTTATGGGCCACAGTGTGTAAACTTCCCATTGGCAGTTTGTGGTTTTAGTGATGCAGTTAACTCCATGGGATTTTAGTCATTGGAAATTTTTGCTCTGTTTTAAGGCCATGGTAGCCTAGGAGGACCATCAGTGAATGTATGTCATGTTTGAAATTGCATTATCTTTATAGGTGGTTCTCATAGGTTGGTGCACAGGTCAGTCATAGTGAGTATAAGTGACCTATTGTTTTTGGTGTCCATATCTTGCATCTTAATGGGGTTATGGGGTCAAACATCAAAATCTTAAAACTGCCATATTTCCATAATTGTGGGTCAGATTTGTTTTAAACTTGATAAGGTGGTCTGTTATTGACAGATTCACATCCCTGTAAAATTTAATGCTTCTTGATAGAGGGGAAAAAATTTGTGGTTTTAGTGACACAGTTAATAGGATTTTAGTCATTAGAAAATTGTTGCTCTGTTTTAGTGCTATGGTAGCTTAGAAGACCATCAGCTAATGTGTGTAATGGTTGAATTTACATTATCTTTATAGATTCCAATGGGTTGGGCAACAGTTTCAGTCACCTAAACATGGTATAGTGAGTTGTTAGTTTAGTAGTTGGTACACAACTACAGTATAGTAGTCAGTATAGTCAATGTGTGTACCAATTGAATTTGCATTATCCTTAAATTTCAAAAAATGGGGAACTGTTTAATTCATTACAGCTTAACATGTTTACTTGTTTGTTATTTTAATGGTTATACATGGGCCCAAAATGTTTGGTACCCAGTTTGAGCTAAATTTTTGGGCCCCAATTTTTTTTAATTCATTATCTAAACATGTGCTATATTTGTTAATGCAATGGGGACATTGTACAGATGGGCCTACTTTTTTTTACCTGATTTGGACTCCATTTTTGGGTCCCTTTGTTGATAGCTCAATTTTTGATTCCTTGCCGTAGGCAGGGGAATCTATGCAGTCCTGATGTCATGTGTGTGTATGTATGTGTGCATGTGTGTATGTGTGTGTGTGTGTGACGGTTGCTCCTAAACACATCTCAAGAAGGGTAACTCTGAGTAATTTCATTTTTGGCACGTAGGTTGCCCATATTGAGTAGATGATCCCTATTGTTTTTGGTGTCCAAATCTTGCATATTAATGAGGTTATGGGGTAAAACATAAAAAATATTAAACTGCCATAGTTCCTTATCCATGGGTCATATTTGTATTAAACTTGATAAGGTTGTCTGTTATTGGCAGGTTCACAACCCTGTGAAATTTAATGCTTAATAGCTAAATTGCTAAATACAAGTAACAAGATGCATTGCTGAGTCTCCAGTGTGTTTTCTCAAAATCTTACAATGGGGATGAAGATGGGATCCTGGACTCTGAAAACCTTCAAGGAAGACCTTAATACTAGAAGAAAATCGATTAAATTCTGACAATTAAAATGGCCTATCCACATTTTCCTGAGTTCAGTCTCGGAGATAATTCGGATCATGCAAGTATTGGCATGCGGTGGGAGAAATGGCTACTTCGATTGGAAAACTTCTTCATTGCATTTGATATCAAGGATGAAGCTTGTAAAAGGGCAATGTTACTTCATTTTGGAGGGGAAAGCGTTACTGAAATATTTCAAACACTTAATGAAACTGGAGACTACACAGATTATGACACAGCAAAAACCAAGCTGACGGAGTATTTTCAACTTATACTTATACACTGAATACGCGATTTTCAAGTTTCGTCAAGCGAAGCAAGGGGAAGGCGAAACGTTGGATGTGTTTACCACCAGGCTGAGGCAATTAGCAAATTATTGTCAGTTTATGGATATAGATAAAGAAATCAAATCACAGATAATTCAAAGTTGCAGTTCGTCACGATTGTGGCGAAGAGTGTTGAAGGAACCGAACCGCAGCTTAACTGAGATACTTGACTTAGGGAGAGCACTTATGATCTTGGATCAAAATGCTACAGAAATTGAAGGACCAAAAGTGGAAACAGTACAAAGTAAACTACCGAAAAACTGGGACAGTGCCAAGAAGAAATGGTACAAACAAAGCCCAGTGTTGGAAATGTGGTAGTGAGTTTCCAGAAGGGTAAATGTTGACTGATATCATACTGTACTTGATGTGTGGGTTGGCCATACTGGGTAGGTGATCCCTATTGCTTTTGGTGAACGTCAAATGACACGGTCATGTCAGGTTACCCAAAATATAGATCATTTTGAGTTTAAGGCTTGTGGTGTATCAAGAAAAATAACTGCAGTTGATCTTATACATGTCATGTGGATAATTCAACTTTGTTATAATATAACCATGTGGCAAGGAATCACAAAGCCTTTTGGCTTTCTGGTTGGGTTTCCAGTTTTGAGGACCCAACTTTTCACTTGCTCTAATTTCTTTGCAAGGAACCAAAGTGCCCATTGGGCTCTTGTTTTCATTCTTACTGGATTCAGCATGTAACATTCATCTTGTGAAGTAAACTTTGAGATCTACACTTGGGAACTTCAGTGTGTCAGAGTATTAAAAGTTGCTCACAATCAACAAACAGACTGTTGATATCATTTACTGTAACTATACAGTAAGTGTAAAAGTATGTGACAGAGGCCAAGTTATTTTTTGGTTCTTATTCCTGATCACAGGTTTTGAAGCAGACATTTCCAGAGCACACTTTTTTAATGAATGGCTTGGTTCAAGGAGTAAAGGTGAGTATCTACCAGATAATATTGATGATTATAGATGTTTAGTTGGATGACGCATGCAAATCATAGAACAATATGATTTAAGCCTTATCTCTGTGTTGGAAGAATTTTCAGAATCAATGTTTGTAATCACATGATGCTGGCATTTAGAGTAGTCACGTAATGTGTTAAAAAGTATGTAACAGCAAGTTACTACTGAATTACAACTAATTGCAGTTCAGCACAAAAGTAAATGTAGTGCCATTACATTTTTGGTCCTGTCCTCCTTTGTGTCACAGTGGACACAAAGTATGATCACAGTTTGGCTTTTGAGGAGTGAACAGAGGCTAAATTTGGATTTTTGCAGTCACTTGCCTGGAAAACAAAGTTAAATATAAGATCATACAGTAGGTTAGTATTTATACACAAGTTAGGCAGTTTTTGCAGGTATTTAATTAAGGTTCTGTTGACTAATACTCCATTTCCCTGCCAAAGAATTAACCTCCAGTATATTTCCTATGCAGTGTGTGGTCAAGTACATTATAAGTCACTTCATTTTGTCACTGCAGTCATACTGTACATGTACATCCTCTCCCTGGTAAGTACGGAGCTCTGTCCTGAGAGAGGATGTAATATCCATATTCTGAAACTGTATTCGACTCCTACAGTTTTAAATACAATCAAAGCTAGCATTGCTAACAATTCTTCATTTCAAAGTTTTCTCTGGAGGACCTCTGCCTGGGAAGCTTCAGGACCATGGCTGGATACTTGCAGTACAGAATTGTGGGCCACACAAAAGTTAATTATTATCTGGTACAAAGCACTCGGCTTGGTCCCACAGCGTTGTAACCAATGAGGGTGAGGGGATGGATCCCTTTACTCCCTTCTCTGACCAAGTTCCCACACCCCACTGTCAAGCTTCCTCAAAAGTTGCCGACTTTGTACATTACCCAAGGGACATCAGGTGTCCACTGTTATTCAACTCGATCGTAAAGGACCCCAACCTTTCTTAGATCTTAAGAGATTGGTCGGTTCCACTACTGAATTTTGAAATGTCTTAAAAATTCCCTTTTCAGGGCTCACCACAGGTATGTAAGAACTCCATGTGAAAAGGACTATAGGAAATAGTGTAAGGTGGTGTTGTGACATAGTGCAAGTGTCTCCAGGAACCCTTCATTATTCAACTGAAGTGAAATGGTCCTCAATCCAAGCACATACATTGCGGATACTGTACATCTTCTCTATGTAGCCTTCCACTAATGTGACAACTTATTTAATGTTCTTGTTCAATGCCCAATGCAACCCCAATCACCTTGTATGATACTCCCAAACAACCTCATGCATGCATCGAAGTGTGTGACCTCACTATCACATTTTTTTATCACAAAGAATAATAATAATAGTAAACATTGAAATTTTTGTTGCAGGACATCTTGGGGTTTTGTTTTCTAGACCCCAGCTGACAATGCCCCAGGACCCCACTAGGGGTCCAACGAAGCTCCTCTGAATCAGGAGATCAATGCATTATGCACCATTGTTTCGTCTTTTCATCTTTGATCCCTTTTTGAAGGCAGGCAAGGAAACTATGAGATGGTGGTAGTGTGTGTGTAAGGGTGTATGATGCCTTGTCTTGTAAACACAGTATCGCAAGAAGAGAAATTTGCTTGAACTCCAAAGTCGGAGTTTTGGTGGTCCATTGTAAGTGGATGATCCCTATTCTTTTTCAGGTAAGTCAAAGGTCAGTTGAGAACACCAGAGGGGAAAGTTTTGAAAGGATATTTCAGCAACTTCAAACATTGGTAGCACTTGATGAAAAAATGATGTCTGTCAACTTTTGGGGAGGTCAGATGTCACACGAGGTCAGGATAGGTTATAGTTTGAAAACCTTGTAAACATGGTAAAGTAGCTCATTGATGGGAATATTGCTTGAACTTCAAACTTAGTATGTTGGTAGTCCATTGTGAGTATATGATCCCTTTTTTTTTTTCAGATAGGTCAAAAGTCATTTTGAATGACCAGAGAGAAAGTCTGAAAACCTATTAGGAGGGATATATCAGCAATTCAGTTGCTGGAACTTCAAACTTTGAGCATTGGTAGCACTTGATAAGTAGATGATCTTTGTCAAATTTTGCGGACGTGAATGGTCACATAGATTGAAAATATTTTCAACACTGTGTCTCAATGAGGGAAAGTTGCTTGAACTTCAAACTTGGTACGTAGCTATCCCGTTTTGAGTCAATGACCTCTTTGCCAGGTAGGTCAATGGTCATTTGAGGTCACCAGAGAGGAGCCTCTAAAAACATATAAAGAGAGTTATTGCAGCCACTGAAAGTTGCTGAAATTTTAAACTAATATATTTACTCCTTCTGAGCACTGTAGATGAGCTCATTCATGGTTTGGGGATATCAAAGGTCACATTAGGCCAGTAGCGGTCATAGTTTAGATACTTTGTGAACGCAGTGTCTTCTACAGGGAAAGTTGCTGGAACTTCAAACTTAGCGTAAGGTTGTGCATTGTTATAGGTGATCCCTATTGTTGTTTTATGGAGGTCAAAGGTCATTTAAGATTATCAAAGGTAAAAATTTGAAAACCTTTTAAGGAAGATAACTCAGCAACTGAATGTTGCTGGAACTTTTAAACAGCTTTTAACAATGGCAGCTCTTGATGAGTACATGATGTCTGTTAGTTTTTTATGATTACCAAAGGTCACATGAGGTCATCAAAAGTCATAATTTGAAAACTTTGTAGACAGTCCTTTGACTCTCTGGTGTCCATTACTTAACTTTTGAAGAAGGTGGTGCTTTGTTCCCAGTTACGCATAAGGCAAATGACACCCACCACCGTCCCCGAGTGATATGTGCAGATGTGTCCAAGTTGAGGTAACTAGGTATTTTTAGTTGTAACTAGTTACCTTTCAGTCAAATATAACTGTAACTACAGTAGTTGAATTTTTCACAATGTAACATTGTAGTAAACTGTAACAAGTTACAACTTGTTACAAAAATAATTGTAGCTATAATGAGTTAATAACTGAAGTTACTTTATTGTCCATCTACTTTTATCCATCTTGACTTAAACATGGAGTTGTGAGTGTCAGCATCTCACAAACAGTGAAAGTATTTGGAGAATGAAGGTTAGCGATTGTTATTGTATCACATCTGTAATGTAGTAAGGTGCTGAACATGATATGAGCTTGTTCACCTGACAATGAACCTCAGAACTTGTAGGCCTTTCTTGTTTCTAATCTTTCATGTCTAAAATCAATTTAAGGTCAGGAAGTCTTAAGGCCATAAGGAGTTTATAGATTCCAGGTACAGATGGGACCACTGTTCTTGTGACATTTATACAAGTAACTTTCCCACTAGTTCCAGTGATGAAACAATCAAAATACTGCAGGGTTCACCGTGTCCTAATCTTCAGGTTATTATTCATCAAATTCCATTGTTAACAACTGCTCGCATTTTACTCGGAGACTTTGCAAAATATGAGTAGTTACCAATTGGCCTGGAATCCATTAAACCTAAATACATCTATAAAGTTGTTCTAGTAAGCATTACATTACACTGTGTTAGTATTCAAGGTGGATTCTGTGTACCTGCAGTGCTTTTCAGTAAAAGTCTGTTAACATTAACATCTTTCTGTTCTGGAAATTGGAAACGTTACTATCGAGAATCTGTGACGGCTACAAGTTTGATGTGCACTGCTTGAATATCTGAGAATATCGCAGTTGGTTGGAGTATGACAAGATTAAACCTACAGTATATATCACTAATGTTGTGTAATTAATGTTAACGTCAACATGTAGTATGTCATTCTTTCCCAAAGATGATTATGAAGCTGTTGAAAAGTTGTATTTAGATTGCCAAAAGATATGCACTGTAGGCTAGAGTAACTGTCTCTCATTTTAATGACACGCACATTCACACTTTTGATTTGTAAGGTCACTGAAAGCTATCAAACACATGATGAACCTACAGTAGGTGTTCATTTTGTGTGATGTTTTGGAAATGTAACTGTTGTACACAACAACATTAAGACAGCAATGCAGTGTTTATGCTAGTGGAATTGAACCTGGGAGGAAAATGCCTCTCTAAGACTTTTGGGGAGGGATTTTCAAAACTAAGGAGGGAGTTGTAACTTGGTAAAAGATTATATTACAATCTATTATGTGTATTTATAATTGTAGCTATGACCTCAGATGTGGATTCTGTAAGTGTGTAAGGATTGTCCCGCATAAGATTTATATTTGTGATTCAGGAGACAAATGTGGGATTCACGCAATCCTGCGCCTTTGCGCAAACACTGCAGCAATGTCTGTTTATGTGTTTAGATTTTCAAATTGGAGTATACTCACTTTTGTTTTGGTGAAACTGCAAATTGACCTAATTCTTCTATTGCATATGGTAACTTGGTTGTCATTAAAGTAGACCAAAACTGTACTCCGATGTCTCTGTGCTAAACAAGTGTGTCATGGTTGCATGCAGAAATGTGCATTCACAGCTGAAGTAAAATTCCATTTTGCTTCCATTATAAAAAGTATAACAATTAATCTGAAATTATTTAAACTCTGTAGTGGAAGTCATGTAGGTTCAAGTGTGACTTATTAAATTCATCTCTTAGCCAGTTAAGTGTGGACTAACATCGTACCTTAAATTTCACCGCAGAATTAATGTCCGCAATAATGTTTTTTTAGCAAATTAAACTTACCACTGGAAAATTAATACACTGTAAATATCTAACACCACAATATTTCATCACCTTTTTTCTGGGTTGCCATCTGACTTGAAATTTGAATCAAAATGCCCTCCCAGCCTCTTTAAGCGAGAGTGTTTTGTATATAGAGGGGGCCATTGCAATGTTGAAATTTGAAAGAAAATACGTCCTCTTGGTCTCTGTAGAGGTAGTCTGTAAGAGGCTCTGCACATTTTTAGAACACTTCTAGTTTCCACATACTTAATCAACGTCTCAGTACAAAGACATGTATCTATCCTGGGGCTTAGTTTAATAACAGATAGTGTCTGTGCACAGCAAAGAATTACCTACAAGTTTGTATTGCTGATTGGCTGGGCATTATGTGACAGTTCTGTGCATATTTTCCAAGACGAGTATATTTATCTCATGCAATGCATGGAAGGTTAGGACATGAGGAATACACTCGTCATACTCAGTTAACTGGTTAAAGTGGTTATTGTATGATTGTAAGCAACCACACAAATGTGAAGGAAGTCTGTGGCTTTGATTTTACAACTTCTTGTTGGATAATTGACCTATTTTCTCAAGGTAAGCCATACATTGAAAGTAGAGTTGCTATCTGTATGGCATCACACCTATTTGTAATGAAATTATACTTCAACAGAGATTATCATTGAAACTGCAGATGTCTGAATATGTCACATTAGATTTTCATGCAAATTTTGTTGATGAGCATAAAGGGAAATAGGGTGTTAACAGTGCACCAAATGTGGCATACAAAGAAAATACTTTTAACCATTGTTGAACCAGGTAACCTCATCAATAAACATCCGCAAAAACTTTATCACCTGAAGACATTATGTACAGTATAAGATAAGTTATGGGAGATGCATCATTTGAATTTGGAAAGTTTGGATGAACAAATTATTCTCAAGCAACAAAGAACTAAATTTCTAATTGTGAGAAACTTATTTCTTGAAAAGAAGGCCTTTGTCCTTTGTTACTTTGGATAATCTATCATTCTGTACCTACAAATACTTATTTTGAAAATTTCTTCTGCAAAACAAACACCATATTTCCCTTTAAATGATGTTCTTCGATTGATAAATAAAACATAGATTATTCTTAGAGCTACTTGTTCAGAAAACTTGAGTGAATTTAGTTTTGTTCCAAGATTTATTCACTTTCTTCTGTACAGGGAATACTTTCCTTTTTGAGTGCGCCACTGGTAGGAGCTCTGTCAGACGTCTGGGGTCGTAAATCTTTCCTCCTTTTAACAGTTTTCTTTACGTGTATGCCTATACCACTGATGAGGATAAGTCCATGGTAATATTCTTCTTGTATGATTTTTTATCATTTGGATAGTTAGTTAGATTTACTTGGATATTGATGTGTTATGTAACTTCTTTTGTAAATTGTTCAAACTTTGAATCTTGCTCTGTGGTGGTCAAATGCCACTCACGAGGGAGAAAAATTAACCTACAATTTTAGCGAGTTTTAGGGACATCATATGACTGAAATGGGGTAGAAAGTGTTGGTCTATTGCATGTTATTATACTGTAGGTCAGCAATGATTGAACTGTGCATGCTGTCAGCATATCATGAATGGAAGGTGTTTTAGGTAGTGAAATAATTAAGTTGGTTTGTCTTTTGCTGCCAAAAGAGTCTGGAAATCTTGTAAAAAGGATAATTTCCCCGAAGGAGCCTTGGAATGTTTCCATAATTTTTATATAGTGCCTAACATGTATTTGCAAGGGGTCATATGGTGACAACTTTCTCAATCTGGTATCTCAGTCTCAGAGAAGCTGAGACTGATTTGAATTAAAGTGTATTGCACTGAGTTACAACAAGTCTGATTTAAAGAAGGTCAGATTGTCATTTTGGTGCATATTGCAGATACAGTCTATGTAATGAAAGACATAATTCAAAGGTGTTAGTAGACATCAAAGTGTGAAAAGGATTGACAAATCAGCACACCTTGTAAAGGCCCAGTATCTGCAAGGGACTTTGATGAACTTCAAGTTTGGTGTGTTAGAGTTAAGATATTGAGTATTGTATGTGTTTGCAAGTAAGCTTGATTTGTAATCAATAGGAATCAACACCTCTGTAACTCAGTTTCTCAGACAAATTTGGTATACATATCATGTAGGCATACAATACTGAAGGGAAGTTCTTGTTTGTGTTTTTGAAGGTACAGATTATTTGGGATAAATTTCAGTTGTAGGCTGAGATATATTTTACTTTTCATTAGCTCAACTTCAATCGAAGTTTCATTTCTCCTTATTCCTAAGACTTCTATTTTCTACCCTTAATGACATTAACATTGATTCTGGGTTAATAATTGTGATTGAGATGAAATTATTTGCTGTTTGGAGATGTGAATAAATTTGTTATTACCTAATGTGTCAATGCTGAAGGTAAACTTTCCTACTGTTCAGCATAATTGATCACCTGGTTCATGCAACTCATGTTCAAGGTGTGTGTAAATGCCCTTTGTTCTGTTTGTTCTTTTTTGCAGGTGGTTTTTTGCCATGATATCTGTGTCGGGTATTTTTTCTGTTACATTTTCGATCATCTTTGCGTATGTTGCTGATATAACAGATGAATCAGAGAGAAGTTCAGCATATGGTTTGGTAAGCTACTTAAACTGTTGGCTTTATAATGTACATTGAATTTGAAGCCAAAGTCACCAGGGGTCAGCAGAGAATTAGATGTTACAAATCTCTTACAAACTGAATTTCAAGTATTTAATCAATGGAGCTGATGTTTGCATTGTAGAATAGCTTCATACACCTGCGAGTAATTTTTACGCAGTTTTGTGTAGATCACAAGGGGTCCAAATCTGGAAACTGCCAACGGTGTAAAAAGGTTCAAATAGAATAAAAAGAAACACAGGGTGGAGTGCAATTTCACATCTGGGAGTCCCAAAGGAGCACTCAAAATTGTATTGACAGGTGCAAAAATTGTCTGTAAAAGTGATAACGTCAATGTGCAAATTTCTAAATTATGTCATTATTGGTAGGCTAATAAAGCATAGTAGTTCTATATAAAGTAGTAATGGTTGTAGCTATGCTGGATGGCCTAGGAAGGATTTTGAAGTTTCCATCAAGCAAGCAAAGCAACTTTAAGGCTTCATGTTGGGCAAAAATATTTTATCTTATAGGGAAGCCTCACTTTCATCCATGTGCAATTGCAATAGCTGCAATGCTTTTGATACCGAATTTACCTAGAATTACTGTAAATGTTCATAAATCAAAATAGGCAGGTCCTTAGAAATAATTTGCGTCACAATATTAATATATCACATGCGGACTTACTGTTTTCATGTTTGGTTCAAGTTGGTTAAGTTGGTGTGCATGTGTGTACTGTATGTGACACCATTGGAATTGTGAGGTATGTGGCACTGTAACTCAACAATGGAGTGTTCAATTTTACTCAAACTTGGTGTGTACATGTATAATATTGAGAAGATGTGCCCTATTGGTTTTGGTGCCTGTTCTTTCATATTAATGAGTGAGTGGGACTGTAACAATCTTGATTTGGTAGCATCTTTGCAGCAGACCTGGCATTATAAGCCTATCCATGCCCACCTAAACGCCGGTATTGGAAGCAAAACAGTCATCTTTGATGGGCTATGATTAGCCTGTCATGATTTTGTGTAGTACAATGTATTGCCCGTCTGAATGATATCTGCCCGGACAGTAAATACCTTTATCATCTCAAAATATCACAGAATAAAAAACTAAAGAGTCTCCCTTGGAAGTCATCATAACTTGAAGAGGATTCACCTGAAAGTCGCGTCATTTAGGCCTACAGGCGGTCAGGGGACTGAGGTCTATCATTTATAGATTGCACAAACTAGCTTATCAGCTATACAATGGTATTGGCATAAAAATTTTCCGAAGCACAGGGGCGTTCATATGAGAGTTTCATATCCTAATATATCTCACGTGCTACTGTGCACTTGGCCATAACAGTTACTACTTTAAATCTGTAAAAGATTCTATCATTCTGATTTTGATTCTTTGATTCTGATTTTTGAATCATGATAAACAGGGCTGGAAAAAATCGGGAAGCCGCGAGGCTCCTTCCCAGGAAATTTTGCTCGTGGGAAATCGGTGTGGCAGTGAAAAAAAACAATTGTAAAAAGAGAGAAAAAAAAATTGAATTATTTCTTTTACCCCATGAAAATACCGCAAAGGACCAAAGAATAGAAAAATCCCTTTTACAGCTTCTGAAAATGTTTACAGGGGATGTATTTTCCTTCAACGATCATTCAAAACACAGACCACTACTCAATCAGTCTTTTGCATACTTCCATACACTCACAGAGCCTGCACAGTGTGTACCTGCAACGGAACTTTGCAATGTTAACATGACAGGTGTGTGGGTTGGCTTGGAAGCAGAGCACAGGGCAGAATCAGAGTGTATAGGCGTATAGGCTCAAAACTGTAGGTAATAGCCTTACTTAGCTCATTTTTTTCCCACCTTTGAAAATTAGATTCCTTTTTGGTGGGAATTACGGGAAAAGTGATACTTGATTTTTCTACCAACAATCTCGTTTCCAAGGCAGCACTAGTGTAAGTGAGTTACCAGACCATGTGAAAAGTGCCAACTACCTACCAGACACCAAGATGCATGAATCACATTGGAATTTAATGCGGCATACAATTTGAACAACATACTGTACGCCGTGCACACGCTGAAGAACCAAGACCGTTTTAAACGTTTTCAAAATATCATTTTGGCCCACCGCTTTTACTTCCTGGTTCATACCATGCTTGTTTTGATCACAGGATGGTAGAGATCATACATGTGGTTTCCTAAACAGGTGGTGGTGTGTGTGTGACACCTTGGCTTGTAAGCATGATATCTTAAGAAGTGAAAGTTGCTTGGACTTCAAAGATAGTGTGTAGGTAGTTCGTAGCAAGTGGACGATCCCTCTTTTTGATTCCTTGTCGAAGGCGGAAGGAATCTATGCGATGGTGATGTCATGTGTGTTTGTGTATGTGACACTTCTTGTAAACATGATATCTCAAGAAGGGTAACCATGACTGATCTCATACTTGGTGTGTGGGTTGGTCATATTGAGTAGATGATCCCTATTGTTTTTGGTGGAGGTCTAAGGTCATTTGAGGTCACCAGAGGTCAAAATGTGAAAACATTGTAAACATGATATCTCAAGAATGGTAACTGTGTCTGATGTCATACCTGGTGTGTGAGTTGGTCATATTGAGTAGATATTCCCTATTGTTGTTGGTGGAGGTCAAAGGTCATTTGAGGTCACCTCAGGTCAAACTGGAAAAACCTTGTAAACACAATATCTCCAGAAGCGTAACTGTGACTGATGTCATACTTACTGTGTGAGTTGGTCATATTGAGTAGATGCCAGCCTGGTAGCATGGGAATGTACAGTATTAACAACTGATGCTGCACTTCAGTATTTATAAGGAACTTTTGTAAGAATGAGTATATGAAATATCATGAAGTTAGTAGCGTGAAGAAACTATTTCAACACCATGGCCAAAACTGGGCAATTTAATCAAGGAGTATTGAAATTAGAAATTATGTATTAGAGATTGCATAGGCTGGTCACTTGCTATCATTGTTGCTTAGGTGTAACCTGGTTGTTTACTTATGTATAACATGATCTCTTGCTAATAGCATGTCTTTGGCAACAATAGTAGTTTTAAATATTTCATTAGCAAGTTGGATAGTATCCAATTGAGTGAGAAGTCATAACAAAACTCTATCAAGTGTTGTTTTCTTACTTTTGCAATACTGTGACTTTCATTCCTGCAGGTATCAGCGACATTTGCTGCTAGTTTGATAACCAGTCCAGCTCTGGGGTCATATCTTGGAAGTATATATGGTGATAGCTTTGTGATATTTCTGGCAACATCGGTTGCTTTGTGTGATGTGCTGTTTGTTTTAGTGGCTGTTCCTGAATCTTTACCGGAGAAGGTGCGGCCGGCCTCATGGGGTGCTGCAATATCATGGGAACAAGCTGATCCATTTAATGTGAGTGAACAAACCTCAATGTTTAAAGCAGCTTTTAAGGTTAAAAATGTGTATTGTCTGTGATTCTGATTTCACAAAATATGTTTTTATTAGTTTAGAATTCTATGCATTCCATATGTAATAATAATTGAAAAGTAATTTCAGCATATTTTCATGAGGCTACATAGTTATATGATTATTGCCTCCATGGAAAGTTAGTATATGTAATCGCCCAGGACAATGCTAATCTTAATGGAAGAGGATCATCTGGATCATTGTGATAAAATTGCATTCTCTTACTGAGTTTGTTGTTTAGCCATTGGTAAATATGTCAGCTTTATATATTATTCATGGAGGCCAAAGGTCATTTGGAGTCAAGTTAACATAGCTTCTCAATAAATTCAAGTTGCCTCAAGTTTAAAGTTGGTATTTAGTTAGGAAGTCTAAGCAAGAAAATGACCTGTAACACTTCCTTGTGGGTTATAGCTTATTTCAGGTCAGATTTTGGAAACATATGAATCAATAGTGTTTGCTCTGGGTTGGAATTTGAAGATTTGTCAGTTACCCTGGCTACCTGACTGATCGCCTGTGCCTGATAGGCGAGTACGTAGTGGTATATGTATGGTATGCTAAGACACTATTGAATAAACATAATTCATAAGGTGCTTAGGCATAGACTCGCTTCTGTACTGAATGAAATTTAACAAGACATTCATTGCAAGGTTCCAAGAACCAAAATGCACAAATGCATCGTGGTTTTGATGATCTGATTATAAGCATTTTTCTTTTAATCTGACATTTTTGTATTAGGATGTGTCATACGCTTTATATGAAATGTGATATCTCTACAAGCTTCCCTTCTTGAGATCATGTCTATAAGGTTTTCATAATTTGATGTTTGTTGACATCAAATGACCTTTGACCTCCACTAAAAACCAAAGGGATCTTGTACTCAATGAGATACACCAACATGCCAAATAGGATATTCGTCCAAGTTTTCCCTTGAAAGATATTTGTGTTTACAAGGTTTTCATCACATTTTGACCACTGTTGACTTCAAATGACCTTTGACCTCCACCAAAAACTGTAGGGTTCTTTTACTCCATGAGATACACCTATATTATAAATATCAGATCTGTTTCAGTTTCCCATATTGAGATATTATGGTTACATAATTTTCACAATTTTCCCTTCATTGACCTCAAATGACCCTTGACCTCCACCAGTATGAATAGGGATCTTGTACTCCATGAGATATACCTACACACTGAAATATTGTGTTTACAAGATTTTCACAATTTGACCCCTGTTGACCCAACTAACCTTTGACCTATAGCAAAAACTACAGGGTTCCATGAGATACACTGACATGCTAAATATCAGATCTGTCCAAGCTTCCCTGATTGAGATTTTGTGTTTGCACAATTTTACAAGGTTATCTGCAAGATTTTCACAATTTTAACTTCCACCAAAATCAATTGGGGTATTGTACTCAATGTGGTACACCTACATATAAAAAATATGAGATTTGTCCAAGTTTCCCTTTTTGATTCCTTGCCGAAGGCAGGCAAGGAATTTATGCGATGGTTATGACGTGTGTTTACATGTGTGTGTGTATGTGATGCCCTTGCTTGTAAACGCAACATCTCAAGAAGGGAAAGATGTTCAAAGTTCAAATTTGGTGTGATGGTAGTTCATTAAGAGTATACAGTCCCTATGTTTTTCATGAAGGTCAAAGGTCATTTGAGGTCACCAGAGCTTAAAGTATGAAAACCAGTCAAAGGGACATATATCTCAGGAAGACTATGTTGCTGGAACTGCAAAGTGTTGTCATTGGTAGCACTTAATACAAAGATAGTGTCTTTAATTTTTAATGGAGGTCAAAGGTCATGTGAGGTTAATAGACATAGTTTTAAAATCATTGTAAACACAGGGAGGGTAAATGTGCTCGAACTTCAGTGATGTTGTGTTGGTAGTCCACTGTAGGTAGATGACAGCTATCATTTTTCATGGAGGTTTAAGGTCATTTGAGGTCACCAAAGTTTAAAGTATAAAAAGATGTTAAGGATGATCTCTTAGCTAGTGAGTGTAACTAGCACTTCAAACTGTCAAAATTGGTAGCAGTTGATGAGTAGATGATCTCTGCTAGTTGAATTGTCTAAT
Organism: Stichopus chloronotus; assembly: GCA_021234535.1. Taxonomy (NCBI): domain Eukaryota; kingdom Metazoa; phylum Echinodermata; class Holothuroidea; order Aspidochirotida; family Stichopodidae; genus Stichopus; species Stichopus chloronotus. Next base: position 3,743,719 of record CM037838.1, on the reverse strand, counting down.
GGAAGACTGAGAAAATCATGTTTTCATATTTAGTCAAATGTTGAAATTGCAGATTTAATGATCTTGTAGACTTGTAATTAAAGCAAAACCCGACATTTTTGGACCTAGTTGAAGATAACAATTGTGCAGTATTTTAGAGATGTCAAGTGTCACATCTTGTCATCACCGAAGTGCAATAGAATGGATCGTTCCCATCCCTTCTTCCTTGTTCGTTGCCAAAGAGTAGATGTTTAATGGCAGATAAATGTTGCTAAATAGAATTTGGTCTCATTTTCTTCAACAAGCTATTCGTCACCCTCTGCAAACAATCGTTTCACATCACTTATCATATCTTTTTAGATTTATCAGCTACTTATTTGCCAGCAAATCCCAGTTAAGATTAACAAAGTACTTTGTTTGAGTCACCTTTCCCAAGGGAAATAACTTGAAGCAGGGAAATATTTTTCAGGTAGTCTTTTGCCAACTTTTTACCATACTTAGGTGTCAGGAACTTTCTGACATGTCATAATTTTCATATCTGATTTACTTTCTTGTGTTCTGTTTTTCATTTTGATATGGTCCCTTTCCTCTCAGTGGTCGCTTCTTTCTGAAGTGATTGGATGTGTTCAGAAAAAAAAGGAGATATTCGCAAGGAATCCCAGTCTTTTGACTCTCTAGTTGACATATCGTGTGTGCAAGATTTTCCAACTTTGACTCGTGTTGGCCTCAAATGACCTTTGACCTACACCAAAATTGATGGGGGTCTTGCACTTATTGTGGTACATCTACATACCGAATATGAGACTTGTCCAAACTTCCCTCTTTGAGATATTGTTTTTACAAGGTTTTCACAATTTAATCTCTGTTGATCCCACATGACCTTTTACCTCCACCACAAACAACAGGATTCTTGTACTCAGTGTGGCACACCTATGTAGTAAATATGAGATCTGTCCAAGCTTCTCTTCTTGAGATTTTATGTTTACAAAGTAGGCATCACAGACAGACACACACTGCTGTGTGATTACAAAGGGTACGATTTTATCAAAACCCAAAATTGGGAAGCATGTGTATAGTCCTTCATAATCAGGTAATATTTCCTTTTTGTTTTCAGTCATAATTGTAACCTATGTTATCATTCGTGACGTGTGCATGAATGTGTGCTTGTGACACCTTGATCTGAGACACAGTAATCTAGAAGGTTGGACTGATCTCTTGTTTGGTGTGTATGTTTCATGCAATTGCAAGAACCCTTGGGTTGAGGTCAAATGCCGTCTGTGGTCTGCTCAAGTCAAAATTTGAAGTCTGGCATGTCAAGATTTTAAGCTTGGACTGATCTCATGGTAAGTATGTACATGGCCTGTATGGAACAAAAGTTTTGTGTTTCATAAGGTGGTCAAAGATCATCTGAAGTTGGCAGAGGTCAAAATGTGAAAACTTTGTAAACACAATATCTCCAAATAGAAGTCTGGACTACTCTCATAGCATGTCAATGAACCTGAATTATAAGAAGCCTTTTATCGTTTTGGTGAGAGGTCAAAGGCCATTTGAGGTTGGCAGAGTTAAAAGGTGAAAACACTTTAAATAAAAACTTCAAAATGGAAGGTTGGACTGACCTTACATATGGTATGTCAAAGACCCCTAGTGTTCTCAGGACATGTCAAAGGTCATGTAACCTATGTGAGTCCTGTTTATTTAAAATTTAATATCCTATTTATTTAAGTCCTGTTTATTTAAAATTTTGAGTTTATTTAAAATGTGAAAACATTTTAAATAAAAACTTCAAAATGGAAGGTTGGATTGACCTTAGATATGGTATGTCAAAGACCCCTAGTGTTCTCAGGACAGGTCAAAGGTCATGTAACCTATGGAAGTCATTGTAAGTCAATGTGAGTCCTTGTAATTATATTATCACAACAATGGAAACCTGTCCTGATCTCATATTTTAGCATATGCATGAATTATATTGAATAGAAAACTTCTCTTGCTTTTGGTGCAAAGGCCATCTGATGTTTGCATCAGTCAAAATGGGAACCTTGTAAGCATTATTTGATACATGGAAACTTGGACTGATTGTTCTGTCCATGACATAACGGACCCAGGCACGCTTCTCATTTTTGAGAGGCAGTTCTTTCTTGCAATATTTCTTGATCCACATTCAGCGGTTCTCACTACAATTGCTCTCAATGTGTTGAGCGCAACGTGTAGACTTGAAGGAGATTTCTTGGGACATTTTGGTTGAGATATGGCTTACGCAGACCGTTTTTATTTTGGCAGTTATGTATTTGTTTGGCAAATAAAGGACTGTAGTAAGTCAAAGTCCCAATTAACAGAATACTGTACATGCAAGCTTGGTAGTCGCTGCTTCTGTGTGGTCGTTGTCCCTCTGCAGAGATTATAGACGCTCTGCATACAGTATATACAATACACATCTCCACAGTACCATGATAGGGAGCCATAGTCTACAGCCACACTGTTAATCAGGGAACTGCTAAAACATTCTAAATTAATCTGTTACAGGATCAATCATAGATGATTTTCATAACTATATTTTCTAGTTAAAGGTATGTTGGTGAACCACACTAAGTAAAAAAGCCCTGCTGTTTTTTGTGATGGTCAGGTCATTTCAGATCAGCATAGGTAAAACTCTGAAAAGGTTGTAAACAATATCTCAAGGACACAGTCATTGACTGATCTCAGTGGTGTTTGGTGAACCACTTTGAGGACAAGAACCCTGTCAGTTTTGGTTGAGGTCAAAGATTATCTTAGGTCAGCAGAGGTTGAGGTGTAAGAACAATGTGTTAAAAACAAAAGTGTAGATTGATGTCATATCTATGTTGATGAACCAGATTGAGTACTTACAAGAACTATTGTTTGTGGTGATGTTTAAAGGTCATATGAGGGGCTTAAGAGGTCAAGACAGTGAAACTTTGTACAGGTAATACGTTAATAATGACAGCTTGGACTGACTTTATAATCACAAGGGGTAAGTAAAGTTATTTACGGTCTTGTTGCGTTCCCCAGAGTGAGTAGATCCACAGGAAAAATTTGAAGTATTTCATCAGCAAGTTAACCATTTATCCTTAGACCATTGGTTTGTTTAATATTGTGAAGATCAATTTGCAAGGGGTGATATGTATCATTATATTAAACTTTTCAGTCATACTATCCACTTATTGCTTTGTCTTTACATTTTAGACATTACGAAAAGTTGGTCAAGACTATACAGTTCTGATGTTATGTGTGGCAGTGTTTTTGTCATACCTTCCAGAAGCAGGACAGTATTCTTGTATGTTTTTGTACTTAAAAATGGTAAGTCATTTCCAAATGTTGTTTTTATCTTTTATTTCAATTTTAACTAGAACCTCTTACTTGTTGCTGTCATCATTAAAAGCCCAGAAATAATTACATTAACTGAGAAACTTAATATTTTATGCAGTTTAAATTTTCCTTATTTTATGAGTAGTAGCTCCTCTGCTCTTTCATTCATAACTATGATCTGATAAAGGGATTTTGATTCCTTAAAGTTATCACACTGTTGTAAAAATATTATGCAATGGGTGTCACAGGGTGATAACATGCTTTTATTAGTCAACAATGTTCTTCAATTTGAGCAGAAAAAGTTAAACATATCCCTTGATACTATTTGAATACACACCTTTGTGAGATAATGGTTGTTCATAGAATCTTGTTATGACTGTTTTGAGTGCTGTTATGCAGTGTTGGTTGATTGAGGATGGTTAAGGTTGCTACTGTGGTTTGAGAGTCTTGTCAGGAGTTCTTCAGTTGAGGTAACTTCTTAAATTGTGGTAGCTTTTCAAGTTAAGGCAGCCATGTAATTGAATTAAGTGCTTGAACAGTTGCAAGCTTGTTGCAGCATTGTTGGAACATCTTTGAAGGGGTTTGATTCTTACTTTAGAGGATGCACTCAATCCGTGAACATAGGTGGGACTATGTCTGATCCAGGTACAGTACTGATTTCGCTTAACTCCCAATAACATTTGTTGACCTAAAGTTCAACTAAATCAATGCATTTTTCAACGAAAGTTACCTTTAGCTATCTATTTTTATTAAATCACCAATTAAGGACCTTTCAACGAGTTTATCGAACAAATTCTGAACGATAGACATCGATGGAACAGAGTTCGATAATGAGCGATATTGGGCATTGAAAGCCTAAGGGCTAGATGTGAAACAGCCGTTTGTTGTTACAATCCATTACAAATATTCCAAGCAAGGGTTTTCTATTCCAGGACAATATTTGAAGTCCAAAATGTGCATCACCGAGTTTTCTATGTGATAGTTGACTTCTACTGCCTTAGTAGGGTGAAACCTAACGTCATCTACTCACTCTTAACAAAATCTAAGCAATTCATCCTCAATTAATGTATTTATACTGAAATTATTGGGAGGCTACGTACAAATCTGAGGTGTAAGTTCCATTGTGTATTTCATCTTAATAACATAATAGGGTTCTTAAATTGAAGCGATTGATAATTTCAATGCTTTTTTCATATATTATCGTAGTTTTAAGTAAAAAGTACAAGTATTCAACATTTTTTTATGTAAAATTAAAATTTAGAAGTAACAAAGTAAACAGTTCTTCGTTATGCAAAATAGGTTGCGTCCATTTTCCTACACAGGGTGCTTAGCGTGCTAAGTTCGTTTTGGAATGTACCGTACTATGTGTAAATTGTTTTTTTTTAAAGCCTGGTCGTCACCCAAGACTGTTGTTGCTAAACGTTTAGAAGGTCGAAATAAACGTTCATGTACCGTTTAAAGTACTCAAAATATATCACTTTGGCGTAGAGCTCGCTGACTTTAACTTCCTGGTCAACATACGATGCATACATAGAGATCACACGTGTGGTTTTCTAAATGGATACGTCAGAAATAAATGGTAAATAAATCCATCCAAATATGTATCCCAAATGCGCCATCCATGTTCAATCTGTACCAAAAAGCGAAATAAATTTCTACTTTTGTAAATACATGCCCATATTTTTTACTCATGATCAATATCTTTCAAGTTGTAAAAGAGAAAACATCGTTAGCAAATGTTTTCAGACGATTATATGTATAACCAACTTTACTACGTTCGATGTCAATTAAAATGCAAGCGTAGGCCTGTCTGCGCACACCATCTGCAAAGTTACAACCCATAGAAATGCAAATATAAACATGTAGCCTAGGATGATCAAAACCCTTCACGGTACCAACAGTCTGCTTCTTCAAACCTTTAATGTGAACATTTGAAGTGACTAGGATCAATGAATAAAAAAAAAAAAAAATGTCGTCTATTCAGTATATTCAAACATGAGTTGTGGTTGAGCTATTCGCTATAGGCTATACCCACTACGTTAGGATATCATTACATAAAATTTTCTGAAGGCTGTGCACGATCTTATCTGTTTCTTTTCACGAGACTTTTTGGGACATTTCAACTTCAAAAATGTATGTAATACTGTTTGCTTTACATGAGATGTGCAACGTTTCGTGTAATGTTTTAGTTTTGAGGCAATATTGATGATTTTGTCCTGATCGAATTTAATTCGCGCTGACATTAGTTTTCATACGCTGTTGTACTGTGACATGGCCATGATGGCCAAGTACGACTGCGAGTTGGGGAAAAATTAAAAAATTAGACGTAAAAACTTTTATTTCAATCATCACATATGATAAGGAATTTTATGAAAATCGGGTCGCTTGAAAGCGAAAGCAGCAATGAAAAATTGCGAATCTGATTTTGCATCTATTTTCGATGGAAATCAGTGGCCTATGCAAACCAAGTAATTGCACAATTAAGTGGGTGGAGACTATAGCGGATGTGACAGAAAATACTCTCAACATTGAACGTGATTGGTTCATGCTAGCGTGTTAGTGTGACATACCGACCGGCGCGCGTAGAAAGTGAAAACAAGCACATCGTCAGAAATTCCACCTCGCAAAAATTTGCGGTACTTGCGAATGTAGGAAAGACTTGTTTTCTTGGTTTCTTTGTTTGCTTTTATTAAATTCCATTTCACGGCAAATTTCTGAGCTAATCCATAGACTTTGTTTGCCCCCGGGCTACTTAGGTTTGACATAATTATAGGTATTTGGTTACTCTTGGACGGACGACCGGTAAAAGTTGTTGCCTAACAGTTATCCACAATGAAAATAAAAGAGGGCCATGGGATTACCTCAACAATTCCTACCCCAAAATTCTACGTAAGAATAACGTATAAAAATATGTAACGTATAAAATGATGAACAAAGACAATCAATTAGATTATTATATTTGTGGAGTCATTTAAAAAAAGAAATGGATTCTCATCTAGTAAACACGTGTACGTTATCACAATTGTTAGTTCGATTACAAATTTAAGACCATCAACTAACTGCCATAGACCTGTACCATTTATCTCATAATTTGTAAACTTTGAAGATCATCCCTAACATTGCACTTTTAGTAGTAAAGGAAGTTTATGAATGAATCTCAGCAAGAGCCAATCAGAGGTTAGCATTTTAACAGGTGCAAAATTCCTTTCGCCTCGCACGCACGAGCGTCGATGATGTTTTTCAACATATGAATACCACCTATTTTACCGCAGCTGTATACAGTATGTTATATAGAGCAGCCTGCTTTATTGTCCGTGGATGTACAAAAAGGACTAATTCCAAAGCTTGCACCTTACATCTGAGTGATCCACATTTTTTTTCATGAACACAAGATAAGAGGTGAAAATTTTTGTTAAATATCTCGGTATCTCAAATCTACCCCCTCATTTCCTGTGTCATGATAAATCCTGTCTTTACTGCCGACGATGCCTAAGGCGTATAGCGTTACAACTAACGAAAGAACAACTACTAGTGTTAGCCCTACAATGTATCTAGAACGATACGATACGCACACATTTATCACGGCTGCACATGTGAATTACATGTAACTTTATGCACGTATTACTCAATGAATATTGCAGTGGTGGTGAAATTGTGAAAAATAAACAACTTATTGTGCAGCGCCAAACATCAGTACGAATAATTCCTTGGGCCAGCAAGGCTGGCCTATACCTTTTTGTAGGTCGCGTCTACATATGCAAGACATGAATTACAACTGCTTACTGTGGCTAGTTAGTGTGTTGCGAATGTGCGGCGTACACGTGCACGGTGCGGCGATGTTGAAATGTGTACATAATATACGAGCATCTTTAGTAACGATGAATATTTATCATTAGGTTTCAACGTCACCAATTTAGGAAAACGTCACCATTTTGGTGGTTATGTACCTTAACAAATGACAGTAATTTAAACGTTTCATTGACAATGAATATTTATCATTAATCATTGACGTCACCGATTTCGGAAAACGTCACCATTTTGGTTGTTACATAAATAGTATTTCAACAAATCACAGTGATTTATCCTTTCAATGGGTTGGACCAGGAAGTAACAGGTCCCTGGTTGGACTAAAAATGTCAGAGGTCAACACGAACTGCAGGGTAAGCCGCGATGTATGTGGGTCCTGTACGGTGCATGCCAATGTGTTCAAACAACATTTATCACATGGCTACTTGACCGATCGCAGTTGTGAAAAGATACAGGTATCGCCCGTCGGGTGATGTAGGGTTATATAACCCCAATATTTTATCAAAAGACTATCTTCGATGAAGTTCCATGAGAAAGACCTGCTTCAAATTTAATTTACAAGCCATGCGGTCCTAAGTTTCTAGTAGCTTGGTCATAAGAACCAACTAGTCACCGTGAAAATTTAAATATTTTTTCCGACGTTGACTGCTTTGGTGAGTTTCTGTCTCTTTTCCGTCATTTGTTGTATTAGGCCTAAAAGCAATTTCTTTTTCCCGCCCGCACGTTTTTTTTCTCATCAAAAGGGGTTTGTAAATGAGAATGCCTTCTCAATCCTGACCGCAGAAATCACCCCTGCAAATCTGTAGCAATGGTTTGAAAAGTAGCACCCATTGATACTGTAAAAGTGACAGAGAACGAAAAAAAAAAGGGCCGTTCCTCTGTGAATAAGAAGAAAGGCCTGCACTCGTGTTTTTTTTTTGACAAGTTAGAACGAGAAATTTTTTTTTTACTCGGCCTTCCTATTGTCACATTGGTTTCTTTCACTAAAGTTGCAAGCGCAAGCATCGAAGCTGTCTTGCTTCCAATCGACCTTTAGGTAGCACTAAGGCTACGACAGTGAGAAACGACTGTGTGGCAACGACTAACACTTTCAAGGAAACACAAACATTTGCGGTTGGTATCGATAAACGCTGTTGAAAATTCCAAGTGATTTCGTTGACAAACACGATCTCTGCGGTGAAAATTTTGTCAACGAACTTTATCATTCGTTCACGGAAAATTATCTTTTTTTATCGCTTTTTAAATACTTTTCAACGAAGTTTATCATTCGATGAAATGTTTTCAACGGGAGTTAAGCGAAATCAGTACTGTAGCCTGGATGAAGGAGTTCCACAAGGCTCAATACTTGATCCATCCGTTTTCCCTATGTATGTTGCTCCATGCTCATGGTATTAGTTATATGTCTTATGCAGATGACACTCAAATACATCTTGCTATGAAACAATGTGAGCGTCATCTTGCAATTCCTCATTTAGAACAATGCATTTGTGACATTAAATCATGGAGTAGGCATAATTAATTACTGTTAAACGATTCTAAGACGGGAGGCCCACGTATTTCTTCTAAATTTATGAAATGCCTGTCTTTTCCTAGAGTTTCAATTGGTGACACTTTTGTTGATATTACTAGCAGTGCCAAGAGCCTTGGTATCACTATGGATTGTACCCCGCAAATGAAAAATCCCGTAAACAACATTGTTTCTGCAGCTTCTTTTGCTAATTTATAAGATTGGTCAATTAATCAAATATCTTGATCGTAAATTGACTGAATCTTGTTCATGTTTTTGTTACGTTACGACTACTGTAATAGTCTCTTGTGTGCCTTTCCATTTAGTCACATCTCTAAGTTACAAGGTATACAAAACTCAGCAGCTAGATTAGTTACCCGTTCTAAGAAGCATTAACATATAACTCCCATCCTGCGTGAGTTGCACTGGCTACCAGTTCATTATCGTATTAATTATAAGATAGCTCTACTTACATTTAAATCACTGTACGGTATGGCCAGGGTTACATTTCAAATCTTGTTACTACATTCGCACCAAGTCGCTGTTTCCAATCTTCATATGAAATTCTCCTTTCCCAACCTACTATTTCTACATCTAAGTTTTATGGGGACAGATCTTTTACTGTGGCTGCCCCAGAGATTTGGAACATTTTGCCCTCTAATGTGCATTCTTCATCTAATCATTTAAAAAGGAATTTAAAAACTTACTTTTTTAATTGTTTAAATTCATAACTGCTCTTGTATTTTTTTGCTTTTGAAACTTTACTGTCTCTATATTTTGTACATCGTTACTTCCTTCCTATAATTTTGTTTGTACAGCGCTTTGAGTTTTGTGGAAAGTGCTTTATAAGTAGCATTAATATTATTGTTATTATTTGAGGTAAGTAGCTACATAGTTTAGGTAGCTGGCTACTCAAGTTGAGGTACTTAGTCAGTTGAGGTAACTAGCCACTAAGTTTAAGTAACTACAATCTTGGACAAAATACCTTGGGACACCCCGCGCCCCCGGGAAGAACATTGCCATAGGTAAACCTTCTTTTGGTGTGTACAAGGATTTGGGATTTAAGGTCATTTATGGTCTTAAGTCATAAGTGCGAAAACCTAAAAGTTGTTTTTAGAGCTCTCAATTCCCCTTCTGCTACAAAATTTGCTGAAACTGAGACAATTATTCTTGGACATGTGACTTATTTTTGGTTTCTGTAATAATCGTACCCTTTGTAATCATGCAGGTGTGTATGTGTGTGTGCATGTATGTCCATGACGCCTACCTTGTAAACATGATATGGCAAGAAGGGAAGCTTGAATAGATATGATATGGTATGTAGGTGTATTACATCGAGTACAAGAATCCTGTTGTTTTTGGTGAGGTTTAAAGGTAGTATGGTGTCAGCAGGGTTCCAATTTTGGAACCTGGAAAACACGATCTTTCAAGTTAGGAAGGCAGAACAGGGCTCGTATTTAGTTCGTTTTTATCCTGATTATGAAATATGGACCCAAAATTCTGATTTAGTACATTACCTAACTACTATGGTAAATGTAGATAGAATGGTTGTTGGATATTTACCCAGGTGACAGTGCACATTATTGCACCCATCAGCTAGTGGTTACAACACTCACTAGAACTCTCCTGCAGTGCAGCTCACAGGCACTTCTGTTGTGCTCAGTCATTTGCATGCATGCTGAATATATCAATATAGCATGAAATACAGCTAGGGAACATGCAGCAGTAGCTGGCACTAGTGCATGTTTATGCCATGTCCTTTGCATGTTTAGTGCATGTATATATATATAGCGCTTTCATGGGTTTAAGTGACAGTAGTCTTCATTCTTTGTGAACTTTCCACTCTAAAACTGTTTGGATTAAGTTGGAAAACCTGGGCCTGTTTACTAGTGGAATTGTTTTAATTGATCAACCCTAGCTATTTTACTCTGTGAAATGGGTGCAGCTTTTGGAATCATTGATACCATTATACCAGCAGTGTTACTATGTCGTGCAGAGGCCTAAAGTTGGTCTTCTTTGTGTGGAGAGTGAAGGTGATGGTGTACACCAGAGCTCTCTGCAGTATGTCTGTGGCTCTGGTACACACTCTAGCTGTCTAGGCAGTGTCCTCATATCACTAAATATTTAAAGGTAGTCACTGTCTAGGTTGACTGATGGTGAGTGAAACTTGTGAACTTAATAATCTTCTCACCATTCAGTATTTGCCTGCTAGATTGGATATTTAAAAGAAGCCAGTCATTTATTGATTCAAACCATGTATTTCTCAGCTCTCACATACTTAGAGAAGTACCATGAAAAAGTAGTTTGGACTTATCTTGTATAGCATAGGCCTTTAAATCGAATGATGAACGACATTGTGTAGAACATTTGGTTTGTGTTGTGTCATACAAAGATGCTTAAAATTCACACATATAACATAAAATCATTGGAATTTCTAGTTGCTGAATATGCAATTTTCCAATGAATCTGATAATCTTGTTTAAAGGAGAAGGCAAGTCAGGACTTTTGACAATGTTAAATGAGGGGTAACATATGGTGAACACCAGTACCAAATTTCAGTTAAATACGTTGCTTACTTTCCAAGATTTTGCAATTTGAATATTCAGAGACAAAATTATCAGGAGGCTGCCATTTTGAGATTGTGATGACATCACCAGACCACATGTGATTGAAAAGCTTTTGTTTTTCTTTATATTTCATTGTCAATAAATTTTAACAGTCATGCATAGATTCAAGTCATAATATTAATGATTTGATTATTGCATGATACACTTCAGTAATTCAACACAAAATGTGTACAAGTGTGTTTCGAATTGATAGAAATAGTAAGTAAAGAATATAAAGAAATGCATTAAAATTTTTGCTATCAGTGGTTATGTGACATCATTATTCAACTTACTCAAGTTGTTTCACATTCAACTTAGGCTAAAATGGCAGTACCCTTCTCTGAATTTCAAAAGTGTGTAACTTGGATAGGAAACAATATCTGTGAATGAAACTTTGGGAAGATGTTTGTCAAACACTTCTGCTTCATTTTGATAAATATATTCCCAGGGTTTCCTTCTCCTTTAAGTAATACAAGTTTACCCCTAATGCAGTAGGAAGTTACCTTAAACTAGGTTATTGAATAACTAGCATCTGCTCAAGGTAATCATGCTTGCCAACTTTAGTGTGCCTCATAATCTTAGCCTGACATTCAGAGCATGAGGAATTTCATTGGAAACAAATCTTGTAGCCTATGTAAACATACAGCAATTACCTGTGAACAAGTTAGCAACAAAAATAACCATGAACAGTCACATTCAATAGTTAAAATCGTAATGTATAAATCTGAAAGTGTAGGTTACAACTGCAAATTGGGCAATGCATTCTTCTATGCAAATATATAACAGTTGATTTGACTAATCAAGCAAGGATTAAGCAGTAAACAGTGTTTCTGTGGTCTCTAAGTCATTATAAGGTATGACAGTTACAAGCTTTAACAAGCTGCTATTAAGACCATTGCATTTCAAGCTTATTTCAGAGGTGCGTGAAAGTGTGGACGTGCATGAAATTTGGTTGTGTTCCACAATTTAATATTAATGTAGCCCAATTCATTTTGCGTTTGTAAATTATTGTGAGCAGGTAGGAAGGTCTGCATCATGGAAACCTCATGTTATTCTTGAATTCTGTTTCTTCTCAATTTGTGCATTTACAGTATTTTTATTAATTGTCTTTTCAGGTTGGTAATTTTAGTGAACCAGAGGTCCCAGCGTACATTGCTTTTGTTGGTATATTATCAGTGTTTGCTCAGGTATGTATGCTGAACATAGTTTGACACCATCATATTTTGGTAAATCATGAAAGTTCTGAATTTTAGAGAAGTACTTTGGCATATTAGTTAGATGTGCTGAGAATTCAGAAAACTCACAAAAGAAGTAAACTTGAGCTTTGTAATCTTATTTATCATTGATGGCAGAAGGAATGTCTGAATATTAAAGCAGCACATGAAGTTGATATTGATAAGTTTGTGAGGATTTTGAATGGCATGACTGAATGTCAATGCTCATAATTAACCTTATTAGTTGTTTGTCACATCTATGAGGTATGAACACTCAGAATTCTTGAATTTTTTACCCTGGCTTGTACTTGCTGTGTGCATATGAATAAGCAAGAATGTGAAAAGTGGCTGGTCACAAATTTTCAGAAACCAAATTATTTTGTTAATTTTATCATTCACTATCGTTCATTTGATATGTAACACATGGAGCATCTTCTTAGTTAACCATCTATCATAAGTATGTGATGGAAGCATGGCAATTTGTAGAAATACAGTGAATTTCACAAACAACATACCACATTATGATGCCTTGTATATGTTTCCTAGATAATAACTATTGCAGTAAGGCTTTATCAAAGAGAGATTGAAGTCAACCAACTGGAAAAGAATATAGCTAAAATAGATGACACTGTCTGGTTAACTGGTGTCAGTATCTCACTGTCTTGTAACAGATGAGCAGCAGCAGTAACTGAACCATTAATGGTCGTTTTAATATTGAGATTCACCAAATTCAGATAAAATATATATGTATCTTCATTAGCAGCGCATAATTACATGTGAATCTCATCACTAATTTCTAAAGAGAAGTGTGTGTGATTTGTAAAAACACAGGGTACATGCACCATGTAACACAAATGTAATGTTTACATGATTTGGATCTATTTATAATCACATGAGTTATGCGATATAAATCTATGTTTTAGCTTTATTCATTGTCATTTTATTTTCAACTTCAACAAGGAAATCAAACTTCTTATCACTTTGCGAGTAATATTTCATGTGTATGGATGTCTACCATGAAAATGGCTTCATGAGTTATGGTATTTTGTGTTTTCAAAAGGTAAAGTGGGGTGCCAGTAATGATTGAGATCAAAATATATTGAAAAGTTTGTGTACTTAAGTGTTTGGTACAACATTAGTCTGATGTTATTAGTTAAAGGAGGATAGGGAGAACTGTAAAATATGTCTTACATAACTTTTTGCACTTTCTACAAATTGAGTAGAAGCATACCTTTTTGACAGATTTGTGGTAAAACATGATCTGCCAATGACAAATTTTGTTAGAGAGCGCCCCAGTAGAAAGAAAAAAACGTTAATATTTGAATTTTGCCTGTGTTGTAGCTGGCTAGATAATATTCATAGGCATGTCTTTTATGCCTCCCCCTAGCTTGAACATGGAATGTTATTTGGTCGTAGGTTATCAATGTTTACCTGGACTCTGGAGGTAGACATTGATGGCCTTCAATCAACAACATTCTTTCTGCAAAGTTAAGGAGAAGCTTAAAGCAGGTACTCATGTATACTATCTTGCATGCCACAATATTAGAAAATTTGAAAAAGTAATGGTTTTAGCTCATACCAGCATGCTGGTGTGAGTTATTGTGATCACACTGCATCACTGTCACTGCGTCGTCTGTCAGTCAGTCTGTCTATCTATCTGTCCACAATTGCTCAAAATGCTTCAGGAATTTTAGGTCCAAGGTCCCATGTGGGCCTTTTGGTCCATATTTGGTTCCTTGCGTTAGCAAGAGGTACCTATGCAGTCAAGTTGGGGTACATGTATGCGTGTGTGTGTGTATGTGTGTGTGTATTTATGTTTGTGACGCCTTACCTTGTAAACACGATATCTCACGAAGGGAAGCTTGGACAAATCTCATATTTGGTATGTAGGTGTACCACATTGAGTAGAAGAACCCTATTGTTTTTGGTGGACGTCAAAGGTCATTTGGGGTCAACAGGGGTCAAATTGTGAAAATCTTGTAAACATGATATCTCAAGAAGGGAAGCTTGGACAGATCTCATATTTGGTATGTAGGTGTACCACATTGGGTAGAAGAACCCTATTGTTTTTGGTGGAGGTCAAAGGTTATTTGGGGTCAACAGGGGTCACATTGTGAAAATCTCGTAAACACGATATCTCAAGAAGAGAAGCTTGAACAGATGTCATATGAAGTGTGTAGGTGTATCTTATTGAGTACAAGAACGCTGTTATTTTAATGGAGGTCAACGGTCACTTGAGGTCAACAAGGGTCAAACTGTGAAAACATTGTAAATAAACTGCGTCAATATACCTGGCATACATAGCATGACATTGACACCTACACCAACGGTATCAAACTTAACAGCTAACATGTATACCAAACATACCAGGTACACTTAGAAAGATGGATAATACTTAGCAAAAAGTAAAGCCGTGTGAAGGAAGCAATTGATATCTGCTCGCTCGCTCAGGTAGTCGATCAGAGAGAATGCCACTGAACTGCAAACATATTCTAACCTTCACACAATGGCTTGTGCTTCATTGCCCAATGGATGGTTGCAATGTACATGCTATAGTTAGAAGTATGAAATTGGAATAGTCCATGAGTAGGGGTTACAGAAAATTCCAAGACACGCACTTCAAGTTGTGTACACAAAAGCTGTGCACCTTGCAGGGCACATCAAACACAAATTAGCATTTTGGTAGAAAGATAAAAAACTTGGCGACAATGGAACATCAAAATAAGGAACAACGTTTGTAAGACAAAAACAATCGAAAAAAATTCTCTAAAGCAGATCATCGAAACCACAATGCATTTCTGCATTCTGGTTTCACTCTAAAGCAATAATATTAGCCTTAACATCAATATTGCGGTCATTATAAACATTTATACAAATTAGTTGAAAAGCTTATGGGCTACAGTGTGTAAAATTCCCATTGGCAGTTTGTGGTTTTAGTGACACGGTTAACTCAATGGGATTATGGTCACTGGAAAATATTTGCTCGGTTTTAAGGCTATGGTAGCCTAGGAGGACCATCAGTGAATGTATGTCATGTTTGAAATAGCATTTTCTTTAGAGGTTCTCATAGGTTGGTGTACTGATCTGTCATAGTGGGTATCAGTGCCTGATTGTTTGTGGTGTCCATACCTTGCATCTTAATGGGGTTATGGGGTCAAACATCAAAATCTTTAAACTGCCATATTTCCATAATTGTGGGTCAGATTTGTTTTAAACTTGATATGGTTGTCTGTTATTGACAGATTCACCCTGTGAAATTAACTGATAGAGGGGTTTGTGCTTTATTTTTTGGTCATTGGAAAATTGTTGCTCTGTTTTAGTGCTATGGCAGCTTAGAAGACTATCAGGTGATGTATGTAATGGTTGAATTTGCATTATCTTTATAGATTAAAATGGGTTGGGGGACAGTTTCAGTCACTGTGTCTAAACATGGTATAGTGAATTATTAGTGTAGTAGTTGGTACACAACTACAGTATGGTAGCCAGTATAGTCATTGTATGTACCAATTGAATTTGCATTATCCTTAAATTTGAAAAAAAAAAAAGGGAAACGGTTTAATTCATTATATTTTAACATGCTTAGTTGTTTGTTAATTTAATGGTTATACATGGGCCCAAAATGTTTGGGACCCAGTTTGAGCTCAATTTTTGGGCCCTAATTTTTTTAATTCATTATCAGGGATGTAAGTTTTTTCCGTATTAATACGGAATTCCGTATTTTTTAAAAATTGGCTGATACCTATGTTTTTCCCCATATTCCAACCGTTTTTTTTTTTTTTTCCAACTTGAAGTACGGATATTTATCTGAAAACATTGAAGGAAGTTTTGTTGTAGTTCAAACGGAAAACACGTAAAACTAACACTGCAAACTACACGGTGTTTCTGTATCTTATTGGGTCATGTAAATTGTGTGTTTTGCACCTCAGTTCTCCCCTGACATCAAAAATTTTCAAAATACCCCACCCCCAGGATGGCGTTCACCTGTACAACCTATTTTCAGTATTTTTTTTCCCCTGCACTTATACATCTCTGCATTATCTAAATGTGTGGTGTATTTCTTAATTCAATGATGACACTGCACAGATGATCCTACATTTTTGGACCTGATTTGGACTCCATTTTTGGGTCCCTTTTGTAAAAACCCCAATTTTTGTGTCCCCAGTTTTGTGGACCCAACTTTTCACTTGCCCTAATTTCTTTGCAAGGAACCACATTGCCCATTGGGCTCTTGTTTATATGAAATTCTACAAAATGCTTCTTTTCCTACAGATTTTATTGTACAAGGATGATAGTTTGTCACAATGATGCTCTGTTAATGGTCCATTCAGGGTGTTCAGAGATTTTAGTTCGAGACCCCATGTGGACCCAATGGCGCATTATGTGAAATTCTGTTTGAAATCCTGCTTAGAGCTCATTCTTTCATGGATTTATATCTAACTTGGACATAGTGTTTTCCTTGGGTGGTGGTTCATTTGAGGTGTACACAAATCTTTCAGTCCAAGGTCCCATGTGGACCCTGTGGTCCATTTTAGGAAATTCTTCAAAGTTCTTCTTCTACATATTCTCTTGTACAGTGTCGATGGTTTGTCATAATGATACTGCTAGTGGTTATCTTAGGGTGTTCAAGAATTTGTAGTCTATGTTTCCATGTGGATCCAATGGCCCATTTTATGAAATTCCGCAAATAGCTTCTCCTTCTACTGTTAAGGTGCCTCTTTAAACTGTCATACACATCTCAAATATCTGTATCGTGCATGAATTGAGTAATGGGACAGTGTCAGTTGGTGTATTTACTGAAACTCTATATTGCCCTCAGGTATGTTGACCAGTATATGGACATTAAATGGGTACTTTCAGTTGTTTCATGAGCTTCAGTTTAGTTTTCGCAAACCTGTCAATGTTGTGTCAAGCTTCTAGTGACAGATCAATGGTCAACTTATAGGGTCCCCATTATGAGGCACATACAAATAACCACTAATGAGTGACAAGTTAACAATTTAAATTGGTTTTGGACAACTTGGTGACCATTCACTTTTCCACATTAGTACCAATTCATATACCCACAGCCAGTGCAAACCAATAAGAAAAATTAGTAAAAATTGACAATTTTCATAATTGTTGGATGTGAATAGTGATGCTAATTATAAGCATTGTTATTTGGTAGTACCCATCAAAGTTTTCACAAATTTAATTTATTGACAAAGATCAAACTTCTGCACTGTTGGTGCTTTAGTTTATGAAATTCTGAAAATTGTGCAGTCCTACAGATTCTCTTGTACAATGTTGATGATTTGGTATAATGATACTCAGGTAGTGGTTCCGATGATTTGACATAAAGATGCGTAAATGGTACCTTCAGGGTGTTGAGGTATGACCTTCTGCAACAACGGTGTTCTAGTTTCTCTCTACCGGGGTGCTCTCTAACAAAATTTTTCATTAGCAGATCATTTTTCACCACAAATCTGTTACGTAGATACTCTTCTACTCAATTTAAAG
Organism: Stichopus chloronotus; assembly: GCA_021234535.1. Taxonomy (NCBI): domain Eukaryota; kingdom Metazoa; phylum Echinodermata; class Holothuroidea; order Aspidochirotida; family Stichopodidae; genus Stichopus; species Stichopus chloronotus. The sequence continues at coordinate 3,725,789 of CM037838.1, read as the reverse complement.
AAAGAATAAGCAAAAAGATGAGTAAGATGTATTTTACAACTCCCTACCTTACTTTAAGGCATATTATCAATATAATTTGAAAGTAGTATCAGCATGGCTGGCCCACTTGAAATTAAGCATACTGTAATGATGGTTAGAAATGATGTCTTTTATTGTATGTCTTTGTCTTATAAATACTTTTGAAGTACTTTTGTCATTTGCATGGTAGGTCTTTTAATGATGAAAAAATAGCCACAAACAGTGCTACTACTTTGAGTGATTACAGTGTGTGCCATTAACTTGTTTGCTTTCAGACTACAATTCTTGGTATATTGACTCAAAACTTTGGACACAAGCATACCATAATGGTAGGGCTATCATGTGAGATGTTGGAACAAATGTGGTATGGCTTTGGCACTCAGCCATGGATGATGTGGGCAGCTGGAGTCCTAGTAGCTATCAGTAGCATTAATTATCCAGCAATTAGTGCTTTGGTCTCACGTAATGCACCTCCTGATAAACAAGGTAAGTTATAATCATCTGTTTGGAGTCACAAATATTGAAATCCATCAAAGGAATTCTCCAATGCAATCAAGATTTTTACAGTATTGTCAGTTACAAATGAGGATTTTGTCCCTAAAATCTTCCTTAGTTGTGAAATCCCCATTTGAAAGTTGGGCTTCAGTACGAGCCAGGAAATGTATGAGGTAGAAGTGGCAAATGTTGCTTTGCCTTTTTTGCACTCTTTCTGTTGCTAAAAAGGTCTTGCAAAACAAAAACTCTTCAGTCCTGTGATTATGAAAACATCATGAATATCGACATTCAGTTAGAGTACTTTTTATTTGTGAAACCAGGAAGCTATTACTGAGATGGACAGAAAACTTTATTATCATTCACACTCTTGACGTTGGAATGAACTTTTCATGGGCAACATGATATGTTTAAACACCATGCCCAACAGAGTTTCTAACACTATGCATATGTATGAAGGGTGCGGCCATTATGATGTAATTGACCGTGATCTCTGTGACTTGTAATGTAGTCTGATTGTCTGATTGTCCTTCATAATTAGTAATTAGGATTGTCTGATTGTCCTTCATAATTAGTAATCAGTTGGCTGATTCCCCTGTCTCTGAAAAGGTTCACTTTGTACTTAAGAAAGATTATGTTTTGCTTATCTTCAAGGTATTGCTCACACTGCCCTAAGCTGTGTAATGTGGTCTTTTAATGTGAATTCCTCTTCTTAAATGTTTTATCTCAATTTTATTGATAACTAACTTTATCCTGTGGTAGACACAATGAATATATACACTAATTATGTTGGTTAATCATGTTGGTTATCGCTGGTTGTTGACTATGTCACAAGCTGCAGAGATCATGGTCAGTTACATCATAATCGCTGTGCCCTTCATATATGTGCATAGTGTTAGAAACTCTGTTCGTTTGGAAGTTTGAATATCATGTTGCCCATGAGAGGTTCATTTCAAAACGCCAAGAATGTGAATGAAAATGGTTTGAAATGGTTTAAATAAGTCAGAAGACATGTTCCTTGACTGGAATTCCCGTTTAATTAAGGTTTTATCATCACGTAAGAGATCAGAACAGTAGTACAACCCACAGAATGAAATAAACTTCAACAGCAGTGTGCAAACCAAATTTGTCGGCATTATGTAACAACCAATTGATTTCTAGCACAAGGCTTGTACTGTTCTTCAATTGTTTACTGTCATACTTCACATTCCAAATATTGTGATATATTTTGGCATGGCTTTGTTAACAATTTGCAATGTACCAGTATCATCAACATCACATCCTGTGTAGATCTTATAATCAGATCTATTTCCACACTCACTGTTCAACCCGTCAGGGGTAGTCAGAGTACTTGCTATTCAAAGATTAGTCAAGAGGTCCCACTTAATATCTACAAAATCAATAAATAAAGGAAACTAAATTTCCCAAGGTGTCAGATTTTCCGGATTATCCAGCTAGGAGAAAAGTGAGATCGTTACCAACAACTTTTTTAACAGTGCGATCAAGGTTGTGACATACTGGATTCACTAATGGGAGGCACCTAAATAGGCAGCATAAGTATATGCATTATACCAGTAGCCTCATGGTAATACACACGCAAGACTACTGGTACCAGAGATGTACCCATAATTGTATAAAACTGCACACTGATGCTACAACCTCTCTATATAACTATGCCTAATTCTGTAATCCAAAGAACGTGTATTTACCAGGCCACGTAACCCACCTGACCCTAACTTAGGCCTAACCTCTTAATAGTAATACTGTGCCACTTTGCATAACTGGTTTCTGTGGTAAATGTAGGCATATAGGACTTACATGAGGATAACCAGTATGTTTTATTAAACAGTAATAATATCCTGTCACTTTTACGTATATATCAGAATTTTCATGCCGTCCTCAGTCTCTTTTGAGTCGTCACTATTTTCTTGTGCACGAATGTCGTTATCAAAGCACTTGAAAGCAGTAATTTCTGTGGGAAGTTTGATGATCTAGCGATGAGTTCGGATGTCACACACAAAGCCAGTTTTTGTTAGTTCTACTGGCAAGATGCCATACTTGACATCTAATTGGATCCTTCTTAGGGTTTGGAATTGCAATAAAAACACATGTTAGAAGCTTTTGAAGCCTTTTGTGAACACCAAAATACTTTGCTCATTGGCATTTCACCCAGTAAAAAGGGTGAGGTAGCGAAAATATTTGGCCAGTGCTTTTAGCAATCGATAATGAATCCAGAACATTATCAGAGTGATTGGTTGCACATTCATGAAATGGTTTTGCTCAAATTTACTGGTAAAATGGTGGGGAGTTTTAATGGTTTTATAAACTTGCAAGGCAAAATTCGTTCAAAATTCAACAGCATGAGTACAATTTTCAGATTATTTGTTATGTTCCTACTGAGTCTTGTTAACTTCTTGACTATTCTTGTCAGAGAAAAGTTTAAAATGCAAGAGAGGACACTTTTTTTACTTGTCTGCCTTCAGCTTCTGCAGAAAATGTAATTGTGCAAATATTGGGATTCTGTGATTAGCTAGGCTGTGCTACACACTAAATGTCCTTTAAATGCAGGGTAGCATCATGGAAATAACAATGCATCCTTGCTGATGAAACAGCATCCTCCTCTCTTTACCATGACTTTCAGACTTACATCCTTGCTAGAATACCATAGATAAGTGTAGGAAATTTAATTATATGACTGAGATTGTGCGTTATTTATCTTCACAGGTGTATTACAGGGTATGATTACAGGTATACGAAGTCTGTGCAATGGGCTTGGACCAGCCCTCTACGGTTTCATATTCTATTTTTTTGACTTAGACTTAGATGGTGATCCAGTGACTCAAGAGGAAGATCCTCAAATGCATAATCCAGAGGTGAGAGTATGAAGTTAGTGATTCTACTGAATTCTTTGCAAATTCTGTCCTCCAACTTTGTATGTAATGTTTGTTAGGTTATATAATATGACACATTTATGACTGATGTAAGACCTGGTAGCAGTCCAAACTAATATAGTTGAAACGCCTTGTGTCACTTAAAGGTTGTGTGACATGAAAATGGCATTTTGGAGTAGTTGGTGCATTAAGCATTGAAAATATTAAAAATAGCCACAAATTCCATCAAAATCCATCTAAAATTGACCAATGTACAGGACAATTGGTACCTCACAGCTGTATCATGAATAAGCATTGGCTAAGTATGCAAATTTTGTGATGTCAAGAGATGGACTCCTATGATATGTCTTATGTTAATACTTTGTTTATGTACCCTTCATTTCAAGGACATTTGAGGATTTTATATGCCGGGAGGGTTTTATTTCGGGAGCATGAGTTTTCTTCAAAAATATCGATATCACTTTCCAATCTGTAACTCAGAAGAACTAAGAAATACCGACACTGTGCTACACTCCACGTCATCTGTTTTGCATTTTTCTTAAACTTTGAAAAGTCATATCTCGAAAATGGTAAAAGATATAAACAAAATTCCAGCATATTTTCACTCCGGGTTTTACTTTGCAACTTCTGAATGAAGGGTGCTCTTTTCTAGAAGCATGTCATACAACCTTTCAAACAAGAAGATGCAAGTATACATCAAACACATTATGTTACTTGAATTAGTACACACTAATATAGATTACTAATATAGATTACCGGGAATACGCAAAGTACCGGGATTGACCACGTATTCAACGTGCTAAAAACAAAATGTTCTGTGTCTTGCTGAATGTTATAAAAACAACAGGTTTTTGAGCTCTATATACTGTGGTGGAAATGCAGTAACTTGTATTCATGGCATCATGTAAATTCATTGACAAAAAACATCAAATGGAGAGGTAAAAACTTTCGTTTGTGCAGCTTTAGCAGGGTTTGAGAGCTGTACTGTATACAGCAACTAAATCGCGACCACCTTTTTGTGGATGAGATCATTTGTCGACATACCCAGTCGCCATTTGCGGCCTAAAAATCAGGTGATCTGATTACTGTAAATTACAAATTTTTTTGTCACGCAAAATCGTTGAAACCCTGTCTTGTTTTGTTGTACTTTCTCCAGAAATACAAATTCGCTTTCATTGCCGCTGATGTACACAAACAACGTAACTTTCATGATACAAACAGACAACTGTATGTGCATCGTATAGTACTGTTGTTTGAAGCGAGCGAGTCACTGTACTATTTCAACAGGAAATTTTCACCAGTTGATCACCTCCTCAGTTCCAAGCTGAGCAAGCTGTCTATGCCACGCCCTAAAGACCTCAGTTTCAAATGTCTGACAGCCTTGAAGTGAAAGATATTGTGTACAAGTTTGCAGATCGATTCATAGACTTTACTTCCCGCGATTTTCGACAGCCAATCAGGAGCTTAAAATGCTAGTGGCAGGTAGGACTTATGCTCATAATTAGATGCAAGGCAGGAACGTTGCTTACAATCATGAATCGCGGAAATTCCCAATCCAGCTTATGCAGTGATGTGAATGAAATTTTCATTATTAATGGCATCAATTCAGTGAAGTAAAAATGGCCCCGTTTGTCGCAATTCATAGCATAATTAGTGCCTGAAATCTTCTTTTCCACCGGGTGTGCCTACCTGCCTATTTCTGTAATCAGTGTTGCCAGTTTGGCAATAGGCAAATTTGGTTTATTTTTTACCTTTGTGGGCCACTTAAAATTAAAAGTACACGCATTTTGGCACTTTGGGGGTATAATTGAAATAAGTACAAAACATCTGCTTTATCGCGAAATTTCAAGAATTTTTTCCCCCCGATTTAGCAGTCACCCAAGTAGATGTCACGAGTTTACAATTTACTCTCCACTTGTAGCAACATAGGTTGAGCCTGTAATGATGGATATCACAATGCAGTGTGTTGAAAACGTCGACAAGTGTTACACCGTACAAAAAGACAGTCAAGTTTCCTCCAGTAAGAGCTAGTTTTGCTTGGCGTTTTTGGTTTCGATGATAATCGTAACCAATGTAATCATGCATGGGTGTGTGTGTATGTGCGTGTGTATGTGTGACGCCCTGCTTGTAAACACAATATCTCAAAAAGGCTAACCATGACAGATCTCATGACGGTCATAGTGAGTAGATGGTCTCTATTGTTTTTGGTAGAGGTCAAAGGTCATTTGAGGTTACAAGAGGTCAAAATGTGAAAACCTCGTAAACACAATATCTCAAGAATGGTAATTGTGACTGATGTCATACTTGGTGTGTGGGTTGGTCATATTAAGTAGATGATCCCTATTGTTTTTGGTGCAGGTCAAAGGTCATTTGAGGTCACCAAAGGTCAAACTGTAAAAACCTTGTAAACACAATATCTCCACAAGGGTAACTGTGACAGATGGCATATGTAGTGTGTGGGTTGGTCATATTGAGTAGATGATCCCTATTGTGTTTTGGTGTAGGTCAAAGGTCATTTGAGGTCACCAGAGGTCAAACCGTAAAAACTTTGTAAACACAATATCTCCAGAAGAATAACTGTGACGGATGTCATACTCAATGTATTGATTGAATATACTAAGTAGAAGACTGCTTTCGTTTTTGATGGAGGTCAGAGGTCATGGGAGGTCACCAGAGGTTAAAATTTAAAAACCTTGTAAACACGATATCTCAAGAACGGTAACTGTGACTGATGTCACACTTAGTGTGTGGGTTGCTCATATTAAGTAGATGATCCCTTTTGTTTGTAGTGGATGTCAACGGTTATTTGAGGTCACCAGAGGTCAAACTGTAAAAATCTTGTAAACACAATATCTCCAGAAGGGTAACTGTGACTGGTGTCATACTTAATGTCTGGGTTGGTTATATTGAGTAGATGATCCCTATTGTTTTTGGTGGAGGTCAAAGGTCATTTGAGGTCACCAGAGGTCAAACTGTGAAACCCTTGGAAACACTATCTCCAGAAAGATAACTGTGACTGATGTCATACTCAATGTGTGGATTGTATACACTAAGTAGAAGACTGCTATCGTTTTTGGTGGAGGTCAAAGGCCGTTTGAAGTCACCTGAGGTCAATCCTTTTTAACACATTACCTCCAGAAGGGTAATGTTGACTGATGTCATACTTGATGTGTGGGTTCCCTATACTGGGTAGGTGATCCCTATTGCTTTTAGTGGACATCAGATGTCATATGAGGTCTATTTTGGCTTAATGCCAAATGTGTTGTTTCAAGAACGATAACTACAGTAACTCTCATACTTGTCATGTGGATAATTCATGTTTGTTATAATATAACCATGTTGCAAGGAATCACAAAGCCTTTTTGGCTTTCTGGTTCTCTTTCCACTTCTACATAGCTGAGTTGTTCTTCTTCAGTTGACTTTGGTTTAGTATGGCACACGGATGCTTCACTCGTCGTTTGCAGTGGGTTAGTGTTAACAAAATAGGCAATATGTGTAGGCCTAGCCTGCATGATTTGCATGATTTTACCAACGTTAGGGAAGATAGCTGCTTTGTTAAACATAAGACAGGGAACGCCACTGTGTACGAGGTTAACTACAATTGTTATGGTGATGAATACATTTACTTTCAGAAGCATTGCGGTTTGTTTTAAGTGAGATATTGAAATGAACAGTTTTAAAATGGATTTGGAATTTTTTTTGGTCCATTTTGATGTTGATATGTAACTATTAACACAACATTCGAAAAAATAAATTTTTGTTTTGTTGGAGGCGGTACCAGTACCACTGCCACTATGAATTTTCCCCGGCACTGGGAAGTATTCAAAAGTACCGGTACTCGCGTATTCAGATTTTGCTTCCGGTACTGCGAATACCGGTACTGCGAATACAGGTACTGCGAATACAGGTACTGACTTGGATACCGGGATACCGCCCAACCCTACCCTGAAGCAGGGAAATATTTTTCAGGTAGTCTTTTGCCAACTTTCACCACACTTTGTTGTTAGGAACTTTCTGATATGTCATAATTTTCATATGTGGTTTACATTGTTGTGTACTGTTTTTCATTTTGATATGGTCCCTTTCTTCTCCCGTGGTCACTTCTTTCTAAAGTGATTGTGTGTATTTGGAAAAAAAGGGGATATTGGCAAAGAATCACAAAGTCTTTTGACTCTCTGGTTCATGGAGGTCAAAGGTCATTTGAAGTCACCAGAGCTTCAAGTCATAGAAATCAGAATCCTAATAGCTGGAAGTAGCACACCAATGGACAAAATGGTGTCAAAATGTCAGCTGCATGGAGGATCGTGTGTCACGTGAATGACTTGGTATGGTAGGTAGGTGTAGTAGTAGTTCAAGCAAACGACGCACACACGCAGCGCACATTGTACAGCCCTGTGCTGCTAAGTGAGACATTTCATTAGTTGTAGCAAGAGTAACCAGTCAAGAGATTTGCTCCTCAAATGCAGAAAATTTGTGCTCTCCCATAATTACTTATTTCATAATCCTGAGCTAAAATTATAATCTTTTGTACATCTATGTAATCAGTAAAAAATTATTGTGCACAAACTTATTATACTCACCGTAAGATTACATTCCCTCAGCGCATGGCCCTCCAGTGGTTTGTTATTTTCTTATTGTGCAATAATACTTCCAACTAAAGTATAGGCTTTCGATGGCTTAAAGTATGAACAAAATATTAAGGAAGATATCTCAACAACTGAATGCTGCCGGAACTTCAAACTGTTAGCATTGACAGTTCTTTATCTAGGTAGATGTTAGCATTGATACTTCTTGATATTGCCACGGAGCAGCGACAGGAAAGAATGCTAATAAATATGTACCCAAGTAAACAACAGATGGAACAAGAGTGTTGCTTTAAGTTTCAATTAGTACATATAATTACTTGTCAGACTTAAGGTGCAGACAGATTCAGGTTACAATGTACAAGTTTAGGTTAAAATGATTTGGGTGTTCAATTAAATAGGACTTAACAATGATTAGACTTTATTAGTAATAGGGTGGTACCTGGTTACTGGTAACAGCTTGGACCTCAAGACTGTGCGTGGAGTCGGAAGCTACAACACTAGAATGGTTGGATGTAATTTTGGCGAGAGTGCGATTAATGTCAGCTGATCGTAAGTCAAGGCCTTGGCGATCGCAGACTGAGTGTAGGCTACAGTACACTGGCTATGGCAATGAATGTATATTAACAGGCACTGGGTACTGTGTAGGCCAATAACTTCACCACACAGTTGACTTGTAGTAAATACAGAAAGGAACAGATGATGGTGATGCCATCTTCAGACTGGTGGAAGTAACTTCAGATGATATGGAAATTCTTCTTCGGATTGCTCTCAGTCAACAAGGGTATATATACAGAGTTACTCACTAGAATCTTTCACACAAGAATGTTACAGAGAGAGCAGGTGGTTGATGATTTACTAAAAGTAAAGGAGCAAAATTCCAGCATCTCCAGCGTGTATGTATTTGTCCATGGACCGCTCTAGCAGTTAGGAGAATCATCTTGAAGTTAGACCAGTGCCTACAGCAGAGCATTCAAACCTTCCTAGAGCAGTCACCACATCATTGGCGGAGGTCCAAGATAGTAACTTACGTAGTGAAATTAAATATTGGGCATTACTCTAACAATAGGTAGATGATCTCTGTCATTTTCATGGAGGTCAAAGGTCACATGAGGTCATTAGAGGTCATACAGTAGTTTGAAAACCCTGTAAGCATAACAATTACTACACTGTAGCCAGTCACCCACCACTTTGCTGGATATTCCCTTGCAAGTAAAGTGGAGGGAGACATTGGCATCATAATTAACACTCCCAAGGACTGATGCTGGTACTCTGTAGACTATAGAGGCATCACATTCATGTAGGCATGGAGTTTCAAAGCAAAACAAGCAAGATGACCTTTCAGGGCTTTGCTTCTCAACATTCATACTAATACTAAGTGACCAGCATACAGAATGGATAGGCGTAGACCTACGTAATGCCTCGATGAAGGCTTACCACTTTTCTAGGTGAGTCTCCTGGAGTAGAGGTTTTGGAATGTCTTTTTCCTGGAGTGTTCATGGGATATTCACATGGAGTATTTGCACAAGTTCTGCCCCTCTATGAAAGTGTATCATCCATGCTAATTTCTGCCAACTCAATTATTTAGTCAAGATTACTGTTAACACAAAGGGATGAAATCACATGGTCTGCTTCTATCTTGTACATGATGAAAAGTAATCCAAGGTTACATACCAAAGAACCTGATGTATTTCAGAGTCAATTTCAGAGTCAATTTCAACCCTGAAGATGTCTCATTTTGATTTCCCACATTTTTGTCAGCTGCTGTAATTCTTTGAACATCTCCTCTACTGACCTGTATTTGTGAAGATTGACCATTTTACGCCATGAGAAACATTACAGTAACCATTCTAATGAATTTGACTTCATTGTTCTACTTCACATTGATCTTGTTTCTTTGTGTGTGTTTTTTTGCAGCTTGAAGTATCAATGGCTGGTCCTCCATTTGTCTTTGGATCTTTGCTGGTTCTCATGTCTCAGCTGGTCATGTTCTTTTTGCCAAGAAATGATGAACGGGACTCATCTAAGCCAGCAACATCTCAGCGTTCTTTCCACTTGCAGCCCCTTCCTCCTGGGTCTGATATGGTTGTACCTCTCCTACAAGAATCTAGCCAACAGTCGCACCCAGATTTTGAAAATCCATGAAATGCAAAATCCTTACTCAAAATGTCAGATTTAAGCAGTGCATACGTTACTATGACATATTGAAATGTGATTGTGAGAAGTCTCGCTCCAGTTCAATATTATGTTGTATGTTATTATTTATCATCAAATATGAATAGTTTAAGATCCTTTCTTCATTTGCAAAGTGAAAAGAGGTTTGACCAACGGAAAATAAAATTTGACCAGTTTTTGAGGAGAGTGTAGGCACGTATGCAACTTCCTTATACATTATCATTGAGGAAATTTTGCATGTTTACACAATACTTTTACTCTGAACGATTCAGAGAAAAATTCCTGTGAAGACAGAATCAAAGTTAATCCCAATAGTGGTTTCCATTTTCTGTACTTCTCATGTAGCCATAAAGAACAAACACACAAAAAACAGCTTTTAAACATGCAACTGAAGTAGCTGCAGAGAAATGTATCTATCATGAACTTCATTTAAAAAGGTTTGGATGGCACATGTAGTTGTGCTGGCTTCATCGTGTGATACTACTAATGACAGCATGATGTTTAATTTTGTATTATATTTTGTGCTGCTAGTGTCTCTAATGAATTACAAAAGAAAGTTGACATTCCTGTAATGTTGCCTCTGTTATAAGGAAATTAGGGACCAACTGAGGTATGAAATTGTATTAAATAAGTGAGTGATTGCCCCTTGTGGTATGAATTTATTAGAAATGAGCCAATTACTGCTAAGGTACAATATAACAAATTAATAACTCCTGAGGTATGCATCTAGTAGAAAATATTGACAATCAGTGAATGAGTGATGTATTGTTGCTGTTATCCACCTTGAGCTGCATGGGGATAATTCTTCTCCCAGGTAATAAACAGTGTCTAAAGGACTATATTCAAACATTTTCCGTAGTACAACTATGCAAGTACTTCACTATTTCAGAGTCATTAAACTGGAGGTTAGTCAAGAACAAAATACTTGATCAACTGATGCTTGCTACAAGTAGAGACATCTTTTAGATTTGAGTGTCAATAGTTGTGTCGAGATAAATTTCAGTGGACAACTTTTATAAGTTCTTGGCAATTTTCGTCTCTGGTGGGTCATTTTTAGATGATTTATCTGAAATCAGCTACTATTCAGAAACCACTGCTGGCCAGGGAGTTGTTATACAGTGCAGTGACAACAAAATGTAATGCTTGCTCCTGGCCATCCTTTGCTGTCACTTCCTTTGTTATCCCTTTGTTATATTCACTCACTGTTATGTCCTTTCGGGCGCTGGCAGTTCCCTCTGTCCACATGAGTACGTCACTGCAATGTTGTTACTAGCAAATTTTGCTTGCCAAAGGTAGCTTTTTCTCTGCAAGGTCAAAGTTGGCATACTGCAAAATGTTATCTAGAGTAAAATGTGAAAGTTGCCCACACATACATTAACTTTTTTAGGATACAACCTATACCCTCCAATGACACTAGAAAGTTAACATGCCACATAATGTTCTGGGCAAGAATTTTGGTACTGATTTACCAAGTGTTGTCTTGTTTATATTGTGTCTTGCTTTCATATTCTCAAGACATAGGAAGAGACTAAGTAAGTTTTAATCAGTCCTTTTTCTGAGATAATGCTGTGATGATGTAGAGTTTCTGTTCCTCCCCAAAATCTGGAAAATATGTTGAATGTGTTTCCTTGTCAGTACTATACCTCAGGACTGATGATTTTAGGCTTGCCTATTTGCATGTATGGGTGTGTAATGGGGGGGGGGGGAATAAGGGAGAAGGGGACTGCTGATGGAAATAGCTTCCTTTGGGGAAAATTGTCTCTGAATATGGGGAAGAGTTTCCAGTGATTGTAGGCCTTTAAGACCATGACTGCGAACAAAATTTGTAAACTTTTCAAATTTATATCCCATCAGCTCATTTCTGCAATACATGTTTGTAAAGCAGAAAGAAGAATAGCAACATGTTTCAGTTTTTTACAGTTTGACATTTCTTTTTCAGGATAGACAAAGCCCAAGCAGTGCAAAAAAATTTGTTTAAGAAGGAAATTCACCTCCTCCAGCTTTGTTCATGCTTTTGCTTTCACTGCAGCAAAGTCTTCATCCTTATCTGCAGCAAACGTTGTGCTGCATGTATGGCCAGTTTGAAAATGCGGAAAACTTTCTGACTTACAAATTGTAATAACTGTATACAATCAACCCCTCTAAGAAACTTCCTTGTTTTTCCATGTTTTCGACCTTTCTATATAGTGAGGTCTGAGATGCGGAAATCTTCTGTAAGGGGTGAATGTATTCAAATTTCTAAGTCTGGGAAAGTTTTTTGTTTTTTTGGAAAAAAACTCTGTTTTTTTTTAACCTCCCTATATAGAAAATGTGGGAAACATGGAAATTTTTGGAAGGGGTGAATGTATTTAGTAATCAAAATTTCTAAGTCAGATACTTTTCCTTGTTTCTACATTTTCCACGGTTTTTTATCTAGCCTACACAAAGCCATATTCAATTGCCATATGAGGTTGCTTGCACATTGCACACAAGCAAAGCATTGAAGTGTTCTTTTCAAGTGATTTGCCAGTGTCTAGTGTTCACGCTCTGCAAACCAGCTTTGTGCAAATACCTCCATGTCTCATTTCTACGTGGCAATCTAAAAAAGCGAAATAAAACTCCGCATTCGCTCGCTGGTAAATAAAAAACCATCGAGCATTCAAACTCTCACAAAGCCACCTCTTGGAACACTTTTGGTGTGAAATCGCCTTTACAAAAAACTTCCTATGCACAGTGTGTTGTGCTCAGTATATACCATAGCTATTATACTTAAGTTGCTGTGAACACAATGAACATTTCCATTTCCATGCCTGAGTTTACCACAACATACACCTTGCAAGAATTAGGACAAAGCAAACAATGCTGTTGTCATTCCATCTTATAACAACTCCCTGTTCTAGCCATCTGAAAGGCATCAATTCTTGAAAGGGTCTTGAAATCTTTCCAGCAGCATAATCAGATACTGATCTACTCAGAATTGAATATTTGTTTGACATCTATCAATTGAAAGGGTCCATCCACAAAAAGGGTACTAGATGCATGCCTGAAATAGAAGGGTACAAGAGGCATGGTCATTTTCACAGGCCTTGAACTTTGAGGCATGTGATTGCACCACTCACCTCAAATCACTGTCAGGAATGCAATGTTTGCACACCTTGGGAATGGGAACTATGTTAAATCTGTTGGAGTTAAATAAAACAGCACACCTACCATACTCCGTAATTTCCTCAGGAGTGTGATTTGAATCACACCTGGAAAATCTAAAACTGAAGGCCTTGGTTGACATGAACTCTTTTAGCTGAAAAGGTACAAAAGGCATGCCTGACATAAAGTCTGCTGAAAGGGTACTAAAGGTATGCTTTGTGTGTAATCTATTCGCCTGGCATAAAGTTAATCCATGGTTTAAAGGTGAGAAAGGGGCAACCAAGAGCAACTTCAACACGGGCAACATCAAGTACAATTGGAATGTTAGATAATGACACTTAAGTGATGTGTAATGAGGGTAGCAGTCCATCATTCTTGCACATCAATTAACATCAACCTGTTCATATCTGTCTAGTTGGAAGCTACCCATCAAGGGAAGAGAATCGACTTGTGTATTTGGGGGGGCCTGAGTAGATGTAGGGAATTTGTAACATGGACTTCATTTTAGAGTGTTAGGAATTTTTCAAGGTGTATTATTGCAAGAACTTCACATCATATGGTTGGGGGGGGGGGAGAGGAGGGAAACTGATTTTTCTTACCTGCATGAACTCTTTGGTGAGGAGATGAGGTTATAGGTATTTTAGTGGGAGAACTTTATTTAGAGGAGCAGTGTAGGCTTTCAATGGCAAGAAATTCTTGCTGCTTGTTTTGCTTCTCTTAGAAGAATGTGGATGTATAGTGTTTTAATTGATCCAGCTATACCGTAAGTAAGAGTTGACTACACCCTTTAAGCTTTGAGCTGTTGAGCAGGCTCATTGATACGTGATCATTGTTAGTGGTGTGCTACCTTGCCTTTTATTGTTTTATTTGCTTGGATTTCAGTTTATCAAATCAGTGTGTATATAATGATACCAGCAAAACTATGGTTTAATGTTCACAAAGACAAAATAAAAGAGGATTGGTCTACATTAAACTAAAGATGTTCACTTCTTTTAAATGAATGAATTGTCTGTTTCTCTGATGGCCCTGTGGCCACAGTGTGGGTATGTGTGATAGACACCCGAGCTTGTAAATACATGATTAGGGATGTACTAGATTTTAATGTTAAGATCTGGCCTGACCAGATTTGGCTGGATCTTAGTTGAAATCTGGCCAGACAAAATCCGGCCATACCAGATTTTTACAATGCTTTTGAAAATTAGAATTTTACATGGTTTCTATGTTTCCAAACGCAACATCTTTATGGATGCACAGGACAAATGAACTAGGGACATGAAAAATCATGCTTCAATTAAAATCTACTACTTATTTCACCATTAACTTCAACTAATCAGTCCTGCAGTGTGCTGACAATTATAGTATCACCAATGTGTAGAATGTTGTGGAAAAGTTGCTGTATATTTTGCATCCATTCTATACAGTGGATGACATCACAAAACAGGTCAATTCAAAATTGTCATTGCTAATTGCGGAGTGATTTCCCATGTAGATCCCCTTTACTGAAATCTTTCAAAAGCTACGAATAAAGTTATGTACTGAATTTAAATATGGTGAGTCCCTTAATCCAAGCTCAGGGCATATCAATATTGGGCGGCAACTGCACCTGTATCACTGCCCTTCGTTTCTACCATGAGACTTCTGAACTCACTTTACTTTCCTCATCAAAAGTTGTAACCCTACCCCATATTGAAAGCTTTAACTTCCTACCCAGTGCTCCCATCCTTCTGAAAAAGATCCCAGCTGCAATCCAAATCCAGTCCAAGCACCTTCAAATAATGGACTGTTTTGACTTATGTCAAGTCCAGATGAAATCACGCCTGTTAGCTTTGAATACAAATTACCAAACAAGAGAAATCTCTGCCATAAAATATGACAATTTCACTTGTTTAGCTAGCTTTATTTTAATTACTTATGGGATAGATTACATTTACTTATGCAACCTTTGCAAGGATGCATGATGGGAGATGATAAGATTGCTTCTCTTCTTGCAGGATTACTTTGTTATACTGTACGTAAACCAGAAAGCCAAAAGGCTTTGGCATCCCTAGCCATATGATTACATTATAATGAACATGAATTATGCACATGACAAGTATGAGATCAACTACAGTTATTGTTATTAAAACACCATATTAATAAGCCTTCTACCTCCTCTTAAAACATAAAGGTCCAAAAATTGATAGTAATCATCTATTAAACATGGGCACCACACATACTAAGTATGAATCCCTCACAATAAACCCTCTTGAGATAAGTGTTTACACGAAAATACTGAACTACTCAATATGAACGATCGACATGCAAAGTTACAGTATCTCTCTTTGAAACACAGGAGTTTACATGATATTGACCCTTTGATCTCTGGTGACACCAAATGACCTTTAACCTCCCACCAAATCAGTAGGTGTCATCTACTAAATATGGGCAACTGACATGCAAAATATGAGATGCCAGCACTGTTACCCTTCCCAAGATGCAGTGTTTACAAGGGTTTTCCAGTTGGACATGTAGTGACCTCAAATGACCTCCACCAAGAACCATTGGGATCAGCTTCCCATTCTTGCCAAACCCACACATCAAATATGACCTCAGTCAACATTACCCTTCTGGAGATAATTGGTTTACAAGGTTTTATTAGTTTGACCTCTTGTGACCTCAAATGACCTTTGACCCTGACAAAAACATAGGGGTTATCTACTCAGTATGGCCAACCAACACATCAAGTATTACATCAGTCACAGTTACCCTTCTTGAGATACAGTGTTACAAGACGTGTCACACACACATGCATGCACACACACATCACATAGATTCCTTCTGCCTTTGGTAATGAATCAACCAGAAAGCCAAAAGGCATTGTGGTTTCGATGATTCGATTATGAGCACTTTGTATCTAGCATATTGCTTAAAGTGAAGATATGTTGAACCCCAATGACCTTTGATCTCCACCACTCCACTGAAAGACTAGGCTGCGTAAGAGGTGTCAACCAGGAGGTTTACTAGCACAGTTAGCCACAGCAGAGTGCTGGTGAGTATATGGCAATACTTTCATGGTGTGCAGTATCATCTTGGTGGACATCCATACCAACATGTAGAACATCCTATATCAATGTAACACGCTAGGAAAAATACAAAATGTTGATAAAGAGGCTATATTTTGAAATAAGGATACGAACAAAATATGAGCCATCATGCATGTGCAAGCTTTTCTGGAGATATCATGTTTACAAAGGTTTCACAATTTGACCCCTGATGACCTTTGACCTCCACCAAAAACAATAGGGTCCTACTCAATGTGGTACACCTACACACAAAATATGAGATCTGTTTAAACTTCCCTTTTTTAAATATCCTGTTTATAAGGTTCTCACAATTTGACACCTGTTAACCCCCAAATGACCTTTGACTTCAACAAAAAACAATGGGCTCTTTCTACTCAATGTGGTACACCTACATACTAAATATGAGATCTGTCCAAATTTCCCTTCTTGAGATATCATGTTTAAAGGTTTTTCACCATTTGACACCTGTTGACCCCAAATGATCTTTTACCTCCACCAAAAACAATGGGGTCCTTCTATTCAATGTGATACACCTACACACCAAATATGAAGTCTGTCTAGGTTTCCATTCTTGAGATATTATGCTTACAAGGTTTTCACAATTTGACATGTTGACCCTAAATGACCTTAGATCTTCACCAAAAAGCAATGGGGTCCTTCTACTCAATGTGCTATACCTACATATCAAATATGAGATCTGTCCATGTTTCCCTTTTAAAGATATCGTGACTACAAGGCTTTCACAATTTCACCCTTGTTGACCCCAAATGACCTTTGACCTCTACCAAAAACAATGAGGTCTTTCTGCTTAATGTGCTACACCTACGCACAAAATATGAGATCTAAGTTTCCCTTCTTGAGATATCGTGATTACAAGGATTTCACAATTTGACCCATGTTGGCCCCAATGACTTTGACCTCAACCTGAAACAATAGGGTCTTTCTACTCAATATGATACACCTACATACTAAATAGGAGATCTAAGTTTTCATTCTTGAGATATTGTGATTAAAAGGTGTTCACAATTTGACCCATGTTGGTCCCAAATGACCTTTGACCTCCACCAAAAACAATAGGGTCTTTCCACTCAATGCAGTACACCTACATACTACATGGGAGATCTGTCCAAGTTTCCCTTCTAGAGATATCATGTTTAGGTTTTCACAATATGACAATATACTTACAGGGAGCATTATCAAGTTTCACATCGTTATGAAAGCTGTTCAATGGCTTGAAATTTCAAGTCTGACTTACACTGGTTGAGTTTAATTAATATGAATTGATACTGATGTGAAAAGTGTGTAGTCACAACTTTCCAACAGGTAAATTGAATCATTAACCACTCACTTGTTTCTTTGCACGTAACATATTGGAATCTTCTTTCTTTCATTTGTCATTAGTATGTGAAGAAAACTTGACAGGTTTAGGACAATTTAGTGTATTTCATGAAAAAAACCTCAGTGAGCCCCTTTAAAATGTGTTCTACACTGTTGTTGTTCCTTAAAGTTCATATTGTCTTTTGAGATCTATGCAATGACATTTCATACCAACATCTGCAAATTGCAACAAAAATTATGGAAAAAACCTGGCTATTTGGTGCACATGATGTCTAAAAGAGGTAAATGTTGCTTGAATATAGTTAGGACCAAATGGGGATTACCATAAAGGTTAACCTTCGTATTTTTGTCATAAAGATGGACTTCAAGTTCCTCAGATTGCTACTTTAAAGGCCGTAACTCATCACCCTGAGCTATATTTTTACCTTCTGCAAAGCAAAATCTCTAACTGGTTCTAAGTTACGTTACTCTTTGATTGGCATCAAATTCAAAAGAAGCAGAGTAGCTCATATAACACAGAGTACACATGGATCTGTTGTTTTGATTATACATGTGGAGGAATTTAAAACAGGCAAGGGAGGGACTAGATGTAGGTGGTTGGGAGAATTGAAACTGTCTGGGGTGATGAGTTTTTGTCTTTAACTTCACTTCTACATGTACCAGTTGTGTGGGTGATGTTACAAGTATAGTAAGATACAGGTGGTAGAACTAGGGTCTCAAAAGTATATCACTCCTCAACCTAGAGCAGCGATGCTGCAGTTGCTCAACCCTTCTGATGTTAGGAAGTGTCCAGTTCAAAATTAATTTGGAACACATCTATGGTCCTAACATCGTTCATACTGTACACAAACTCATGTTGGGCTGGCCAGCACATAAACACTGTTGACCTAGCGATTAACTTTTGCAGCTGGACTGTTTCAGCAGGGAGTTGCTATTTGACAAATAGCAACTCCCTGGTTTCAGGGATAAATCCTAGCTATATAACACTGCCCACAGGGGACAGGGATCAGAAAGTAGACTTCTAGTACATGCCACCAGTTTGTGCAGGGCAGTGGCATAACCAGAGGGGGCTGTCAAATGTCTGATTGTCCCCTCCCACTACCCCCAATGAAATTGGTGAGTAAAAAAAATATTGGATGAAAACCACACCATGCATTTTTTAAAGAGGCTCATTGAATTGTTGCCTGAAATTCAGTAAATTTATCTACACCCGTCAAGTTTCCTTCACATACAAGTGACAAATGGTCAAACTAAGAAGATCCCAATGTTTCAATGGAACATTAATGAGTAAGTAATTAATGATTTAATTTAGTTTATGAAAATTCGTGACACTTTCCACACTAGTACTACATTCACACGCACACAACCAGTGCAACTAACAGTCAAAAATTTGAAAATTTTGACAGTTTTCATAACTATTGGATGTGAAACTTGACTACTTATGCTAATTGTAAGTATTGTCAAGTGTTCATATCCTTCAAAACCACCACAAACTTTATTGATGTCAACTCAATGAGTCCCTTTAAGTAAATGCTGCTAAGTCCTGTGGAGTCTAATATTGATTCCGTAACAAACAAATTAATGAAAAGAAAAGAATCTCGTATGATGAAATATGTAGGCTTTTGTTGACAAATAAGAATGTTGCACCTGTACTTAATGAACCCCCCTGTAAGTGCCTGAATACATTAATTTAAACTGAACTAAACTAGCACTATTGATGTTATCAAAAATTAATCAACAATTTCTTTTTGTGGCTTTCACTCACAACCTTTGCAGAGACTGACCTTTTGGAAGTGTAAATTTCTAAATGTGGTTTGTCAAAAATGAAGAATATTTGGCCACAATTCACAAGGTCTGGGAGGTTGGGAACTGCCAATTCCTGCACTATGAGAGGAACTTTTGGCAAAATTTTAGTGGCATGCTACACTACACTTAGAAAGTGCCATAATCACTTGTCTCCCCCTCCCCTTAAATAAAAAGTCTGGTTATGCCACTGGTGCAGGGCCTTGACCAAGCCAAGACCAAACCTCAACTCCCTAACATTCTCTGATAACCATTCCAGCTAGACCAGGGAAACAACTGGTGAAGAACAATAACCCCTCTGTATGCAATGTCCACACAACCAGCAAGGGGGGCTATGTAATAGATTCTAAAATTAGCTGTCAGGGAACTTTGCCATCATGGTACATTAGTTGTGTACACAGTGGACACTGGATACTACAGGGAGTGCAAGTAATGCCCAAGAATAACAGTCAAAACAAAGTAACTGAAAACTGTCTTACACAAGCTTTAGCTTGAGGCTATTCATTTAAGGTGGTGAGCATGCCCCTCCAGATAAAGCTCACTTCAGCTTACTACCACATAATATAACCACACAAATCAAGGGAGTGAGATTTCAAAAGGATCTAAAGCACAAGGAAAAATGATCAAAATAGCCAAAAATTATGACTTCCCTTTGTCCTATCATATAGTTAGGAACAACTTGTATTGCCATCCCAATGTGGCACCTTCACTGCAAATTTCATAAAAATCCACCAGTAACTGCAGAAGTAGGCTTTTGAACAGAGAGACTGACATTTCCCCCCCCCCCCCTTCAGTACCACATAAGCTCTACCCACACTCCATGGGTTGAGCTAATAAAATGAAAATCCCTCGCAGCACATCGTAGCAAGCAGCCAATGCACAATGGAAGCAACCTAGCTAGCTTTGCCTAATCAAAGCAACCTAGCTATCAATGCCCAATGTGCATCTTATCAGCAAATAATGACAAATTAAAAGAAGAAAGTTGACAAATAGGTATATTGTTAAATTATATTTTTTTTGTCCTTAGTCTTTGTCTGGTATAAGGTTAAATTGCACATTGAAAAACTGAATAAAACTACAAAAGCAAAACAGTCAATTAAAATCGGGAAAAAAAAATGTAATGAAGGATGAAAATGGACACAAAAAAAATAAAAGTAACTATTGCAGCATGTCTAATATTAAGTTATAGGCAGTGTTAGGTGTATTCCCTGTGAAATGAGTTATTCGTAACATTTTTACATTTTCTTTTATGATGTATAACCTCTGACCTGCAGTAAATGCCAAGTGCGGAGGACCTTACATAGACCTATGCAAATTGCCATCACCTAAAAATGTTGTTTACCATGATTTACCCAATCTGAGTGTGACCTTTGCACTAACCCCTAGATGACTCCTGACCTTCAGGAACAAGACTCTGCACCATTGGTATGAAGCAAAATTAGCCTATACAACAGACAGAACATTACCACAACCTTTTCCAGAGAAATTAAGAGCAAGATCCAATATACTACTGCTTGCATATGTATGAAGACCAATCTGAGGCGGCTTAGCTGTTCTATATATACTGGTCTGCAGCATCATGCATACTGATATAGACAATCAACATTGTTGCAAGTGCTTCTAAATAGGTACAGATATGACAAAATCAGAGGATATGCCAAGTAAACATACTGTATACACATGAGCAAGTCAGAGGTATTCTCTTCATCTTTGTAAAACAAAAAATGCGACTGAAATGTGAAAGATGAGATGAGCATGAATACAAACATATATTTATGACTAATTTTTTTTTTTATTTGGGAATTATTGACCAAATCTAATGCTCTTATGGGAGACAATAGAATCACAGAGAGAGCATTGAACTCCAAAACTTCAGGAACCAGCTCTGGTCACGTTCAACTAAAAAGTTTTCCTTCTGGATTTCCTACCATGTTAACAACACTACAAATTTGATTCAGTAATATACTAACCCTGGTCTTCACTGAATGTTGTGAACACCATCTAAAGTATGGGGCATGCATTTATGGTAGGGTAACCAGAAAGGCAAAAGGCTTTGTGATTCCTTGCCACATGCATGGTTATATTATAAAAAACATGAATTATCCACATGACAAGTATGAGATCAACTGCAGTTTATTTTTCTTGAAACACCAAAATAATAAGCCTTTAACCCAATATGACCTTTATTTTGGTGCCCTCTACTGACATTTGATGTCCACCAAAGCAATAGTGATCACCTACCCAGTATGGCCAACCCACACATCAAGTATGACATCAGTCAACATTACCCTTCTGGAGATAATGTGGTAGCAAGGTGTGACCTCGAGTGACCTCCAACGAGCTTGGACCTCCACCAAAAACATAGGAGTCTTCTACTTAGTGTATACAATCTACACATCAAGTATGACATCAGTCAAGGTGAGACTCCTGGAGATATTGTGTTTACACATTCTTACAGTTTGACCTCTGGTTACCTCAAATGACCCTTGACCTCCACCAAAAACAATAGAGATCTTCTGCTCATTATTACAAACCGACAAACCAGGTACTACATCAGTCGTGGTTACCCTTCTGGAGATATTGTGTTTACAAGGTTTCTACAGTTTGATCTCTGGTGACCTCAAATGACGTGTAACTTCCACCAAAATCAAAAGGAGTATTCTACTCACTACATACAATCAACACACCAAGTATGACATCAGTCACAGTTACCCTTCTGGAGATACTGTGTTTACAAAGTTTTTGTTTTGACCTCAGGTGACCTCAAATGAAATTGACCTCCACAAAAACCATTGGGAATTATCTACTCCATATGACCAACCCACACACCAAGTATATGACATCAGCTACAGTTACCCTTCTGGTGATATTGTGTTTACAAGGTTTTTACAGTTTGACCTCTGGTGACCTCCCATGACCTTTGACCTCCACCAAAACCAATAGGGATCATCTAATCAAAATGAACAACTCACACATTAAGTAAGTATGACATCAGTCACAGTTATCCTTCTGGAAATACTGTGTTTACAAAGTTTTTATGGTTTGACCTCTGGTGACCTCAAATGACCTTTGACCTCCACCAAAAACAAAAGGAATCATTTACTCAACATGACCAACCCACACACCAAGTATGACATCAGTTACAGTTACCCTTCTGCAGATATTGTGCATGTTTACAAGGTTTTTACAGTTTGACCTCTGCATGGTGACCTCAAATGACCATAAACCTCAACAACAAACAATAGGGATCATCTAATCAAAATGAACAACTCACACATTAAGTATGACATCAGTCACAGTTATGATTCTGGAGATACTGTTTCTACAAGGTTTCTAAAGTTTGACCTCTGGTGACCTCAAATGACCTTACCTCCACAAAAAACAATAGGGATCATTTACTTAATCTGACCAACGCGCACACCAAGTATGACATCAGTCACAGTTACCGTTCTTGAGATATCTTGTTTACAAGGTTTTCACATTTTAACCTCTGGTGACCTAAAATGACATTTGACATTGACCAAAAACAATAGGGATTATCGACTTACCACGACCAACCCACACACCAAGTATAAGATCAGTCATGGTTACCCTTCTTGAGATATTGTGTCTACAAGCGTAGTGTCACATACACCCACACTTACATACACACACACACGACATCACCATCGCATAGATTCCTTCTGCTTCCGCAAGGAATCAAACCAGAATGCAGAAATGCATTGCAGTTTCGATGATCCGATTAAAAAAATATTTTTGCGGAATCTAATATAATAGCATTAGTATATACTGTGTCACATTGAGCTATGTATGCTTTATATGAAGTATGAGATCTGCACAAGCTTCCTTTCTTGAGATCATACCTCCATGTTCACAATTTGATGCTTGTTGACATGGAATGACCAGCTTCTACCTCCATTACAGACTAACGTTCTTGTGCTAAATGAGATACAACTGCACATATTGCAATACGACATCTGTCCAAGCTTCCCTTCATGAGATATTTTTACAAGAATTCCACACTGTGACCCTGTTGACCGCAAATGACCTGTGACCTTCACTAAAGAAAATGAAAATTTTTGTAAATTCAATGAGATAAACCTACAATCTAATTGGGAGATCTGCCCATGATTTCCTTCTTGAAATATTGTGCTGAAGTATATATTTCATATATTTTCACAATTTGACCCCTGTTGGCCTCAAATGACCTGTGACCTCCACCAAAATCAACAGGAATCTGGTAATCAATGTGACACACTCACATACCAAATGTGAAACTTGTCCAAGCTTCTTGCAACATACTGTTTACAAGTAAGCTGTGTTGGTAGGAGCGCACTATACGCATATATCAGTATACATGGCTGCTCCATACCTAAATGGCAGGAAAATATCCGCTTCATCACTTTAACTCTGCAATCAATTAAGACCTGATACATTCTGTAACAACCCTGAAAAAGTATGCATTTGTTTTCTTTTTAACAAAATAGTGAGGAATCGAGATACACTGAGTGTCAATATGCAACCATTAACTTGAAGAAATTAAGTGCCAAACACATTGGAGGGAGGGGGTGGGGTGGGTGGGTGAGGGATGAAAGTTATTAGGAAGTTAACATTTACATAGAAGTGCTGGTAAATTATTTACCCATCCCCTGTGGCTATAAGCCAATATGATTGAGCAGAGCTTGGTCTCAAATGCATTGAATTGGAGTTATAAAAATGTGTTGGTTTGTCGTAACACTGTTATATATGGTGAAATTTTCTCCACTCTTTTTTAAATTTAATGTGCAAAGTTTTAGTGTAAAATATGCTATTCCTGATGACCCAATATATGCTTAGCAATGTATGAGGCAACATAAAGCACATTTTCAAACAGTTTGGGTCAAAATTTACTTGAAAATCTTAGTCTAGTCTGTTCCTGTACAGTAAGTGTAGGGCACCAGTAATACATGTGTTGGCTAGGATCTATCTCAGTACTACGTATATATGTTAGGCTACAGCAAAAGTCCCAAGTCACTCTGAACGAAAATATCTTGTAGAAAGAAACCTTGTAATTAAAATTTGCGAAAATGATGCGGATTGCTAGTTTGGGGTGTTATGCACAAGCCAGGCACATGTTTTTGGCAGTTTTGACCGATTGAGATATTTTTTTATGCTTTCGACATCGCATCTTGCTTTTCTGAACATGTGATAGTATCTACAGTACCAAGTGTATACAGACAACAAAACAGCGGCGGAGATCCAACTATGGCTTTTGTGACTGAAATCTCTTACTTTAGGGGGTCTAAGACCTTAACAACATTCACAGTTTGCATCAGCAGAAAGTTGTCTTTGGAATAAACGTTGGGTAAGCATTCGTTCCGACCAGGGAGTTGCTATTTGACAATATTAACTCCCTGTTCCGGCTGTACTGCCTTGCATACGCGATGTACTGTATGTGTACGTATGTCGGCTACTTACATGGGCAGTATGTACTTGGGACGAATCTATCATTCTATGCAACGTTAACGAAACAGACAGGCTAGACAGGTTGTGCAACTGACTCAGTATAGGGAGATGGTATACAGAGATGGGCTCAAAACTGTAGGTGAAAACCTCATTTAGCTATTTCTTTTCCCACTTATACAACTGAGGTTTCTTTTTGGAGGGAATTCTGGGGAAAAATGTTACTCCATGTTTCCTCAACATGAATGTTTTCCAATTTGTAGTAACGAAATGGAAACATGTATGCAATTCACTTCTTTTTAGCTATTCTGACACACCTAATATAGTGGGAAATACAGTCATATTGGCCTTTCAACTGTTTTTCTAGGTAGGTGTACGGTACTTCGGACACTCCTTGGTCTCCCACTTTGCTTTTGTTTTTATGTCTGACATACATTGCTACTTATTTTGATGTTCCATTGTCACCAATTTTTTTTTTCTTTTTACTAAAATGCTAATTTGTGTTCATGTGCTCGGCAAGGTGCACAGCTTTTACGTACACAACTTGAAGAGGTTGTCTTGGAATTTTCCGTAACCCCCAATCACGGACTATTCCAATTACGTACAGTTTAGTTACATACTCTCTGATCGACTAACTTGAGAAGCGAGGGGGTATCAAATGGTTTCTTCACACGGCTTTACTTTTTACAACGTATTATCCATTTTTCCGGGTCCACCTGGTATGTTTGGTATACTTGTTAGCTGTTAATTTTGATACTGTAGGTGTAGGTGTCAAGCCATGCCCACCTATACCACACAGTTTATTTACAAGGTTTTCACACTTTGACCCTTGTTGATCTCAAATGACCGCTGGCCTCCATTTAAAAAAAAATAGCGTTCTTTTACTCTATAAGATACAAGTACATGCTTCGAATGACATATGTCCAAGCTTCCCTTCTTGAGATATAGTGTTTACAAGGTTTTCAACCTGACCCCTGTTGACCTCAAATGACCTTTGACCTCCACCAGAATCAATACGGATGTTGTACACAATGTGGTACAACAGCGCACTAAATATGACATTTGTCCAAGCTTCCCTTCTTGAAATATTGTATTTACAAGATTTTCACAATTGGACCCCTGTTGACCCCAAATGACCTTTGACCTCCACCATAAACAATAGGGTACTTCTACTCAATGTGGTTCACCTATGTACCAAGTATGAGATTTGTCCAAGCTTTGCTTCTTGAGATATCGTGTTTACAAGGTTTCCACAATTTGACCCCTGTTGACCCCAAATGAGCTTTGACCTCCACCAAAAATAATAGGGTTCTTCTTCGCAATATGGTTCACCTACATACCAAATATAAGATCTGTCCAAGCTTCCCTTCTTGAGATATCGTGTTTACAAGGTAGGGCGTCACGGACATACATACACACACACACATACACACGCACACATACACATATACACAGACACATATGCATGATTACAAAGGTCACGATTATCATCGCAACCAAAAATGATACTGTGTTGATAATTGAAAGTGTATAGTTGAAAGCACAAATATGACTACTGCTATGACCATATACCTTCATTGTCTTCCTGTTTGTTGTATTTGTCCAGAACTGTCATCAGTTACAAAAAGATCAATTTGGGAAATAAATCACACAATACAACATAATGGAGTGAGAAAAAAGCAATCTGCCTTGGATGTCTCCATGTCGGCAGTTTCCCTTGCATATGCCAATAGTGCCTTGCACCATCCATCGTTCATGCTGGTACTTGGCAGTATGTTTAAATGTGCATGTTGTATTAAATATATTAAAACTTCTCAGCAGTATGTCTCTCATGGAATTTCCTCCCTTGACTTGCATTCCTTTAGGTTTGCTTATTCACAGTTTCCACAGACCCTCATGAAAGAACCCATTTACTTCACACCCCACTCTTGCTAGTATGCACTACACTAAATTAACAGTGCCATTCTTATGGCAAGTAAATGCAGCAAAATAAAAACAAAATGGACGGCTGCATCAATTAACATAATGGAGCCAAAATTATAACATCATACCACAAACTATGACAAGCATCATTTCAAAAAGTCTAGTCTACTTCAGTGTAAGTAGAAACTTGCTCAGAACGGATATGATGCTACAAACAGCCCCATCCACCGGATGTGTAAAAATATACAGCATTTACATAGTACTGTCTCTTCATGGTAAAGACAAAAGTCTGTGATAAATTTTGATCCACAGATTGTAACATGCAACCTATCTTAAATAATCACTGACTTCAATAAAACACTGACTAAGAAACAGCAATGATTCAAAACACTCTTGTCACCTTTGTAAACCTCACAATTTTGGTTTAACTATTGGTGAAAGCGACCAATTCTTCGATATAGTTTCTATCACTAAAGATAACACTTACTTTCACTTTCAATAACATTTTATAGAAGGAGCAACTTAGATGAGAAATAGAGCAATAAACATTGCGCTTGATGAAGCCCCATACTTCTCTTCAGTACAGAGATTAAGTAACTTGTACAAACACATGCGACAAGGTACGGTTGACGAGATTTGTGACTTACAGTATGTAGCTTGACTTTCATAAAAGATAGCCACCAAGTTTGCTTTGAGGGGACTCTAGGTTTGAACATTCAATATCACAAATTTTGTAATACTTTACATCACACTTAAAGACTGAAGCAGAGCAAAGTTTTGAATATTATGCAGGTTAATGTGGTATTGATATTTCTGATGGTCTGCACACAATTAGCCCTTTCAAAACATCAGGAAGTGGAAGCTTACTTATCTTATGAATTGGTGTTACTTTAATAATAGCTAATCTACACAGTTGAAATAAGGACTGAACTGTTGGTAGCTTCCACACTCTAACTAAGCCATCAGTTGAAGAGGCAGCCATGTGCATAGAATCATGGGAAAAGCTAACACTTAGGAATGTAGTTTGACATTTCCTAGTGTTTCCAGGACTGTGTGAAGGAATTTTAATGGCACATCTTGGGCAAGGTATGATTGTATCAACTACTGTTTGAATACTTAAATCATGGGCATCATGAATAACAATATGAGAGTTGTCACCAGCCACAGCTATTTTTGTACCTAAGGCATTAAAACGAACAATCGCAGGAGACCCAACTAATTCTTCATACTGAACGACCTTTGAAAACCTGTCAGAAGAAACATTAAAAAGTGCCAATGACTTATCATTCGTGCAACATGCTATTAAACCGATAGCCACTAAAGGATGAAAATCAAATGCAGTGGCACAGGACAAGAGCAAACTTTGACCGACTGTGTTCTTTCGTGGAAGAATGCCCAGTACAAGCCGCAATGTGTATCTACTGACTAGAAACATGGCACCTGTGCTAGTAGTTACAGCAATAACTGTACCAGCTGGAGAAAAGGCGCAAGACATTTCAGTATTGTTATTCAATGGACCCAGTTCTGCAAGGCATGGAAATAACTTAAGGCAAGAACGAGTCCAATACAGGTAAAATAGGTCTGTACTGCAAACAAACAAGTTGGCATCACCGTTTACAGCGATGATACCAGCAGCTCTAGTATCATCAGGAGATATAGAGATACACTTGTAGTAGTTACTACGCTTAAAGATTGCATCACGAACAAAGACATAGCTGGAATTTCTGACATGGCGAAATTCAAGATGATTACTGTCTGGGTAGCAAAGAAAGCGAGCATCTTGGGATGGTCTGACACTTGCTGCGACTGGCCAATTATTTCGTTTTCTTATTGTCAAAAGAGCTGTAATAAAGAGTAAAATATGTTAAAATGGTAGTTTGCAAGTATAAATTGGTAGTGTAAGCCAAATAATTTCCAACATTTAACAAAAAAGCAAAAAAAATGTGTTAATTTTCTTGATCTTCACTGCACAATTTTGCAGATCTATTAAATCCACCCCACAAGCGGCCCACCACAGGGCCCCTTGTGGGGTCCAGGGACGAGGACCGGGTGGTGATCCAGCATGCAAATCCCCCAGAAACTCAGCAATTTTAGCATTTTTGGATGTGTCAGAACTATTTGAAATCAATAGGTCATGCTAAATTTCAACTCTTTATTAAAGTTGATTAGTTGAAAAATGTTATTGTATTGGGTTAAAACACATAGTTCGATCACAAAAAAAACAAAAAAACAATTCGATCACAAAAAAATCATTGATATTGTCTCAAAATCAAAATGTTTTATTAAATGTTGCACATGCCATGTAAATTATACTGTATTACATACATTTCTGAAGTTGTCCTTAAAGATCTCGTGAAAAAATTAGGTAAAATCATGTACAGCCTTCCAAAAAGCAATTATATATCCTAACGCAGTGGGTGTATATCCAATAGCCTAACCACCTTTGCAGTTCATATTTCTGTATTACAGGAACAAACGACTTTTTGTAAGTTGGAAGCTTCAGAGTTTTTCAAAGAACATATATATATATACATATATATAAATATGTTAGTAGAACACTTCACAAATATGAAAATTTTGAAGCACAATTAAGTTTACAGGAAAAAGTGTATATTTTGGACACCCCTGTGTCCTTCTTCTGCACAAACAATTAAATGGTGAAAACAATTTTCAAACACAACAGACTGCACACGTTCACGTGTAGTGCGCTCTCGGAAAACGCAACGATATACAATTAGTGTGTTATGCGCCTCAATTCAGTGTGCGTTAATTACTACTATCACCCCGCCCCACTCCAAACACAAGTAACGAAATGGAAACATGCATGCAATTCACTCCTCTTTTTGTTAGTCTCACGTACCTCATATAGTCGCAAGTACGGTGATATCGGCCTTTCAACTGTTTTTCTAGTTAGGTGTACGGTATTTCGGAATACTCATCGGTCTTGCACTTTGCTTTTGTTTTTATGTCTTACAAACATTGCTACTTATTTTGATGTTCCATTGTCACCAAGTTTTTTCTTTTGACTAAAATGCTAATTTGTGTTTGATGTGCCCTGCAAGGTGCACAGCTTTTACATTCACAACTTGAAGGATTAGCCTTGGAATTTTCCATAACCCAAAACCACAGACTATTCCAATTACGTACAGTTCAGTTACATACTCTCTGATCAGCTAACTTGAAAAGCGAGGGGGTAGCAATTGATTTCTTCACACGGCTTTACTTTTTACGACGTATTATCCATTTTTCCGGGTATGATGTATTATCCAATTTTCCGGGTACACCTGGTGGTATGTTTGGTATACTTATTAGCTGTTAATTTTGATACTGTAGGTGTAGGTGTCAATGCCATGCCCACATATACCAGGTAAATTGACACAGTTTATTTACAAGGTTTTCACACTTTGACCCTTGTTGACCTCAAGTGAATGTTAACCGCCATTAAAAACCAGAATGCAGAAATGCATTGTGGTTTCGATGATCTACATAAGAGAAATTTTTTTCTGAATCTGATATAATAGCATTAGTATGTGTCACATTTGTCACATTTTCACAATTTGACCCCAAATGACCTTTGACCTTCACAAAAAATGATAGGGTTCCTCTACTCAACATGGTACAACTACAGTACATACAAAACATGAGATCTCTACAAGCTTCCTTTCTTGAGATATCGTGTTTTCAAGGTTTTCACAACTTGACCGATGATGACCTCAAATGACCTTTGACCCCTAAAATAAACAATAGGATTCTTCTTCTCAATATGGTACACCTACATACTAAATATGAAATCACTACAAGCTTCCTTTCTTGAGATATTGTGTTTTCAAGGTTTTCACAATTTGACCTCTGTTGACCCCAAATGACCTCTGACCTTCACAAAAAACAATAAGATTCTTCTTCTCAATATGGTACACCTACACGCTAAATATGAGATCTGTCCAAGCTTCCTTCCTTGAGATATCATGTTTACGAGGTTTTCACATTTTGACCCATGTTGAAACCAAATGACCTTTGACCTCCACCAAAAACACTAGGGTTCTTCTTCTTAATATGGTACACCTACATATCACCTTTGACCTCCACCAAAAACAACAGGGTTTTTCTTCCTAATGTGGTACACCTACATACTAAATATGAGATTTGTCCAAGCTCCCCTTCTTGAGATATCGTGTTTAAAAGGTTTTCACCATTTGATCCCTGTTGACCCCAAATGACCTCTGAACTCCACAAAAAACAAAATGGTTCCTTCACTTAACATTGTACAACTACATACAAAACATGAGATCTCTACAAGCTTCTTTTCTTGAGATATCTTGTTTTAAAGGTTTTCACAATTTGACCCCTGTTAACCCTAAATGACCTTTGACCTCCACCAAAAACAATAGGATTCTTCTTCTTAATATGGTACACCTACATACCAAATATAAGATCTGTCCAAGCTCCCCTTCTTGAGATATCGTGTTTACAAGGTTTTCACATTTTGACCCCTGTTGACCCCAAATGACCTTTGACCTCCACCAAAAACACTAGGGTTCTTCTTCTTAATATGGTACACCTACATACCATATATGAGATCTGTCCAAGCTTCCCTTCTTGAGACATCGTGTTTACAAAGTAGGGCGTCACGGACATACACACACACACACGCCCACACATACATACACACACATATGCATGATTACAAAGGTTACGATTATCATCGAAACCAAAAATAGAGTTCTTGTACTCCAAAAGATACAACTACATACTTCATATGACATCTGTCCAAGCTTCCCTTCTTGAGATACTGCGTTTACAAAGTTTTCACAATTTGACCCCTGTTGACTTCAAATGACTTTTGACCTCCACAAGAAACAATACGGATGCTGTACTCAATGTAGCACACCAACGCACTAAATATGACAGTTGTCCAAGCTTCTCTTCTTGAAATATTGTGTTTACAAGGTTTTCACAATTTAACCCCTGTTGACCCCAAATGACCTTTGAGCTTAACCAAAAACAATAGGGTTCTTCTACTTAATGTGGTACACCTACATACCAAGTATGAGATTTGTCCACGCTTTGCTTCTTGAGATATCGTGTTTACGAGATTTTCACAAATTGATCCGTTGGCCCCAAATGACCTTTGACCTCCACCAAAAATAATAGGGTTCTTCCACTCAATGTGGTACATGTACATGCTAACTATGAGATACATCCAAGCTTCCCTTCTTCAGATATCGTGTTTACAAGGTTTTCACAATTTGACCCCTGTTGACCCCAAATGACCTTTGACCTCCACCAAAAACACTAGGGTTCTTCTTCTTAATATGGTACACCTACATACCATATATGAGATCTGTCCAAGCTTCCCTTCTTGAGACATCGTGTTTACAAAGTAGGGCGTCACGGACATACACACACACACACGCCCACACATACATACACACACATATGCATGATTACAAAGGTCACGATTATCATCGAAACCAAAAATAGAGTTCTTGTACTCTAAAAGATACAACTACATACTTCATATGACATCTGTCCAAGCTTCCCGTCTTGAGATACTGCGTTTACAAAGTTTTCGAAACTTGACCCCTGTTGACTTCAAATGACTTTTGACCTCCACAAGAATCAATACGGATGTTGTACTCAATGTAGCACACCAACGCACTAAATATGACATTTGTCCAAGCTTCTCTTCTTGAAATATTGTTTACAAGGTTTTCACAATTTGACCCCTGTTGACCCCAAATGACCTTTGACCTCCACCAAAAATAATAGGGTTCTTCCATTCAATGTGGTACATGTACATACTAACTATGAGATACGTCCAAGCTTCCCTTCTTCAGATATCGTGTTTACAAGGTTTTCACATTTTGACCCCTGTTGACCCCAAATGACCTTTGACCTCCACCAAAAACAATAGGGTTCTTCCACTCAATGTGGTACATGTACATACTAAATATGAGATTTGTCCAAGCTCCCCTTCTTGAGATATCGTGTTTAAAAG